>JAGFMF010011648.1:774636-934153 GCA_019455555.1 Galemys pyrenaicus | reverse complement strand
GCCACACCCCGCCCCGCCCCGGATGAGGCCACACCCTGCCCCGGCTGAGGCCACACCCCCGCCCCGCCCCAGCTGATGCCACACCCCAGTCACGCCCGCAGGCCCCGACACCCAGGGCTGTGCGGGAGCCGGGCTGAGGGCACCACGTGTGCCCCGGCCCATCCCCACGCCCGAGCCTCCCAAGGGCTGCGCGCCCTGGGTAGGGAGAGATGCGAGGGTGCCACAGGGTCAAGGGGGCCTGGCTCCTCCGCCCACAGCCTCGTGCCCGCGGGAGGGGCTGCAACGCGAGGACCACGCCCTGTGGGGCACAGGGGTGCCCGCCAGCCTTGGGTGTCTGTCCCTGCGCCCTGCCCCTGTTGCCCCGCGGGGCGCTGGCCAAGGGCGGCCGAGGCCTTCACTAGGCGCTGCCCGGGCTCTTGCCGCTGGACTCGCGCCCCGCCCCGCGGCCGCCGCGGCCCGGCCTTTCCGCCCCGCCTGGGCTCCTCCCAGCCCCGCAGGCCGCAGCGCCGCACCGGGAGCTCGAGGTGTCCACCACCGCCCCAACCGGCCCCAGCCTGCCAGGCGGGTGGGCCACTCCCTGCGCTGACCAGACCCGAGAGGGTGGTGATTTGTCCGAGTACCCCACTCTCCCAAGGGGGTAACCTGGGCGTGCACGGGGTGCTGGCCCCGTGCACTGGGGGCCCAGGCCAGCGCTGCCCTCCTCCGGGCATGGATTGGGGTTCTCCTCCATTCTCCCCACTTATTTATTCATTCAACTGTGCGTTTATGTCAGCGTGGACTCATGGATAGTCATCATACTGTTCGCTTTCATGTAGCACTGTCATTTACTCATCGTTGTAAGGAGCCAGGTGACTGCCAGCTGGCGAAGGAAACAGCTCGTGCATCGAGCCAGAGGTTGGCTGCTGTTTGCTGGGCATTTATGGGGCGCGTTTGTGAAAGCAAAGAAGCCAATGCTCCTGTCTTGACCCCTAAAGCTGTCTTTGACCCAGGCTGCTAGGGGACCCCGCCTTCAACAAGCACACGGCTGTGGGAGCCGACGCCGCGCTGTGAGGGGGGCCCTGGGCAGATGCCCGTGCTTGTGGCATTCTGGGCTGCCCCCTCCCTGCTGGAGGAGAGACTGCATGGGTCAGAAGTCACCGCACCCCGCGGCCCGCCTGTGGCTCACTGCCGCCTGATCTCGCCACGGCCCGTCGCGTCCAAGGCCTGTGCCTGGACCTGCTTTTGCGCTGCGGGCAGGGACGCCGAGCCCTGGCTCCTGCCGTGCTGTCTCGCTGGCGACGCTTCTGAAGAGAGCATGCGTGACATTGAAATTCCACGGAGGATCAGGATTCGCTGTACAAACTGGCCAAAGGGACTTCTGCTTTTCAAATCTGGCCTAGATTTGGGAAAAAAAAAAAATGCCATCTGCCCTTGATGCTGAGTTTTTATTGTACTGAGTCCTAATTAGAACCTCCAGAATTCACAGGTTTTCTTCCTCCTTTAAAAAGACTTAGTGGTTTCACCTAGAGCCTGTTGTTCTTCGTTCTCATCCCAGTTTAGCTTTCAAGGTTTCAGCTCCGAAATAAGCCCAGGGTGAAAAATGGCTTCTTGCCTTCATGGGAGTGTCAGCACAAGTTTTGACCTCTTGGCAGGAAAATGCTGCTGATTTACTTGCCTAAACTATCACAAGTAAGCTAGAAGATTCTGCACGTGACTGAAATAGAAGTAACAGGAAGGCAGAGGACAGAGGGAGGGACCCTTTGTGTGTGGACGGGCCGGAGCCGGGCAGGGAACCCAGGCGGTCACATGCACCGGTGACCTCGCAGGAAAACGTCCCGCACGAGTGGCCTGCAGCGGCAGAGCCTACAATGCACACTGCTTCTGCACAGAAGGCGTCACACCGATGGACGCAGCGCCATGATAAGCCACGAGTTAACGGGCCTCATAGAGCTGACCCGGCGCGAGGGGTGCTAAGAAACGATAGGGCTGTTTATGATCAAGAGATGCACAGTCCCCGCAGCGGTGACAGCGATCCAGTCCCAAAGCACCGGGTCCGAGACAGCTACATCCCGTGGCCGCGCTCCTGTGGCCGTGCCTGGCAGGAAGGGGCTCTGAGCAGCCCTCTTCCTAAGGGAGAACGCACGGCTATTCATGGTGACAGGTGCACCCAGATTTATAGTGGTTATTACTTCCCGATCTATACGAACACCAGAGCATTATGCTGTGCACCTGCAACCGCTATGATGTTATATGTCCATTCTACCCCAATAACAGAAAAAATAACAACAACAAATACATAGGCGTTTCCAGAGAGAAGCTGGATCAACCTCCCTCCGCAGGGGCTGGAGCTGGAAATCAGGGGGTGGTGGCCTTGAGGGAACAGGAAGCTCAGGGCCCTGAGCTTCCATCAGTTCCAGCCATTCTCTGGTTTATTTTGTTGTCTTTCCTGTGCAACTTGGTTATGATCATTTGTGGAAATGAAACTTTCAACAACCAGAGGTGCGTGGAAGGGGAAGAAACTGCAGTGCGTTCTCTGCAGCCAGCCCTGATGCTCACTCGGAACCCCTGCTCCCTCTCAGCGTCTCATGCCCCTCGCAGTGGGCCCCCATCGCCAGCTTCACGCACCCACTCGGGGCTCTGGGAACTCCACCCTCTCTACCACGGTGCGGTGCCAGCTGCCGGGGCCAGCCGGACATGCACTCTGGCCCGCGCCACTCCTGCAAACGCACCTGGCACAGGGCGGCGGCCCCACCCGCTCGCTTCCCCAGATCCCAGTACCCGTGAGCTGCTCTGAGCTGGGAGCCCCGGGAGCCAGGGTGGGCCGAGACGACGCACAGGAGGGCAGCGGGCCGGCCCGTCCACCTGCTCTGGCGCAGCGGGCACTGGGCATGTGCATGGGGGCGGGGCACGGGCCCTGCAGGAGACGCCTGAGGGGCTGCCCCAGGCCTTGGCTGACAAAGCCGGTGTCCCGCGTGCTCGGTGTAGTGTGAGGTAGCTCCCAGGTCTGGATGTCTCCATCTGCCCATCTCCCTGGGGCCTGCTCAGCCCGGGCCATGGTTCCCGGCAGGAGCACCTAAGCCTTGGCAAGCTCCAGGCCTCCGTGGCCGCCCCTCGGGCTGACCCTGTTGGACGCGCAGTCTCCACGAGGAGATGGGGTTTTATTGGTGATGTCCTGTCTTCTCTCCGCACACAATTCTGTTAAAGCCTTTCCGAGAGGCTGCGCCCTTCGCTTCGTGTGGAGGATGCTGGAGCACGCACTTCCCAGACTTTGGGGTCCCGGGGCCTCAGGGCCCATGCAGGCCACGTGCTGACACTTTTGGAATTAAACACACACATCTAGTCCTCATCGGCGCGGCGCGGTGGGCAAGGAGAGTGTTCGGTGTATGGGGTGCGCACTCAGCTCGCTGCACAAGACAGAGATGGCCGAAATGAGGAGGCTCTCGTCCTACAGACCCCTGGCCTCTGCGAGGAGGACGGGCTATGCCGAAAGCCCCGGGACTGTCTGCAGGATGAAGGGAGGGATTCAGCTCAGCCGCGTGGCTCGAGTTCCGGAAGCACAAGGAGAAGAGCTGAATTACAGCGTCCTTGAGTCCCAGGCCTCTGAGACTGGAGGGGCGTGTTTCAGTGGGGGAGAAGATGGGGGTCCACTGAACGCCCTGCTCCCTTGGGCGAACAGAGGAGACGAGGGGAGAGCAGGGGGTGCGTCCAGGCCCGCCCACAGAGGCGCAGCGGTTGCACCAATAGAGCGGGCCCAAGAGCCACGTGAGTGTAAGGACTGGATGCGGAAGCGACACAGGAAAATCGATCCCGCCTCACGCACACCTGGAGAGCAGGTGCAACTGAAGTAGCTGGACGCTTCTTGTCACGCTAAGCCCCGACCACCAGGGAAGTCTTTGGAAACATACATACGAGCCCCCCTTCCCGCAGTCAACTGGGTTCTCTGCTTTGGGAGGAAAGAGGAACCCCCATTCGACGGGCCACGCAGACCCCGTCCCCACGGCTGGGAGGGGGCAACGGACGTCCCAAGGGGCAGACAAGGAGCTGGCAGGGCGGCTCACCCAGGGACCAGCGCCCTATTCCACCCCCCCCCCCTGGAATCAGACCATTTAGTGAACTTTCCAAAGATGACTATCTGGTGCTAACACCAGGCCAGTCTTAGACATGAAGTAAATGACTTTTTAAATCTGCAATGTTCTGGCGGGTGTAAAGGGATAATCTCATCCAAAGATCCTCAGGAAACCAAGTGAGAGTGACAGTCACCAGCACGGTGAATGAAAGCATCGCCTCCAGTCGGCCTGAAGAGCGCGGATGGCTAGTTCTCACTCTGCAGTGAAAACCCGTGAGGTGAAGTGTCTTTTTCCTACTACTGCTGCTGTGGTTTAATTCATCATAGTGGCGCTACTGTCACAATGTGGGTCCAAGAACGTTATTTCATGCTCTAAACTAATTCTAAATTCTGAGTTTCGGAGGAAGCAGAAACTTACAGGAAACAGACTTTCTATAATAAATTTCAGAAGCCACGATCATGATTGTTCTATTTGCTTCAAAATAGACACGTTTCTTTGTGATTTACGACTTACATTAAAGAGTCCTAGGTAAGAGCTCAGCGAGGAGCTGACGGTGGGGTTCCTGGTCTCAGCTGATGCTCGGCGGTTAAGTCGCCCCGGGCTGAAAATAATCATAACAGAGATGGCAAAAAGGAAAAAGCGGAGGAAAATCTATCTTCAAGCACATTTCCTTGGCGCCCGAAACTTGCCAAACGTCTCTCCGGAGCTGAGACATTTGCAAACCACCGGTCTTCATCCGGTGCTATGTGTGCGAGCTCCTGAGAACGCGTGGGCTTTTCGCGCTGCTTCTTGCCAACGATCTTGGGCGTCACTCTCCCCCACAGCACAACGTTGAGGCGATCCATGGCTTGGAACGGGTCCGTTTACCAGCAACCAGGGTTCTGCTTGGCAAGTATCAGGTAGCTGCGCGTGACCCAGGCATGTTCCAGAAGTGCAAGCATCTTCCCGCATCTCTCCACAGGCTGGCACGCCTCCTCTTCCCGTGCAGAGCAGGTCCAGGCTCACTCTCCTCTGGCCGCGGCACGCTGAGTCTTCCGCCCTGCTTGTGTTCCTTCTTCAAACTGTGGTGGCTTTACGCGCGTCTGCACCTGGCACGCCCAGCAAGGCAAGTCCTTTCTTAAGGCTCAGTTCAGAGAGCAGCTGAAGCAGCTCACATCTGGGGCAGGAGACCCATGCTTGGAAAGGTTTTCCCTCCATCTGGAGGTGACCGCGTTAGCTCTCTCTACGCCCTTATTGCACCCCTCCTGGAAGTACGGAGAGCACGAGTGGGCTCTTACCCTCTCCTGCCTCCAGGCTCTGCACTCTCGGAGCTGCTGAGCCCAGCGGGAAGAGGAGGCAGAGGTGAGCGAGCCGCTGGCCAGCGGTGCACAGGGGTTTGTCTGTGGCCGAGCTGCCTTGGGTCTGTGGGCTCACGCCACCGCTCTCTCTCTTCAAAATTTATTCATGGTCTAGGGAGGGAGAAAGGTTATTTCTCGGGCCCCATATGTTCACACAGGCTTGGGACACTGGCTTATTTGACCCACCAAACTGGAACTCGCGCTGCGGGTCAGCACAACACTGGTGATTGTGTGGGAGATGAGGCTAAACAACCGTGGGGCACACAAACAGGCCTCCCGCGCCCGCCATCTGCATCGCACTGGCTTCACCACGCGCAGAGCCCCGCAGGCTGTTTTCTGTGGCGGATCCTAAGGGTTTAGTCTAAGTCTCAGCTTTGAATCTTTTGACTTGATAAAAAGTGGCTCTCACCGGCAGCCCTCCCTCCCAGCCGTGACTGTGCGGGCCGGCGCTCACCAGCCTCCCCCTTTGCAAAGCAGCAGGGGCAGTCTGCACCCCGCGCCGCGGGCCAGCAGGCCTCTTTGAGCAAACCTGCAGGGAAGCCCCTCTGGCTCGTGTCTGGCTTCTCTGTGCGTCTTTATTCACCTGCCCTTATTGATGACCCTGCCTTCTGGAAGTGACTTCAATGCTTTGCACTAAGTTAAAACTTTCACTTTTTTCATCCATCTGTTTCTTCCCTCCTGCAAACCTCCTTTCTAATTGTACTGGAGACAAGACCCTTTAATATCCCGGCTGCTCCCAGACCCCGCGGAGCTCCGGAGCTCCGTCTCGAAGGACAGGGGGCAGGGCAGCACAGGGGGGTGTGGTGTGTCTGTGTCGGCTGAGAGAACAACCACGGACACAAAGCCTGACTTCTTATTTTCAGTTGAAGGAAAACTCTGGTAATTAGAATTTTAAAAAAATAAGCTAATTTGTAATAGTGCCCTCCACTAACATTTAATGAAGTAAAGAGTTCAACTAAGTTAAGTTTCTGCCGAACAACTTCTGTGTATGTAACTTTGTGGAATTTTCTGTAAGAAAATATGACCGGTTATCACTTGGCAACTTAGCTGGGATGTCTTAGGCAATGCAAACCTAAGGACGGTGCAAGGAGCTGTTGAAAATATTATTTTGATAAGAAAAACAAAGCTGCTCATAGAGAAGTTAAAGCCGAAGCATAATCACTGAAAGACCCCCACAGTACGGACTGGAGTGCGATCCGTTCGTCCATTCATTGGGAAGGGGAGAAGAGTGTTTTTGGTAACTAGCTCATGACTTTACGCTCTCTCATTGGCTGTTGGCTATTGTCAATTCTTAGGAAAGGTGTCTATGAAGGCTGGGATTTTTTGTTGTCACGTTGTAGAGCCTCAAGACTTTCTCCTGTTCTAAATTGCCAGGGACATGCAATCCCTCAATTAAACCCATAAACAGTTTGTAATAACTTGGTGTGTTGTCAATTTATGTTTATTGGCCAGTTTAATTGTGTCATCATTCTGTTGTTCCGTTATAACTTCTTTGTAATTCACAGACGTACGAATCAAACCTAGATCTAAGACCGACACAGAAAATAGCTCAATAAGCACCATGCACTTAAATATGAAACTGAAAGCAATAAAGCCCTTTGGATTAGAACAGGAGAAAGTCTTGAGGCTCTACAACGTGACAACAGAAAATCCCAACAAAAGGGCAAGAAAGGCAAACTGCGTGCAGATGAAAGCTTCTGCTCGTGGAAGGCCCTGTTGGGCAGAGAGAGAAGTGCGGGGCTGTGGCGAGCACCTTCAAGCAGGAGACTGACAGACACAGCTGAGCATCCAGGGGACAGAGGCCCTTAAAGACCACCTTGGAAAAGCCGCCCGCACAGGGTAGACGGTGTGGAGACATAGTTCTCCAAAGAGGCAGTGCAGACGCGACCAAGAGGTGGGAGGAGACGCCACGGCGCTCGCTGCCGGCAAATCAAATTAAACCCACAGTGAGCCACTGCGATGCAATTACTGAAGTGGCCAAAATATTAAAGACACCAATCCTATCGGATGCTGGCAAGGACATGGGAGACGGTCACTCGCTCAGCATGGCGGGAGACGGAATGGTGCAGCTTCTTAAAGAAACTGACGAACCACATGTGCTGTGGCACTGCCTCGAGCCGGGCCTGCTGGCCACACAGTCCCTGCACACTGGGTCCACGCGCTCGCCGGCTGGACGGCCGGCGCCGAGATGGTCCAGGTGCCGTCGTTAAAAATGGAAGCAGCGTTGCCTGACAGCACTGGGGACACTCAGGGCTCACCCCGGGGCATGGGCAGGTTCTAGTTCTCTGAACCACCCTAAGGTCACTGCTTTGTGTCCAGCTCTGTCCTCTAGGCTGCCGCCCTCCTGCTGTCCTTAGGGCCGAGTCGTGACTGTGGTACAGCCACACATGAGCATCACTCAGCAGGGGAAAGACAGGGCCGCACCCGTGCCCCAGCCTGGCCGTCCCGAGAAGAAGCTGAGCGGGGAGAAGCGACGCCAGAAGCTGGTTCCAGCTCATTCCTGGGGCAGCGCCGCCCAGCCCAGACGGACAGTGCTATGGAGCACGTGGGGGAGTGGGTGCGCGCTCGTGGTCCAGGACCCCCTGAGGTGGGGCGTCTCCACCCTGCCCGCACCCTGCCCAGCCCTGTCTGCACCCGGCCTGCCGAGAGGTCTCGTGGGAGCACAGAGATGGGCAGAGGCTCTGCCTGATCCCGTTCTCGACAGCGGGGCACCAGCCTGCAGCCACCTCGACACAAAGCGTTGACTTGATTAGAGAAGAGACTACAGATAAGACACGTTTCTTTCTCACGAGAATGCACATCTGGATCATTCTAAGGCAGAGAACGGTGAGCACAGGCAAGCTGGGACAGGGCGGCTCCATCGGTGCGGCCGGAGCGGCAGCCAGTGCTGTGGCCGGCGGTGCAGGCCCTGCCTTCTGCAGCCACGCTGACCTGCGCGCCTGGAGGCGGCGGCTGCCTCTTCCCGGGGGGTGTATCCGGAGCGCGTGCCCCGGCACGGGCAGGTCACAGGTGGGCTCCGTCTTCGCGTTGAGAGAGAGATGGGGGCAGAGACACCAGCCACACATTAAACTTCCTGACTTCCCAAACCCATTACCTATAAAATGTGTAAATTGCCAGGGACACGAAATCCCTCAAATAAACCCATAAACAGTTTGTAATAACTTGGCGTGTTGTCAAAGTTACACTGGAATAGTTTTTGATAACAGCAAATTTAATCAACATTCTTGCTCTGCAGACCGATAAGGGGTTTCTAAGAATAACAGGATAGGGAATGGCTCAGAGGAGATGAGGAAAGACACCGGGGTGACTTTTCGGCGCGCGCGTTACTCTAGAAACTGCTGGGAAGGGTTAGGCTCCCCCTGAGCCCACACCGACGCGCTCTCATAAGACGGATTTCCCGACTCTGCAGGCCGGGCTCTTCTGTGTGGCCGGGGCCTGCGGGCGGACAGAGCGACTGTTGCAAGTGGCTGTCGGCTGGGACGCCGGACACTGGGGGCCCGGCCCGGAGGTCCGCCGGCTGCACCTCTCATAGCGCCTTCTCAGAGGACTTGGCCCTCCCGTGCCTCCCCTTGGGGCCAATTCTGCGCGACACACCTGCATGGCATCCACCCCTCCCGTCCGCCCTCTCCCGTCTCCCGCCTGCACTTCCTCTGCTCTGCGCCCCGAAGCCTGGGACTAGGCAGCGTGGGAGGGGCGGAGGGCCCAGCTGGGGACCGGCGCCCACGCCTCTTCCAACCCTGACCGCTGCCCCCCCTCGGAAGGCCCTCCGCCACACTCACCCCACGTGGGGGCTTGGGGCCTCGGACGTGAGCTCGGCAGGGGCTGGCTGTGAGGGGCACTGGCCGTGAGCTGGTGGCGTCTGGACGTCGACCTGTCACATAACCGGAGAGCCAGCTTCGTGGGCGCACCCCACATCCAGCCCCCGCCACGGCGCCCTGGGCAGTGACCCGGCTTGAGCTGGGCTCCGTACAAGTGTGTCCGGGGGGGCTGGGGTGCCTTCAGACACCGCCATGAACTCAGGCACAGAAGGCACCCCGGCAGAGTTGATGGCAGCCCCCAACACCCCACAAACACCTGTGGCAAGAAGCACTGAGAACAGTCACCGAGGCCCCTCACCAGACCCGGGTGCCCAGCCTGGCGGCCAAGCTGCTGTCGGACCCCAGGCTACAGCGGAGGGGGTCTCACCTACACTTTTTCTGAAGTTGCTTTTCACAAACTCATGAAGGTGGGTGGCTTTGGACTATCCTGAGCTGGTGACTGAGAACTGGGGAGGGGCTCCCCAGAGGCCAGGCCCCCAGACTCAGGACTGCAGTGTCTGAAGAGAAGCCCCTCGTACTTCTCCGCGCCAGAGCTGCCCCGCGACCAGCCGGGGACTCACTCACGCCCCACATCTTTGCCTCTGACCTGGTCTTCAGCAAGCAAAACCCAGCCCCTTTATTCACAGTCCGGTCCCGAGTACACAACCCTGACCCCTTTCTTAGTTGGGGAGGTAGATTTGAGTTTAAGTGCAACAAAGCCAATCGATTCCCAAGTAAAGCTGATGTATTTTCGCACCTATCTGACACTATGGGGTCTGGCGGGTGAGGGAGACCCCGTCCGGCCCTCGCGCACTTGCGCTGGTCACCAGGGACTGGTCACGTGCGCTGGTGTCCTGCTGTGGACGCCGAGTGAAAAGCGCGGGGCGGCAGGCATCCGCAGCGCCTCCGGCTGCCCGGCGGGAGCAGATCTGCGCCACAGGCAAGCGGGAACCTGGTTGGGGTCCGGCAACCAGCTCCGGGTTCTGCGGGGATGGCGGGCCGCTCCTGCTCTGCCCGCGGCTCTGCCGGCGGCCTGCCTCCACGCTGGCCCCGCTGGCCCTAGAGGGTCGGTCCGGAGCCCGATCGATCCCCCGTGCGCCTGTAGGTCTCGGTCCAGATTTGCCCGCGCTCCGTCCGTGGACACCTGCAGGGCCACAGACACCGCCTGGATGTGGACTCGTCTTCTAGGGGACAGAGCCCCGCAGGATGGGCTGCGGCCCGTCTGTCCACGTGGACACTGAACAAACCAGCTGTGGCACTTCTGGCCTGCGCCCATGAGCGGCCACCGCACCATCTTGCTCCGCGTTTCTCCGAGCCCGAGGGCCGGATGCAGCGCAGTCCTGCCACGCCCCGCCCCGCCATGCCACGCCCACCCTGCCACACCACGCCCTACCGTGCTCAGGGCACCCAGGGACCCTGGTTCTGCTTCCGGTGCCCACACCAGCTGAGCACCAGGCCTGCTGCTGCCACTTTTTAAGCTTCTCCTAGTGTCCAGTCTGCCCTATGGTCACGCGCTGGGGCTCCTCGAGCCGCGGGACCACACATGGCGCCCGTCTGCGTAGCCCCAGCCCCTTCGGGCGCCCCCACACCTGCCCCCACCCTCCTTCTCAGAGCGCTTTGCAACCCGCCTGCCGCTGTTCTTCCACCGGTGTTTGCTTCCTACGCGAACCTGGACACGGGCTTGGCTTCAACCCCCACACCCAATGACGCCTCTGCCCGCGCCCCCAGCTTCCGGGCGGGCTGTTTTTCTGAGCCACACGGGGTTCTCAGGGAGGGGCCTTCTATCCAGGCTAGCTCGAATGAGGCTGCTTTTAGGCTTCCCTGGAGCCAGAGCTCGCTTTCCCTTCACAGTGTATCACCGCTGTGTGTGCACGTCTCCCGGAGCTGGCAGGCCTCCTTGCGCGGCTGGACGGGCAGGCAAAGGCCAGAATTGCCCTGGAGCGGGGGCTCAGCCAGGCCGGCCCCTTGGGTGACTTGGTTTCCTCAGTGCCTCTGGGTCGTGCCGCGGCGGAGCAATTCTGGACTTAGCCTGAACAGCATAAGATGTGCTTGGAGATTCCAGAACTCATAAAACAAGGCACGCAAGTCAATCAAACACCACGCCAGGTGCAGAGCTGAGACTCAGTGCGGCTTCTGCGCAGCCAGAAGAGACGCCGCAGGCCTGCAGGCCGCTGAGTGACGCCGCTGGGCCCGGCTCCTGTGGCCAGCGCCAGGGGTGTGCGAGCAGCGGGGCCCCGGGTGCGTCTTCCTGTCCCCGCAGCAAACGCGTCTTTCTCCAGGAGCGCTGCTGCTAAGGCTGGCCTGCTGCTCCTTGTCGACCCGCCTTAAGGAGGTTGGCTGTCTGAGTTGGGGGGCTGGGGAGAGCACTGGGGGCTGGTCCTCTCACAGCTGGTGCCAGGGAAGCCCCGGGGAACCCACCCTGCTGGAGCCCAAATACAGGGTGGAGGGAATCCCCAGGGACGCACCCTGGGGGTCCCTCCCTGGTGGGGATCGAACCCGTGCTGCAGTGGCTGGGGATGCTTTACAGTGCGGCGCTCAACCCCCTGTGCCACCAGGGAAGACCTTTTACAAATTTTAAAATAGTTTTTAGGGACAGTAAAAAGCCTGTGGAATTTTGTGTGCGTGAAAAAGAAGACCGTAAAATGATCTTTTTCGTATATACATAGACAGTGGTAAATGAAAAAAATACAACAAAAATACCTGCAAGTTATTTCTGAGTAAGGACATCACAACTAACGTTATTTTCATCTTCATATCTTGACCATCGTTGTACAAAACGTGCATTGATTTTTAACAATAAAAATGGGATAGAAGACTTGCTCTGCCCGTCCCTCTCGCACCAGTGGCCTCTCTCCTCCCAGCCTAGTTCTGCTGCCCAGCCCAGCAGTTTCCAAGGCCTAACGCTGGCGATGCATTGGAACCCGGGGCTACCCTTGCCAAGTCTACACGGTGCACATCTACAGCACGACGCGAACGTTCTTAGTTCACATGTGACGTGTGTTCCCAAGGGCTGGGCTACTCTGCGAGATTCCTTTCTCTCGCTCTCTCTCTCTTTAAACACAGAACTATCTGTATAGAGAGAGCTATTTTCAAATCCAAGTTTGCCAGGAACATACTCGGTGCTTTGCCCGAAGCCCGCATCTACAGCTCTGTTTGTGGACACCGGATGCTATTCCGGGAGCGAGGGGAGCGTCTGCGTGAGGTCACATCAGCTCTGGGAACGAGTGACGGGGCAGCTGGGCTGGGCCCAGGGCGGTGTGAACTGCAGTGTGGTTGTTTGAGTTCTTGAGAACATTTAAGAAAAAGGGACAAACTGCTTGTCTGTGTTAAAAATATGGTCAAGTATGTTGCCCTGTCTTCTTAACCAGTAACTTGAGAGACTCGTAAAATTGAGAAGGGATGGTCAAAGGGGTCAAAGGTGCCGTTCACATTTTGCCAATTGCCTCTGTTTGCTCAGACAGAATCGTCTTCTCCACTCGGCAGGGGAAGCCAGATGCTAGTAGGGCTGGGATCAGACACCCAGCGCCCATCAGTGCCTGTCCCCGGCCGCACTGGGCCTGTCTCAGCATCGCCGGAAAGAAGCACACTGAGAGAAGCAAGAGAAACCCACGTCACCCCAGCAAACAGCTGGCGCCCCACGAGGCTGCCAGCACACACCAAAGAAGAACACGGGCAGCCGAAGAAGGCCCAGATAGGAGAGAATGGATGCAAAACACACATGGACATAAGAAGCGACATGGACATGCAGACACACGCACGTCAGCTACTTGAGAACCCTTTCTTAGATTGAGAAGTGGTCGAACCAGTTGCACTGAAAATTTAGTGCAAGGAGATGAAACGCTAACATAAGCGCTAAGTACATTTTTAAAATTATGTTTCAGATCTGTTGGCAAGAAAAAAACAGCTCTTGGAGAGTTTGCTTCAACAGGCCGCTTAGCCCTGGGCTGCTGGGACGCGGGGATGGAGCCGCGAAGGGACATTTAGCGCCAGCCCTGCGAGGGGCCTGTGACTCCGAGGAGGAGGCTGAGACGCTGATTCTAGCCTTTTGGTTTCCAAAGGGACACGGTAGTGATTGTCTTTGTCTGCTCCGCCTTCCCATGCACTGGAGGAGCAGCTCGTTAACACAAGTTAAATGGAGGATCAGGGCAGGAATTAAAAGTTGTCTGCACACAGCAACAGAGAACTACTTAATCTTCAAGTTACAATGTGTCTAAAATTAAGAGATGGGGCCTCCCTGGTGGCACAAAGGGTTAGTCTCAGCACTGTGAAGCATACGCTGCACAGTAGCTCCGTTCGATCCCAGGCCAGGGAGGGGCCCTCAGGGCGCAGCAGACCTCTCCTGCCTTCCGTTGCTCCCCTCAGCAGTGGGTTTCAGTGGATCCACCTATTCTGTTCCCCGCTCTGTCTCTGGTGAGTCTTCTCACCCATGAGCACCCAAGCCCGTGTATGCATAAATAAAGTTAATTTAAAAAATAAGAGATGAAATATAAAATCAATACAAGAGGAGCAGCCGACCTCACCGTCTTCCCCATCCGCAGGGCCTGGCGTCTTTCCCCTGTGGGATGACCCGACTTTCTCCCTAGGGGTTCCTTAAAACAAATACCCCTGCAAACATCCTCCGGAGCTGTCCCCCTGGCGGGTCAGGCCCGGGAGCCCTCGTGGACAGTGGACAGGCGCGGGCAGAGGCTGTGTCCGCCAGGTTAACGGGCAGGCGCCTGGCGGCGGCGGTGTCCAGTCCACCCCCTCCCGCCCGGGCCTGAGCGCAGACACTCCCTGGGGCTCTGCCCCGAGTCCGCGTCCTCGAGGCCTGGACACCGCCTCCTGTCGCCCCCGAGCACGTCGAGAGGACGGCGCGTGCGTAGCGGGAGGCACGAGCACGGCCTCGGGCGGGGCGGCGGCCAACGCGGGGGGCCTCGCCCAGGAGGGGTCAGCGGCCAGCCAGAAAGCTCGGCGCTGCGATAACCGGCATGACGGATTGAGCTTCACTAAGCACCAAGGGAAATCCTCCCAAACGGAGCTTAATTAAATGGTCTCCAGCTAAGCAACGGTGGGGATGTGCACTTCCCTCGTTCTACTCAGCCGCGAGTCGCACCCTGCGAAGCCTGGGGTGGCGGCTAACAAGCTGCTCACCGCGCCCTGTCCACACCGGCCCACGCGAACGCCCCAGGAGCGCGCACCTCGGCCACGCAGAGCCCGCCGCCCGGCCCTTCTGCCCCCGCAGCTCTGCCAGGGGACTTGCACCTGCTGCCCGGGGCTCCTGGTGACCACACAAACACAAACACAAACACAGACACAAACACAGACACAAACACAAACACAAACACAAACGCGCTGGCCCGTGAAAGCGCACACTGTCTGATTTCTCAGGAAATAGCCATTTTCCAAGCATCTTGTGAACGCGCTGTACAGCGTTCTGGGACGGCCTCCCGGCCCAGCGGGCGGGAGAGCAGAGCTGCCTCCGCAGAGAAAGTCAGACTGGTCTGGGCCGTCAGAAGTCAGCTCTCTGCAGGGCCGGCCAGCCCCTGGCCCCCCTGGGGACCCCCGCGAGAGAGACGAGCAGGCCAGCGGGGCTCTGCGGCCGCAGGGAGAGAGACCAGGCCCGGCCTCCTCCTGCGCCCACCGAGGCTTCCGCGGGGAGGCTCAGGCCCGCGGGCCTCCTGTGGGGGGGGGGGGGATGCGCCTGCCTGCCCCCTCCCAGGCTCACCGGTCACCGGACAGAACAGGATGAAACGCGCGGGCCGTTGAGCAGGTCGGTCCTCTGTGATCACCGAATGGCCTCTGTCTGACGAGCAGGGAGACACTGTTTCCAGTTACTGCTGTCACCTGCTGCCACTGGCTACAGGAGGGCGCTCTGACCCAGAGGAGCAGCCGCCCGGTGCGCAGAGCGCCCTCCGTCGGGAGGACAGACTCACGCAGCTGCTGCTGCAGCACGTCCGCAGCCGCCGCCCCAGCCCCAGCCAACGGAACAGGCCACGACCCGCGAAGCTCTGTGGCTTTGCTTTTCATCTTCTGCCCTGGGTCGTTTCGTTCGTGTCTCCGACAACCACATCCTCAGCAGAGACAGTCTGCCCGCACCTCAGTTTTGGGTGAGTGGGAGGTCACTCGGACACTGCCATCCTAAGCTGCGAGCCGAGGATGCTCGCTTTCCTCCACGGTTATCTTTAACGCCGGGGAGTCACGAGGCCCAGCTGACGTGCCCGCGCTCTCATCAGAGAACACGGCTTTCTCGGCACAGGCTTACAGCAGGTCAGGCTGGGTGGGGTGCCGGCTTTCCTCTAGATAGCTTCCTTGGACATATCTTGGGCAGTTTTTAAGGTCTCATATGTACTTTTATGAATATTCATCGCACAGTATATACTTTTTGAATATGAAGAATATATCCGTCCTCTGTGGCCCAGAGAAGAGAAAACACATAAGACAAATAATGCCTCAGAGGCGGCGGGGCACAGCCGTCTCGCTTTGCCAAGCGCCTGCGTCTTCTCCTGGCCACCGTGACACGTGCGTGGGCCAACTCTGCCACGGCGGATTCTCCTCCTGTCCAACCTGCTGGGCCTGAAGGCCACGTGTGAAATTCACCGGGGAGCCCAGCAGTGCCTGACCTGGCGCCTGAACTACCAGACTCAGCATGTGTAGTTATGAGCGGTGAGCCCCACCACATAGGGGAAAGGAAAACCTGTGCTGGGAACGAACTGCAAGCGCTACCCCTCCCCACCCTGGGAAGGAGCTGTGCGGCCACGCGGCCATGCCAGACACTGCAGCACACACAGCGCGTGAGGGAAGAGAAGGAGCTTGAAGCCCCAGCCTAGAGAAGGGCTCCCAGCCCCACACCCCGCCCAGCATGGGGCACGGGCACCTCGTCTCCGTGGTCACACGCGTGCTCGTGCACGCAGAACACTCATTCTCGAAGTGTGCCGCATTTAGGACTGTCCAGATGTCTCCGACAAGAACATCGTAACACAGGTCACCCTGCCCCAGTTCTGAAGAAGGCGGGGAGCCATGCAAGGCCTAATTTAGGAAGAAAGCGCTGTAAAAATTAAAACCCTTCAACATTTTCTCTATTCTTGAACAAATTAAACCCAGAGAGTGCTGGCAGCACATTCAGAATTTCAAGCGGGCAAATAAACAGAAAGGAGGCAGAATTAGAGGAAACACCAGGATCTTTATTTCTAAAAATTGTTCTGGATGGTGGATATGAACTCAGGGCTGATAGTCCCTGGACCATTTTCACAAGTTGTAATAATGTGCTATAGAAATAGGGTAAGTTCTTCATGGGATGCGCTATTAGTACGTGTACCCCTATTCTGAAAGCACACAGAGGGTCACTAAATAAGGATGCATATCCCCACTTGTGATTTCACTTTCTCAGTGGGACTGACATTGCAGCCTTTTACTGGGCTCTGACGTGCTGACACTTCTGCAACATCACGCTTCAAAGTGTGCACATTTCTGCGAGTGCCGCCTGTGAGTGTGCGCCCTCAGAAGCGTGCATCCTGAGAAATGTGCCTGCGCCTGGGAGTGCCCCGGCTAGCTGCAGACTGAGGGAGCCTGCGCGCGGGCTGGGGCAGGCATGAAGGGCGCCAGGCGTCACACTGCAGGAGAAGCTGCAAAGCAGCAGGGGACGCTCAGGGCTGGGGCCAGGCCAGGCCGCCAGGAACCGCTCGTCAGCAGAAAGAGTCTCGAGGGCCTGGGTTTCAGCGGCGAGTCTCAGTTTAATTTTCTCCGCTGATAACCTTTAGCGTGGGCGGCTACCTCCAAGCTGCACCTGCAGGTCACCTCGAGAGACACCGATTACCGCAGAAACCACCTCTGCAACACGCTCAGAGATCACATCCATCTTGATAGTGCCGTCCCTGACAGCCCATCACCGCGCAGCTCAGCCCAGGAGGTCACGGGGCTCCCCGGCTGACCTTGTGCTCTGAGAGCGGGTTTTGCAGAGCAAACACCATTTGTTATGTTACCTTGGGAAATGGCCCGCTTCTTCCAGGAACGGCGGCAAAAGTCTCCCTTTCTGCATCCACCTGCACCTGTCAAGTTGCCCTCGTGGGTGTGGTTTTGGCCAGCTGCGCCGGGCGCTGGTGCTGTGCGCGCGTCTCCTTTGGAGAAGGGCCGCGTTGGTGCTTCTGTCCGGCCTCTGGTACGGCCGCTCGCCGTCCCTCGCTGAGCTGTGTGAGCTCCCTTAGGCCGCGGACACCAGCCTGGCAGGGTGTGGGCTGCAGGTGCTGCCCCCCAGCGGTCTCCTCCCTGCAGTGCCGGTTTCCTTCATGGTCCGAGCTGTCCGAAGGGCCCTGCACTCCTCCTGCTTGCTCGCGGTGCTGCTCTGACCGCGTCTGCGCTCTGGGTCTCCTTCCGCTCCCAGCTCCTCTGGGGCCAGCCTGCCGGTGGACCCTCAAGCTCAGGAGGACCGGGCTCGGAGCCTGGGCAGACACGAGGCCGCAGGCCCTGCCCTGGCTCTGCAGATGAAGGCGGCCCAGGGACCTGCACTCAGCAGAGAGGGCGGGCACTCTCTGCTGGCCAGGCTCTCGCTCCCAGCCCCGCGCCGCCATCTCCCCGCTCTGCGGAGACCCTCACGCACTCTCTCTTCTCGTCTTCCTCCTTCCTTCTTCCCGGTTTTCACAGCTCTGGAAGCCTCCGTGGTGGTTGAGGTGCGGCCGAGGTCCAGCGACTGGACCCCCTCCCGCTGGGCTCCCAGTGGGTGACCCTTCACGCTCGGGGTCGCTCCGGCCAGGTCCCAACTGGCCCTTCAGGTGGGAACACTGGCCACAGCCGGACTTCAGCTGTCTGAGCGCCGCTGGCCGGGCACAGCCGAGTTCAAACTGTGTGCCCCAAGGCGACTTGGTCGGGACAGACAGCAGCGACTGCTGACATGCTCCCTCGGACAGTTGTACTGCTGGGCATGAGCGTGCTGAAGCACATGGCCGCTTCATGGCTCAGGCCGGAGGGAAGGATTGGTCATCCGGCCTCGTACACAGTGCTGGGGCCCAGCACCCCTCGTTCTACAGCAGAGCGCGCCGGCGCTGCTGTGGGCTAGGAGATCGTGGCGGGCGCGGCTTCCTGCGGAGATGGGGAAGGTCCTCTCAGCTCCGGGACTTCACATCCTGGCCCCAGAAGGCGAACAGCGCTGTGCAAGGCGAGCGTCCACCACCGCCTACCTCTTGGGCCAACAGCGCATGCAGCCCCGGAGAAACATGTGTATGAAACTGGGTTATTTGATCAGAATACTAAGACAATTCCAAAAACAAGTGAAATAAAGTGTTCCCATCTCTGGACATTTTGGCCTGGATGATCCGCCTGCTCACTGCACCTGCTCATCCGCCTGCTCACTGCACCTGCTCATGCACCTGCTCATGCACCTGCTCACTGCACCTGCTCGTCAACCTGCTCACTGCACCTGCTCGTCCACCTGCTCATGCACCTGCTCACTGCACCTGCTCGTCCACCTGCTCATCTCCTGTCCTCCGCAGCAGGGGGCTAAAAATACAAGGACATAAAACTCTGTAGTCTCAGTCAAAATATTACTCAAAAACTCATCAAACCACAAACTCTCAGAAGGCACGTTTCCGTGTAAACAGATTCCATCTCAGCAAGGATCAGGCAGACAGGGGCATGGACGGTGCCGTGCAGGGTCAGGGCAGACAGGTGGGCCGCGGGCTGCGGCCGGGAGAGCATCGCCTGCTCCACCGCTCGTGCCCAGACGGGCAGGTTCCCAGGCCAGCGACACGGCCCGGGCTGTCAGGCGCCACCGGCCAGGGGCAGGTCCTCTGCTTTACTCATTTATTTATCCTCAGCGATTTCATCTTGCCGACGCCCCAGCGCGCACACGCTCCGCCCCCGCTGCTCCCGCTGAGTCCCCTCGAACGGCAAGCTCACGGCTCGTTTTATTGTTTTAGGGATGATTTTTTTTTATCGTCTCATTTGACATTTTGTTTACATTTTTCTTTTTTATTGATGTAACACTGCATTAGAACATAATGGAAGTTTCAGGTGTGCGCCGAAAGTCAATGTGTGTGTGTGTGTGTGTTCCACGCGCACGGCTCCAGTGCAAACCGCAAGGACAAAGCTGGGCTGGCGCGGAGGGCAGGCAGAGGGTGAGCAGGCGCAGACACACAGACCAGGCGTTCTGGACTGACGGCGCGACGCAGCATGCAGGTGGGAGAGCAGGTGCGCTCGCAGCCGCGGGGTGCGCGTTCACCCGCTGCAGGCGCATGATTAGGGCCCGGCCAGCGGTGTGGCCGCCTGGCCTCCCAGCACCCAGGGGGCGTGTCTCACAGACGCTGCACACATGGGCGTAGTCCCGAGAAGAAAGGGCGCCTGGACCTGCCCAGGGGCTGCTGGCACCCCGGACCCCACGTCCTGGGGTTCAGTTCTCTGGGCTCACTGTCTGGGCGCCGGTGGGCCCTGACCTCCAAGCCCGCAGCTCAGGAATCGCTCTCCAATTGCCTGCACGTGCCGTGTCCTCGAGCGCAGGGACACGGTTCCTGGCGGTCATTTCCGGTCTCTCACAGCCACAAGCAGCCCCTCACAGCAGGGCTGGACGGTCACCTCTCGGGATGCGCTCAGAGCACAGGACTGTCCCCTCTGACCTTGGGCTCGCCCATCCCCCACAGCGGGCTGGGCGGTCACCTCTTGGGCTGCGTGCAGAGCGCAGGACTGTCCCCTCTGACCTTGGGCTCCTCCGGGCAAGCGCCCTGTTGCCTGCAGGGGGCGCTGCACTGGCGTGAGACAAGAGGACAGCCTGATGTTCTGAGACACTCAGAGCAGTGACCGGTCATTCTGACGAGTGGACACTGGTGCTCCTCTCTAGTCTAGTGAGGAGTGAACACTGCCCAGACAGGCAGTAATTACTGATGATTTTTTTCTCCTACCAAATTTGCTTTGTTTCTCCCTTTTCTCGGGGACCGCAGACCTTGGAGCCTGTGTGTGGGGACATGTGTGACTGTATCGTCTAAAGGTTTTATTCCAAATAGTACGACCTGAGTGGGTATCATGCATTTATTTATATATTTCCCTTTTCACCCATCTTTATTTTTTTTTTTACTATTTAATTATTGCTGGTCTAACTTGTATCTGAGTCAGAGATAAGTTCGCACATCGTCAGATGCGTGATGACACCACACCCGCCCCCAAAGCCCATGTCCCTCCACCAAGTGCACTGTGCTCTCTCCACTTCATCCCCATGTGCCCCTCCCACTCTGAGAGCCCCAATTCTACATTCGGCTTTCTCGGGTTCGTTTTGGTTTGCTTTTGTCTGTTCCTTTGCTTTGATTCTCTGCAATCTACCTATGAGTCAAGCTGTTTAGTATTTTCCATTCTCCTTCCAGTTTATTTTGCTTAGCGTCATCCCCTCCAGTGCCATCCATGTTGTCACCAGTGAACAAAACCCCACCTTTTTTCCTGACTGAGTAGTACTCCATTGGCATAAAGACCACAAATTCCTGCTCTGTTCCCGACCTTGGGCACTTAGGTTGTTTCCAGACCCTTTCTATTGTAAATAGGGCTGCAGTGAGCAGCGGGAGCTTGGCTCGCTCTGGGTGGGGTCTACAGTGCGTGGCAGGCATATAGGACAGGGCTGGAACTGCAGGGCCACGGGTG
This sequence comes from Galemys pyrenaicus, assembly GCA_019455555.1. Lineage (NCBI taxonomy): Eukaryota > Metazoa > Chordata > Mammalia > Eulipotyphla > Talpidae > Galemys > Galemys pyrenaicus. The sequence goes on along the minus strand of JAGFMF010011648.1, from coordinate 913,384 downwards.
GATTGAGTTTTCACATCTGAGAAATCTTCTGCTGTCTCCATGGAGGCTGGTGTGCTCCAACACAGCCCGGCGTTGACGGACGGGAGCACACACCTCTCAAACAGTCTAGCCTGCACACCAGGTCCGCAAAACTGTGGGTACCTGCTAGAGCCACTCAGCGGGCGTTGGCAGCAGGCGTGCTCGGCCGCCGCAACTGGATGGTGTGGTTTTGGGGCTTCTGAGAAAGTTCTGCCAAAATGGGTTCATGCTGCACCTCTGATGGTCACCCATTAAAGTCATTCATTTGAGTTAAGAAAATTGCCAGTAAGACCTCTATTAAAATGCAAATGTGTTCCCTGGGTGGGCAAACACATTAAATCATTATCAGCCATTAACACTTTAGACCAAATTAGTTTCAGATTTATTAGCCAATTACTCAAAGTATGGAAGGAAAACCAGGCAGGAGAGGTGTGGGAAGCTGTCTGGGCAGAGCTGGGACAGAGCCTCCACCAGCCAGGCTTGCACTGGTTTTCAATCTCATTATTCTCTGGGTTGTTATTGTTGTTGTTTTTTAATGAAATGATATGTAAAATTTTTCTATAGAATATTAAAAAGTGGAACTTCTTTTAACAAAACAGAAGTCAGGGTCAAGAGCTATGACACTTCCCCTCTTCACCCCCTCCAACCCCAAATTCCAAATAATCAATGGGAAATAAGGTATGCATTTCCTATCTCCTCGTCGGTGCATTTTACTCGTATCGGTTGGAAAAGTAGCACATCCACACCTGCACACCATTTTAAAGGGTGGAATACCGATACATGTGATCGGGACATTCCCTTACTGCATGTATAGAAAATAAAACATAATATTTTGATGGCAGTTTTCTGCTATTAAAACAAGATTATTCTTAATACTTCAACATCCATTACTTATATTTATCCTGGTAGCTTTAGGCACAGATGTGACATCAACTTACTCTATTCTTACAGTCAATGAGCAGAAGGAAGGATTAGCTGGAGGTTTCCCAGATCCTTGTTCTATTCAGTATTTGAGCAAAGCATTTACTTTAGATCTAAATTAGTCTGCATAATTAGAGTGCCTTCATGATGGCTTAATTCTGTGGTTTTAGAGGAATTAACTAAAACCTGAGGTCTAAGTAAACAAGGGAGGCAGGAACCAAGTCGGTGTCTTGCATTTGGGGGAGACATTCAGACACCCCTCAGCAACTTATCAACATAGTAATTCTAAAGAAAGCACCAGAGCTGTGTGTACATAACCCTGACATTTATTCTCTAGAAAATGGCAGAGAAAATGGCAGAAAAAAAATGCATACTAGATTTTAAAAATGAGATTCAAGAGGCCAAAATAATTGAACTTAATTTAATTTTAATGCACTGACAGCTGGACTTCCGGTGTGTGAGCGTGGTTCCTGAAGACAGATTTGTTCTGTTTATTTTTATATTATGTTGCATCAACATTTGGTGCTCCTGTTTGTTACTAATAATAGGATAATGAGGTGGTGAAGTTCCCGCAGCCACTGGTGGCGGCTGAGGCCAGCCAAGCAGGGTCTGTTTTGCATAACTTCCAGTCTTTTCTCTCGTAAAAAAGTGCTCACTCTCTGCCTCTTTCCCTCATGATGCAATTTTCATTCAAATCTAGAGACAATCTTCAGGGTGAAAATACTCATAGGAGTGAGATATTTGAAAGTCAAGAATATTTTAATAAAAGGGGGAAGCACAGAAAAGAGTGGGTTGGTCAGAATTGGACAGGTGCCAGCCACACACACCAGATGCATGAAAACTCATCTACACTCTCACACACACACACAACTACGCACCACACACACATACCACATGCATGGATATTAACCACACGCCCCCACACAGATATTAAATACCACCTACACTCCCCCCCACACACACAAGTACTCCACACACTCACACCACATGCCACACACACCTGCCGTGTGGTTCCAGGACACATGGGGAAGTGATATTCTTTCCCTGAAATCAGGGTGAAGGGACCTGGGCGAGCAGGGAGGTTGGTTGGAAATCTGACTGGAGGAGTGTGCAATGCAGAACATGGCACAGAGAGGCTGCACTTACAGAGAAGAAAGATGGAGATTGTACAAAAGCAGGAAACCTGCCAGGCCAGCCTCAGCCACCCAGAAAACACCTGTCTGTAGTAGGGGTAAGGCAGTCAGCACCCCTCATTCAGTTACTAACAACAAATAGGAACAATAATGTGTTGACACAAATAATATAAAAGGGAGAGAGCAGTGAAGTTCATATAAAATATATATGTATGTTTGTTTTATATATTTATGTGAAACTTCTATTATGAAAGTCTCATGACTGCTAAAACTTATCCAAATGCTTATAGACCGATACCGATTTCTTATGATAAAATACATCTAGCTTACCTCTAAATCCAATCCTACTCTTCATAATCTTTTTGGGGGGCACTGTTACTAAACACAGGAACTAGAGCAGGGCTGCTAATATTTCCAGTATCATGTAATGGTTAGCAGAAACCAGAAGCTCAGGTAATTATATGAGAAAAATAAATATATTTTTAAAACTGAAAAGGATAAATATGTATCACTATTTGCTTGTGGTATGATTGCATACAAGGAAAACAAACTGAGATCAATTGTGAAAAAAACAAAAGCAACTACAAACTAACAAAAAATCCAATAAGGTAACAGGAACCAAGTTATTATAAAATAATTACTGACTTTCATATACAAAACAACCAGAAGAGTTCATAGGAAAAAAGTGACAACTTACTAGAGCCACAACAATTTAAAACAGGAGGGGATAAATTTAACAAGAAATATTCAGGACTGAATTTAAGAAAACTTAAAAACACCTCCAAAGGACACCAAAACATAAATGAATAAAAAATCTATAACTTTGAAAACTATAAAGCTTTATAAAAGAATGAGGGTTTTTCTACATATTGATATAAAAAAGACCATGCCATATAAGAAATGTACTGCCTGCTGGTGGGAAAGCAAACTGGCCCAACCACTATGGAAAGTGGTGTGGAAGTCCCTCAGACTACTAAAAATGGAGCTCCCATATCATCCAGCAATCTCTCTCCTAGGAATTTACCCAGAAGACACAAAAATACTAATTCAAAAGGACACCTGCACCCCTATGTTTATCACAGCACTTTTCACAATAGGCAAGCTATGGAAACAACCCAACTTCCCAAATATACATGACTGGATCAAGAAGATGTGGTATATATACACCATGGACTATTACGCAGCAATCAAGAATATAAACTCATGCAATTCGCAGCAACATGGATGGAGCTAGAAGGGTTTGTGCTGAGTGAAATAAGCCAGAAAGAAAAGGAAAAATATAGGATGGTGTCACTTATAGGAGGAATGTAGAGGAAACAAACAAGAGACTAAGGGGAAAAAAATCAATTACAATGACTAAAAGGTCAAAATCAACAGACAACTATAAATCTGAGACATTCCCGAGGGGAGGGGAGGAGGGGGGGAAGGAACAAATGGGTAGGAAGAGCATAGGGGACGGTGGTGATGGTGCACGGGTGAGCTGGTGATGGAGGTTTCATGGGGACGAGAAATATACACTGTACAAAACGAAAAATGATGTGAAATATATATATATACAATTAAAATAAAAATAAAACTACGGAAAAATAAATAAAGGATGTGCTGTTATCAGAAAGAACCAGTAAAGGAGAAAATTCATGCTTTGTGATCAGTTGTGGGAGAAAGGGGGAGGCCAGTTTTCTAAAGCAGTTGTCTATCCAGGGAGAGGCACTGAAAGATGAACAAGAACCTAATGACAATTGTTACCTGGAAGGTGAACAGAGACCACCTCAGAGCAGAGGGGAGGAGGGACACAGCACGACTTGTGCTCTGTGGCTTCAGTTTTGTGCATGTGACTTCCACGAACAAAAGGATAAAATGAATTACAGTGAATTATAATGAGAAACGATGGAGTTCTGATCTCCCTCCCCCCCCCCTTCTGTCTCTCTCTCCCATAGTACTGAAGTTATTCTATATTCTTACAGGGCTATGCATTTATTGTTTATTTTTTTCAGAAACTGGACCAATCCTTTTCTTTAAGTGATTTGTAAGTAAATTTGTCTTAAACAAAACCAACTTTAATGACCTACTTCCTTTAGGATTTTCAAGAATGATTGAAATGTGCCCAAGATTTTACAGAATTCTGGGTGTGTTTTTAGATAAGGAATGTAAATAAAAATTTGGCTACTTTTCCTACTTTGTTCAGAAGAAAATTTCCATTTATTTTGTACTCCCAGATGAAAGTCATTTGATTCATGAACTTCAGAAAGAGCTAAGGGGTTTACATGACTTAAGGCATTCCCGAGATGTATTTGTGATTTGAAAGGCTAAATTACTGTTCCCCTTCCAGACCTTCAATGACTGCCTTTTTCTTTGGGAAATAAACTTTTATCTCGTTGAAGCAGTAAAAAGCACTAAAAGGACGCCCCATCGAAGCCTCACTGGCACACATTCAGCTCCAAAGTGACTGATTTACCAATTGTTGACAGTTACTAACACCTCCACTTTGAATTTTTCTCTTCTATAGTTTACCTAAAATAATAAGCCATTTTAATTGAGTTTAAATACTGGCAGCTTATTCAAGCTTTGCAGTAGGGTTCTTGGGGTGAGCCTTCTTATAAAATGAAAACTTCTTTCTATGTGAAAGAAGAATGTGGAACCCTGCCTCTTAGTTTCCGGTTTGGGACTTTTGTATTTGGGGTTCTCAAGTGTGTGTGTGTGTGTGTGTGAGAGAGATTCACTTAAATCTGATCCCTTGCTGTATTTAATAGCTGACACATGAAGGGGCACAGCATTTTTGGAAAATCTGAAGAAATTTCACAAATGTTCTAGAAGCAGCCCCGCGGGTCTCCTGCTTCTTGGAGCAAGTCTGCCCAGGAGGACTTGGCCCCGGCGCCGAGTGAGAGAACGGATGAGAGAAGAGCCACAAAGCTGAAGCTGCCTCCACTTCGAGAACCCTGAAACCCTGCCTTCGCTTTGGCGTGTGAAGTTTTGGAAGAGCCTCTCGGCCGGGACCCTGTGGCTTGGAGTCCCACTGCAGCCTCATCAGGGCCCCTGGGGCAGGGGTCAGACAAGGACACCCCGGCAGGCAGGCCCATCCCGGCACTGGCACACGGAGGCCCCACAGACCCGCCTGCCCAACTCGGAACCGCCCAGCCCGCTGCTCCGAAGCCGCCTCGCTGCGCTGGCCCTGGGTCAAGGCTCCGCTCTCTGAAGCAGGGATGGCCTGGCCTCTCAGGCCGACCCGAGGCACGGGGCTCGCGGGCACCGCAGACGCAAAGGCAGCCGCCAGGGCCCGCAGAGACCCGGCCAAGCTGGCAGCCACCGCGCCGGGTCCACCCTCCGCTCGGGGCCACCCCGGGTGCCCGCCCCCTCCCTGTGCCGGCACCAGGCTGGCACAGTGGACGGCGAGTGACCGGGTTTGAGTCATCGTTTCCTGACAAGGACCCGGCGACTTATGAGCGGAGACATCCTGTCCTCGTGCCACTGCCAGAGACGACGACGGGTCTGCCCTACACGGGAGCCGGCGCCTCGCCCGCTGCACAGTGGTTCGTAGCCAACGCGACTCTGCCACTTCTTCTGGGGACAGAGATGGAGCGCCCCTCTGTCACCGGAGCAGTGCTGCTGCCCGCACCCCCAAACGCTGGGGCGTCGGGCGGAGGTGACCGCAGCTTCCTAAACGGGACGCCCACGAGCTCCGCGGGCCGCTCTGCGCGTCTGCGCCCCAGGGCGCACGGCGGCCCCCGGGTCTCGAGCGCCCGCGGGTCGTTTTCAGGACCACGCCGCCCAGCCGCAAGCGAGGGCTTCTCGAGGGCTGCCCAGGCCAAGCCGCAGGAGGGGCTGCCGCCCTCGCCTTCTCGCGCCGGTCTCTGGAAGGACCTTTGGATTCGCATATGATGAACCGGCTCGTTTTCACAGGGAAAAAATTGTCCGTCCTGGGTGAGAAAGACGACACGGACTTGACCTCAAGTGCCCGACCGTTTCAGGAGTGATGGCGCCCTCCCGCCTCTCCGCAAACCCAAACACCACGGCGCCGCGCAGCCCAGGACCCGTGGGGGAGGGGGTTGTCCCCCGGAGGTCAGCTCTCCCTCTGGGCACCGCGGGATCCGGCTGGCCCACCGGATGCCGCGCGCGTCCACTGGGGAGCATCCAGCCCGGCACCCGAGACCCCGACTGCAGCCGCGCTCGGGACAGGTGGTCGAGGGACACCATGAGGGACGCCACGCCGGCTGCCAGCCGCCCGACTGCGGGCTGGGCTGGCGGGCACCCAGGACACCTGCCGCTACAGGTCCCCCAGAGCGGGCGGACTGGCGAGAACATCACCAAACACACCAGATTTGCCTAACGAGAGAACATTTAAAAAGTCGAAGCAAACGGTCCCTGCTTCAGAGGTCGGCTGAGGCACAGCGGCGGCCGGTCCTTGTCTGCTGTGATGACCCTGTCCGGGGAATGGACATCACTAGGGCCATTGGTGGGGTGTAGCACCAGCCGGCCTGAGGCCCAGATATACCCCCCCAAATGGGAGAGGTGGCTCCAGCTGACCCTGCAGGGCTCTCTGGGGCCAAGGGGGGGAATTCTCCCCCAGATGCTGAGGGGGAGCTGGAGAGAACCCGCCCAGGGAAGCGGGGTACCCAGGCTGAGACCAGGAGGGGCTTTTTTTATGCCATGCACTGTCGTGTCCTGTCTGAGCTGAAGGAATAACTGAAGCTTGCCATCCTGAGGATGGTTAAAACAGTCTAGAGGCACTTGAGTGAGTCTCCACAATTTGACATTTTTCTATCAAAGTCTCTCAGGAAAATGAAATTAAAGAAAACACAAATGGGGGCCTCCTTGGTGGTGCAAGGGGGTTAGGTCTCAGCACTATGGAGCATCCATGGCCACTGCGGCGCGAACACGGCCAGGGAGGGACCCGCAAGGCGCAGCACACCGCTCCTGCCTCCCGCTGCCCCCTCAGCAGTGCGTTACAGTCGATCCGCCTGCTCTGCTCCCGACCCTGCCTGTTGGGTCCTCTCACCCCCCACAACTATGTCCTGTACCCCAGCTCTTGTATGCTTCAGAGCTCTTTTCACCATTTTTTGGTAATTACCATCACCTTTCAGCAAAATATTTAACTCCATTGTTATAAGAACAGGGATTTCAGGTTGAAAAAATCAACACCAACCTATAAATCAAATTAAAAAAGGTACATCCAGACTACGTGTAAGACTATTTATCAAGATCAAGATAACTGCTGATAACACAGAAAGCTAATGATGGTCATTAGAATTTCATAATATAGCCAATTCTTCTTATACCAGAGTGGGTAAACTTTTAAGCAGAAAGAATTGGAATGCATAAATAATAGATTCAAATATAACATTCGTGTCACCTACAAGGAGCTGACAGCCATCCACACACAAATAAACATGGGTAACGGGCAATCGGGGTCTGAATCTGTGTTTACACACACACACACACACACACAGAGTCCACCTGTATAAAATCGGCCAGGAACCTATCTTCGATCTGACATTGCAGGAAGGATGCCAGACTTTCACCCCAACGTTGGATAACAGTGGTCTGGCTTTGAAATCTGACGTTCTGATTAACATTGCAAGATAATATGAACGAAAATGATTCTGCAGATAAAAAGCAACACTGCTGTACCAAGGACTGGCTTCTCTACCTTAAGTCCTTACCACTTCGAGTGAAAGAAAACGGAAAAGAACGCAGGTTTTGGATACCTGCGCTTGCTGTTTTAAACATAGAGAAGGAAGCTGTGGGTTTTCTTACCCAAAAGTCTGACTTTTCAGAGGAGATGCGTGTCTGCAAGGTGCCCCTCCTTTCAGCAAGGGGGTACGAAACCCTGAAGAGCAGGAGCGACGAGCAATGGAGAGGATTGGTGTGGGGAGTAAACATTCATGCAGTTTCACTGCCCCCACAAGCCACCTGGGGCCGCCGGGGCTGCTTCTTGGGGGTGACCCATCCGCCCCACGTGCAGGACCCTGGTTCAGCCGCCGGTGCTGGGGACGAGTCTCGGCGCAGCACTCCGCCGCAGGCCTCACCTGGACAGACGCGTGCCCGCAACGGTCCGCGGCGCAAACCCTGGGCTGCAGCTGGCGGCCTTCGGGCCACGATCCTGTCTGAGTTAGGCCGTGCGATAGGGTCAGATCAGGGATCGTGCCATTTGCCCAGGCACCGCGGAGCCGCCATGCACGAGTCAGCGTCGTCTGTGGCGCGTGAGGCGGGCGTGGGGCGGGGGCTGTGGGGCTGGAGATGCTCTTCGTTTATGGGGACAACTTGGAGCTTTCTGGCCTCAACCAACATGCAGTCGCTGCTGCACACCTCTCGTCAGCGTCCTCGCCCGGCCCAGGGCCACGTCTGGGCAAGGAGCCCGCTCCGAGTCGCACCCTGGGGCTTGTAAGTACAAAGACAACAGGACCTCACAGCCTCTGCTGGCGTTGAAGGTGGAGGTGGCTGTGGGAACTGGGCAGCTGATGGAGCGCACCGCCTTCACCAAAGCGTCACGTAAACCCCATTCAGTGCCTTTAACCCAAGGAACCTCACTTCATGGAGAAAAACAGAGACAGGACGAATGAGCGTCCTGGGGGCTGGACCCGCCTCTCCCGGTGCGGGAGTGAAGGCCAAGAGCCAGGGGCTTGGCCCCAGGACGCACATGCGTCCTGGAGAGCCTCTCCACTCTCCAGGAGGACAGGCCTCCGCCCTCACCCACCCCCAGGGCTCCTCACAGCCTTGGGTGTGGGGGGGTCGCGGAGCAGGGCCAGCAGGGGGCGCTGTGGGGCCTGGCGGGACAACATGCCCTTGTGGGGATTCTGTAGCCCTGGCTGAGGCCCTGGCCAGGGTGGGAGCGCAGAGGGAAGCCGGGCATGGGTCCCTTCCTGGCCCGCCTGTGAGCGAGATTCTCACTCGGAAAGACATTCAGTCATTTGTATGGCGGGTCAGACACAGAACAGATGACGGGAGCTCGTTCTCCTCAAGCAGCAGCTCTGTGGTCAGGACACAGCAGGACGGTCCCCTGGGGCTCAGACCAGACTGGTTTTAAAGAGTCCCCCACTGCAGGCATCATGCCTTGCTTTCCCACAGATAACTGCAGCTTCTAAGTTTAAACCTCCCCTCAATTTCACTCTTAGGTATCTACCCAAAGACCAAAAAAACACTTTATTGAAGGGAAACATGAGCACCTGTGTTCACTGAGACACCTTTATAGCAGTCCGTGGAGACAGCCCGCATGCTCAAAGAAGACTGAGTGGGTTGGGGAGATGCAGTGTATATGCACCGCGGAATATTACTCAGCAATCAAAAAGACATGTTCATGCCATTTGCAGCAACGTGGATGGTAAAGGAAGGGATGAAGACAAGCAAGTATAGTCAGAAGGAGAACAAGTACCAGATGGTGTCACTTAGATGTAGCGCACAGAGAAACCAATCAAAGCTCAGATGAAGACAGGCTTAAGAACTGACCCTTGAACGCTAACAATAGCACTGAGACATCCAGGGCACGGGGGAGCCCTGAGACTGTGGCGGCAGACTCTGGGCTCTGTGCTGAGGGGTGCACCATGATGGGGGCCTATACTTCCAAAATACCAGCGACAATGTAAAACGATGTGACCTTGATAATAGATAGTAAAAATAAGTACAAGGGTTAAAATTTTGAAACAAAGATCATGAAAATATCATTAACACATACTAAGCATATCTCCTTTTATAATTATGATAAAATTTAAGTATAAGGAGGTATACAGAAAGTGGTCTATTAGGACTGAATAACCTACTACTTAGATGAAATACTCTGTCCTTAGCGGCAGATTTAAGGAACAGAAACACCACGTCCTCGCAAGCGCTGTCCTATTATCTTTCTACTTCCCCACAGCTCCCACTACCACTGTGCATGCGCCTGCAGGTGCACTCAGCATTTATGTAACTGGTGGAAGTATCACTTAATAGAAGGCTGGAGAGATGCATGCACACGATCCATTAATCTTCCATAATCAGGCTTAGAGATAAGCATCATTGTTGAAACTCATGAAATCATTATATCATAATGAAAATCATTACTGTAATTCAAAAATATGATATTTCTCTCTCAAATAAACTATTTCTATACAATTCTACCTTGATGGGCTATAAGAAACTTGTTGAAACCACAAGATTTCTTCAGTAATAAATGACCAGAGCAAAGTCGATTGTTATTCTTAAGAGACATGTTGAAAACGCATCTGTTCTTTTATATCTATCCTAAAGATACACAAAGACAGTAGAACAGTGTGTAAGTATGATCAAGGCAAGATTAATCTCATCTTCTGAACAGCAGTGGCGCGTCCCTGAAGTTTTAGATGCCAGTGTTGGCTCAGGCGCCACACAGCAGCCTCTCCAAGGAACAGCAGGGGGCGAGGACATCGGCTGTTACTGAGGAAAATAAAGTCCACTTAGCGAATCACATCTCCTACATCTGCACTATTCAGTGGGGTCCCCTAGCTTAAGCATCAATAGCAAAATCGCCGGAAACGTGGAATCCAAGTCCCAGCCTTGACACAATCGCAGGTGACCCCCACACATCGAGTCTAAGGAGCACAGCTCTGCTTCATCAAATGTCGGTGAAGAATGTGAAGATTGGGCCAACACCTGAAAGTTTGTGTGTCCTCAAAAGACAGACATGGAAGCCTGACCCCTGCTTGGTAAGGGGAGAGGGGGACTTGGGAAGTGGTCAGAGCCCTGGTCCCTGGGATGAGACCCCCTGAGCACTGCCCACCCCTTCCCCCAGGACAGGACACAGGGTCTTCGAGCCGGAAGTGGGTCTTCTCCAGACACCGGTCTGTAGGCACCTCGATGTTGGACTCCAGTCTCCAGAACATGAGAAATAAAGGTCCCTTGTTGATTAGCTTACTGGTCTGCGGTGTTCTATTGAGCATGCCAAGTGGACCAGGTCTAGTCTTTAATCCACTCTGAGTGGGTGTTTGTATATGGTGTGAGGTAGGGGTCTAGTCTCATTCTTTGCATGTGGCTGTCCAGTTTTCCAAGCACCATTTGTTGAAGAGACTTTCCTTTCTCCATTGTATACTCCCAGCTCCTTTACTGTAAATTAACTGTGCACATTAATGCAGGTTTATTTATGGACTTGCAATTCTGTTCCATTGGTATCTCTGTCCATTTTTATTCCAGTATTGTTGTGGTCACTATAGCGTTGTAGTACAGTTGGAAGTCTGGGGTGCAATGTTTATTTTTATTTAGTCTTTATTATTTATAATAAACCTGTGTTAATGTTGCTTCTATAGTAAGATGCTTATAAGTAGAATGTGCCTTAGTGTCGAAAATCAGGTTATTTGTAGTAAAGATGTAACTGTCAAACAGTCTATGGAGGAAGGAAAGCAAAGTCAAGCTTGATTGAATGATGTATCAAAAATGTTCAATTCTGTAAATCATAGGGAATTTCATCTGTGACCTTTTGATAGAGTAACTTTCAATTACCCGGTTTTAATTGTCTTTAAGAGACAGGTGTCCACCAGAAGTGCACAAGGATATGTGAATATAAGTTATAAAATGTATAAATTACACTGGGAACTGCATTTCCTAGAGCTAAAAGAAAGATGCACTCATTTAATCAACCACAAGCTCCCCGTGCTTGCATCTAGACTATAGCTATTTCCCAAGTGGTTTTGTAGATTTTTATTGCATTTGTTATTATATTAACAACAACTTATTTTGATTTGGAGTATATAACACTATAATCTGCCTGTGGATTACTCCCTGAGAATAAATATACAAAGCAAAGAGTCAGATATATAATGGAGGAGATCACATTCTTGTACAAGTCATCTATTTAAAAACATGTATAAAGAATTTGACAAAGATCCAAATTCCAGTGAAAGAAAATACTCAAGCCCACAAAGCCAAAAATGAAATGACAGGTGACAGGCTAGCCAGCCAGCAAAAAAACCCACAGAAATGGAAATAAACAAGCAGTGTGTGTGTAGGTGTCTGTGTGTGTCTCTGTTGTGTGTGAGTGTGTACTGTGGCTCAAAGTGTGTGTGTGCCTGTGTGTCTATTGTGTGTGTGGTGTGGTTCTGTGTGTGAGTTGTGTCTGTGTGAGTGTGCCTCTGTTGTCTGTTGTGAGTGTGCTATGGTTCTATGTGTGTGTGTCTGTATGAGTGTGTCTTTGCGTGAGCATGTACTGTGGCTCTGTGTGTGTGTGTCTGTGTGAGTGTGTGGTGTGTCTTGTGTGTGTGTGCTGTGGCTCCTCGCGAAACAAAACGACTTCGCCTCAGAACCAGTGCCAGGGAGGTGCGCCCCTAATTGACCTGAGCCAAGGAAGCGGCCTTGGCTGCGCCCCCGCGGACCCCACCCTTCACCCCGACTCAGGAGCCTCAGCGCGAGAACGCGGCTAGCACCGAGGCCCCGCTCGCTCTGCGGCTGCGAGTGTTTTATGCGCTCGGGAGAAGACCTCAGGGCCACTGGCCCAGGGAGCCGAGCAGCTCGGGGGAAATCACAGCATCTGCACTCTAAATTATTCGGCAGCTGGGATAGCCCGTGCCTTCAAGGTGTCTTAGCCTAACGGTCAAGTGTGCAGGCAGACCGGCAGAGGACGGCCACGCAGTGACGCCCGTGTGGGCGGCAGACTCTTCACCTGCTCGGTCGTCACTCGCGCGGCCACCAGCATCTGCCGCTCTTCACACGCGCTCACTTCGGGTGATGGGTCCGGGTTTCTGGGATCCTGGACTTCAAGGCGCCCCCTGCTGCCGCCGGGCGGTAACGCGGCTCCTGGACTCCGCAGGTGCCCGCGGCCAGTGAGTCAGCATCTGGCCTTCCCGCTGCCGCCCGGCCAGGCCCCACGCCCGCCCGCGTGTACGAGCTAGCCGGCCCAGCTCGGCCTGCTCCCGGGAGTCAGGCTTGTCCAGTGTGCCCATAGCCCCAGATTAGAACAGGAAGGAACATTACCGCTGCTGTGGATTAGAAGGGTCGTGGCAAATCTGAACAGCTTTCCATGAAATAAGCTCAGGGTTTAGCGGTCATCTATTCTCAGGGGGAAAGTGGCCGAGCACTTTACAAATCGTGCCATGGACTCATTCCAAGGTTATTTTCAGTAAAACACGGGCCTACAATGAAGTGTAGGTTTAAGCACAACCCCTGGCGTGCTCAACGGGGCAGAATAAAACGGTCCACACATCGGAGGTGTTTAGAAGCCGTAGGCTCAGCGGGGCTGGAGTGCAAGGGCCTCAGAGCAGGAACCCAGGCCCTGTGACCGGAGGCTGCGCCGGCACCTCCACTTGCTCAGTTCCACGCTGGACCTAGGTCAGGCCGATGGCCCGGGAAGTGCCAGGGGTCACAGAGAGAGAGTGAGCTGCTCCCGAATGCCCCAGCGTGCAGAGTTTGCTTAAAAGGAAGCGAGACGCAAGGGGCATCTCCTTCACAAGAGCTGAGCAGCCGCAAGAAGAGAATGAGCCAGACTGAGCCAGACCGCTGCATGTCACCGGCCAGAGGCTCTCCGGTGCAGTAAGCTCAGCCTCATGCCCTGGACCCACCCAGCGTGCAGAGAGGACGGGGGCAGCGAGTGGCCGGCACGGCCCGGAGGTGCCACCGTGGCTGACGGCGAGGCCCAGGGCGCGGCGCTGAAACGAGCGCACGGGCGGTGCGAGCGAGGACGCCCTGCACAGACCAAGGCCCTGAGAGCAGAGCGAAGACGCCTCTTGCACTGGGAGGGGGGCTGCGCTCGCCACCGCACAGGGCGGATGACCGAACTCCAGGGAAAGCTCACGAAGCTCGGCGACGGGAGGCAAACGCCCAGTTGCAAGCGAGCAGGGCTGTGAGCTCGCGCCTCTGCAGGGGTGCAGTGTAGCGGCGCCGGGAAACGCTCCCAGGGGTCACTGCAGAAGCGCAGGTCGAAGCGGCGGGAGAGACCCCGCGCCTGGGAGCGGCAGCGGCAGGCAACGGACACGCTGCTGTGGGGGGCTCTGGGGGACACGCAGCTGCAGGAAAGGGCCCTACATGAACCCCGGCCAGGAGCCGGCCCCTCGGGCCCAGCGCGGACGCGGGCGAGGAGACGTGGACTGCGGCACGGGCAGCGTGGGCTGCGTGGGGAAGCAAACCTGCCGCTGGCAACCACGTGGCAGAGCCACGGGGCTTTGGCCTCGGTGGCGCGAGGCCGACGGAGGAAGAGTCGCCTGTGGTGCCGCTCGCGAGGAAGGCAGAGAAGCCAGCGAACCATGGGCGCGGGACGGCAGCAAGTGTTCAGACGGCAAGGCCGCCGCGCTGCTGGAGGGGGGCAGCCGGGTGCGAGGGTGCGTGGGGGGAGTCTCACGCGCTGGCTGAGCGGCCGCACCTCGAACGGGAGCTACGCAGTCGCCCCTCATTCGACAGTGACAGGAAAATGACCTCTTCCCTGTGACGCCAAGACGTGATGCCACGTCAGAGACAGCCGGGTCTAGAGAGCAAAGCCGGATCCCTCCAAGAAACGCGGCTGCACACTCCCTGCCGGGGCGCCCAACAGCCTCAGCCAGGAACAGCGCCAACCTCACCCCAGGGCGCTGGGGCTCCAGAACAGCAGGGGCTCCCCTGCACTCACCGGCCTTCCCTCAGTGCCCCCCTCACGGGTGCGAATGGGACAGAGGCCCGCGGAGCCTCCCTGGGAGTCTGCTGCAGCCTCCCAGCCCACGTGGCAGCATCTTATTTTTAAAGATTCATTTACGCACGCAAGAGCTGGGGTGCAGGCCAGAGGCGAGGGGGGGAGAGGACTCCCAGAGACAGAGCGGGGAGCAGAACAGCGAATCCACTGAAACACACTGAATCCACTGCTGAGGGGGCAGCGGGAGGCAGGAGAGGTCTGCCGCGCCCTGTGGGTCCCTCCCTGGCCGGGATTGAACTTGGCATGCAGTGGCTGCAGAAGCCCCACAAGTGCTCAACCCCTTGTGCCACCGGGGAAGTCCCCCCATTATTTTAAGATTTATTTGTGCACGCAAGAGCTGGGCTGCAGGCCAGAGGTGAGGGGGTGAGAGGACTCTCCAGAGACAGAGCGGGGAGCAGAGCAGGCGGATCCACTGAAGCACACTGCTGAGGGGGCAGCGGGAGGCAGGAGAGGTCTGCCGCGCCCTGTAATCCCCTCCCTGGCGGGGATCGAGCTTGTGCTGCAGTGGCTACAGATTGCTTCATAGTGCTGAGACTTAACCCCTGCGCCACCAGGGAGGCCCCATTTCACCATTTTAAAAATGATAAAAATCAGCAGTTCTCACCTCGTGCGAGGTCTCCAGGCGAGGCGCCCACTCGTGCTGCAGGAGGCTCCTCTGTGCCTTCTGCCTCGTCTGGCAGCACTGCCCCCTGGCCCGTCCCCCTCTGTGGTTGCGGCTCCAGCTCGCCCCACTGCCCGGCTTCATGTCTGACCCTTCCCACGGCCTCCTCCACCTGGCCGTTGCACGTCGGCATTTGTCTTTGCCTGACCTTTCTTATTCTCTTGAAAAACAGGCAAAACAAAAGCTGTGGGTTTCTGCAAGGCCATAGGTATTGGCTGAGTGTGTGACTGATTGTTTAATAAAGCCGTGCGCTGCCCTGGGCAAGGGAGGCGGGCTTGCTTGTGGCTTCCAGTGTGAGGGCTGAAGCGTGAGTCGTTTTTGGCAACTCACAGCCCAGACTCCTGTACCCAGATTCACCCAGTGAGACCACAGTGGATTAAGTGAAGGAGTGAAATTCTAGAAAAATAAAGGAGCAGCAGCGAGAGGGAAGAATTGCTTGGCCATATTTTCTCTTGGACAGTGGAGGCGACTGCTCAGCCCAAGGTGAGTCTTGCCCTTGAGGCTAGAGGGCGTGCATCTGGGGTGTGCTTCGGAGGAGAGCAGGGCGCAGGGCTGCCCAGAGGAAGAGCAGTGAGGAGCTTGCCCCAGGGAGGGGAGTGCTTCGGGGTTTAAAGAGCGCGGACGCGGCAAGGGCAGAAGGGGTGCAGGCTGTGTCTGTCTCTGCCACTGCCTCTCTCTCACACACTGCTACGCATCTTCTAGATTTTCCTACTCCTCCTTCCCACCTCTCCAGTTCTTCTGACGTGTACCGGCTCCTCTAACAAAGGTAGTAAGTCAGGGGGCTGGTGCACTGGATGGACGCATTTCCCATAGATATGGAGCTGTGTGTCCAAGACCAAGGTGCTGGCAGGGGTACGGAGGTGGTGCTGGCAGGGGCACGGAGGTGGTGCTGGCAGGGGCATGGAGGTGGTGCTGGCAGGTGCATGGAGGTGGTGCTGGCAGGGGTGCGAGGTCGTGCTTCAGGGGCACTCGAGGTGGTGCTGGCAGGAATGCTAAGGTGGTGCTGGCAGGGGCACCTGAGGTTGTGCGAGCAGCTGCCAGTGCTGTGGCTGTGAGTGCAAGTAGTGAGGGGGGCTGTAACCAGGATTCCTTTTGATAAGGACACAATCCCCTTCCTGAGGCTCCACTTTCGGACCCTGCTCTCTTCCCAACACCCGCCTTTAACGCCACCGGGGGCCTGGGGTTGGCCCCTGAATGCTGGGGTGTGCACAGACCCCCCACGTGGAGCTCATGCCCCAGGCAGCTGCTGCACAGCCTGCAAGCCCCAAGGGAACCAGGCACTGCCACCCAGAGGCGCTGACTCCAAGGCACCCCGCCCCCACGCTCCAGCCTTCCCGCTCGGCCTGGGCTACCTGCTTCCACGACGCGTCCCGTGAGGTCGGGGGCCTGGGGCTCGGCGCCCTCCCCGCCTCTGCTCCTCTGCCCAGACGCGCCCCGCCGCCTTGCCACCTATTCACCTTTAGCATCGAGTGCGGCGGCTCACGTGCCCATGGCCGGCCCGCCGGCGTGCACACGGAATTAACCTCCAGCCGCAGCCACGGAATATAAAAAACCACCGACCGGTCTCCAGGCCCTGCCCAGACACCGGGCCCAGGGGCTGCCCACCTGGGGGCGCAGGTGTGCGCCCTGCCCCAGGGCCCCTCCTCCTGCCAGGGGGGCCCCGCCTCTGTGCTGTCACCAGGGCGCCGTGGCTGCGCTCTGTAGCAGGCCCCGCTGCCTACACCCCGCAGACTTCAGCAGCACTCAGACGGAGGCCCCACCCAGCCCTGCTGGGCCTCGCCCTGAATCTGCTGGACAGACGTCCTGCTGTTGCTTCGAGCCAACAGGCCGTAGTCAGTTCACACCCACTGCAGCTGCCCGTGTCTGTGCTCTCGTCCACGGGGGCGGTTTGGCGTGCCGTCCTAAGTCCTGCGCTGTGGCGCTCCGACCCCGGCCTGCCACCAGCCGCGCCGGCCCTCGGCCACTGGGTTACTGTCCTGGGTTAAGCTGTGGCGCCGGGGCCCAGAGGAGGCGCCCTCAGCGTGGCCCTGCACCAGCCCGACCTCCCCCAGCAGCTTCGCCCAGCGCTGGCGAGCTGTCCCCCCTCCGCCCGGGTGGACGATGGCCGCGTAGCTCCGAGTGCGAGGTCGCCTGTTCACGGGACACTAAGACCGTGTCCCCTGCGAAAGGCAGAAGGAAAAACAAAATAACAACCACAGCTCCTCTTGCTGGGACTCCCAGTGTGTGCACTTTCCAACAACACACGCCAGCCCAGCTGTACTGCGCGATCAATAACGGCAAACATATTTCTTGAAGATTACTGAGAATTAAGCCTAACATCACAATTGAGCCGTAGAACGGGGCGTAGAGCCCCCCATAAAACAGCCCGGGGCGGAGGCATCCATGCGCTGCAGCACCGAGGACACTGCAACTGTGACGATTCCCAGAAGCCTCCCTGCAGACTCAGGCCGTCGGCACGTTCTCCGAGGTGCTGCTGGCTCTTCGCCGCTTTGGGCCGGCACGTGACCGTGCGAACGTGCGAACTTCCCGCTCTCTAAGCCTGAGGACTGACTTCTGCAGATGAGCTTAGGGTGAGCGCGAACCCGCCCGCCGGGCTCTCCTCGCCCGTGGCTCTGGGCTCCGGACGTGCTGGGACCATCGCAGGGACACCCCTTCCTGCTGACTCCAGAGGGGTTCAGCCCAGTGTGAGCTCAAGCCGGACGCCCACAGACAGAAGGCAGAAGGCCACCCCTGCGTCTCGTGTCGGAGTGAGAGGGCAGAGCGCAGAAGCAGGCCCAGCCGGGGCACCGGGTCCTCGGTCTCGCCAGGCCGCGGCCCTCTGAGGGGTGACGGGCTGGGCCAGGGCCACACAGAGACTCCGAAAGGGGCGTGGGCGACTGCGGTCCGAGGCCGCCTGCAGCTGGCCCGTCTCCTGGAGACGGCTTCCGATCCGAATTCAACCAGCACAAGAAAGGCGTCTCCGGCCCCGTGTGAGGGGAGGTATCCACCAACCAGAGGGCAGTCTCGCACTGAGCGGGAGTGTATGGGCAGCACAGACAAGGAAGGGAACGCTGGACACGCGGGGCCTCCAGGGGCCGACGCAGAGGACGGAGAGCAGGGCCGCTTGACCACGCTGGACTCTGGAGGCCACGTCGGGCAGGTCTCGATTCCGGGAAGCGCCTGTGGCTGTCGGTAAGTGGGCCGTGCAGAGTGGCCGTGAAGCAGGAGGCCCGTGGCTAACTCAGTCTGACCACGAAGCCGTCGGGCTGTCATGTGCGATTCCTCTTGCATGCGGGCACTGATCGGCCATGTCCCGAGAGCAGACGTGGGCCCGCCAGTGGGGCCCCCGCAGCACCAGGCCTCTGGGCCAGCACCCTCGGCGGCCGAGTGGGGAGCTGGGCCTGCGGGCGGCACCGTCTCTGCTGAGTTCAGCCCGCGCTCGCTGCAGCTTTTATTGAAAACACATCATGATTTTTTTAATAAAAAGTGGAGTAAAGCTCGATACAGGATTTGCTGCACAGATATTCCTGAAGATATTTTTCTTGCCCTCTCTCAGTGCTACTTACAAGAAGCCTCAGGTGAGAAATTTCCATGAGAACCAAACAAAGGAAATATTTGCCAACGCCGAGGAGCAGACACACTTGCTTTTCACTTGGGTTTTTTGCTATTTCTGATAATAAGAGCTGTCTGGCCCTGGGCCGCTCCTCTGTCCCGAGGAGGAACAGACCGTAGCCCCTGCCCGGCCTGCTTTCACTCTTATTTATGTTTCCCTGGTCCTGACCTTTTATGCTACTTAAATTTTTTCTCAGCTGCTTCAAGAGGTTTCCTCTGGGGCCCGTGAAATCCTGTGGTTGGTGCTGAACGGCAGGAGGCACAGGGATGTAAGCAAGGGGGATGGGGCAGAGGGTGCAGCTCCCCGGGAAGGGGCGAGGCCCTGGATATTAACAGGCCTCAGCCCTAGATGTGACCCTGTGGGTGACGTCTGACTCGGGCTCCGGGAACAGGTGTGGCGATGGTGCTGATGCGCAGCGATCGGCTGAGGGGGCACCGGGCCTGCACCCGTGTCCCCACCTGCAGAAAGGAGCCCCGAGGGGCCAGGGCAGCCTAGGGGCCATAGGGAGCAGGGCCCTCTAGTCCTGTTTTGGCTTGAGCCGAGAGCCCAAGGGCCCGCACCCGCGATGGGCCCCAGTGCTACTGCCCCCGGGGCCTGAGCTGGGGGCGCCTGACCGTGACCTCTGAGCCCAGCAGCCCGGGGCTGACTGTGTGCAGTGGGAGAAGCATGGCAGTGCCAGGGCTTTGGCTCAGAAATCAGGACTGTTCTGAACGCACGCCCGGTTCTCCGGCTCCTGGCTGTCAGGTCACACTCACTGGTCACACTTTGTGGGTGAAGCATGGCGGCTGTGGCTGTCCCCGATGTGGGGAGATGACCCTCCCACCCTGCAGCCCCTGGGCTGGCTTCCTGTGAGCCCCACAGGCGAACCAGGGCCCTGTCGAGGGGAGGTGGGGGCTGGCAGCGAGTCTGCCTCAGCCCCGGCTACTCAGCAGTGTCCCCAAATGCCCAGTTTGCTGCTGAAATAATGGAACTCCAAGAATGCAAGCCTATCAGCTCCTCAATAAATAAAACCTAGCAAGTACAAGGCACGTAGCCATGCTGTGTCTTCGCGTGAATATTCACACGTTGAGAGTCGGTGCAGAGGCCCTGAGCCGAGGGGCCACTCACACGCTGCCCTCCCTCTCCCAGAAGTCAGCCTGGGCCGGCGTCCGCTCTTGGCCACTCGCCCTCAGACAGCCGCGCCGCCCCCAGGCGCCAGCCCGTCTGGCCAGGGCCGCCAGCAGAGGTGCCGGGAGCGCGTTGCAGCTATGGCGTGGGTGCAAAGGAGCCCAAGGAAGTGACTGCAACACTCCGACATGTCATTTAGTGAACAAGACACTTGTCTGCTGTCTATTTTTCCATAGTTTCCAAATTTATCCTAATGCAGTGTGCATCTCAAGGGGAAAATTATTCAACTTGGGGCAAACCTGACCGTGGAAATAATATTAGGACGTTTCACTTGCCAGGAATTAAAAACTTTTCCTACCAACGTCACTCATATTCCTCTCTTTTAGGAAACGGGCAGGGGAAGCAGAGTGGGGTCTCCCTCCAAGCTCGTGGGAAAGGGGCGGGCTTTTCCGAGAGGACGTGGGTCCGAGTGTCCCAGTACGCTGGTCTCACCACGGGCGGCCAGCTGGTCACCCTTTGGGCGGCACGCAGTTTCCAGCGTGGGAACCCAGGGCGCCCCGCAGCGCGCCCCCAGCCGGGCTGTGAGTTGCTTTAGGGTGAGAATCAGTGAGTGGCTCTGCCCTTAGAAACACACCATCCCAGGGAAAAGACGAGCGAGCGGCTGGCCAGGCGTGCCAGTGGGGGTGACCCGCCTGGGGCTGTCCAGCCGCTGGATGCCTGGAGGCAGCTGGAGTTTGGGCTGGCCTTAACCCGCACCGACTTCAGCAGACGATTTCCTTGAGCGCTGCAGTGGCTGCAGGTTGACGAGCAATGCTGGTTTTATTATGATGAAATAAATTTCACCTGTCACTTTTTTATAGGCTCCTAAAAATTCAAAGCTGACTATGCAGCTAGCTCTCCATCCCGTTAGGCGGTCATGACTCCGGTTTGGAGTCTCTTGCCTTGACGTGGCTGGAGATGGTGGCCTCTGGTTACAAACCACTTACATTAAAAAAAAAAGATTTATTTATTTATGCATACTTGAACTGGGGTACTGACCAGAGTCTCAGGAGGTGAGAAGACTCACCAGAGACAGAGCGGGGAGCAGAACAGGCAGATGGACTGAAATCCACCGCTTAGAGGAGCAGCGGGAGACCAGAGAGGTTTGCTGCGCCCTGTGGGTCCCTCCCTGGCCGGGGATCGAACTGGTGCTGCAGTGCGGCGGATGCTTCACAGCCCGGTGCTCAACCTGCTGCACCACCAGGGAGGTCCGAACCACTTACATTTAGGGTGCAAACCCAACCACTAAAACTGAGAAGTGTATAAGCTTCTTTTATTAAATTATTAGGTCTTTCTGCTGAATCAAGTGATTCAGAAGTTATTCCCTCTTAAGTAATGAATGAGGCAGCGTTATTTTCAACCACTGAGCACAAGACTTATTCCATGACATTTTTGTTTGTTTAGCATTGTGAATAATTCTACTAATAAATGAAATCGCAGGATAGTACAGAAAATACAGATGGAAAGATTCTCAGTGGAAAAACATCCCAATTAACAGGGAAAACTCGATTACAACTTTTAAATAATAAATTAGGACTCAGGACAGTGGTTAAGACTGAACAGGCCCCGTGTGGTCTGAATACAGTAGTTTCTATTTCAGACTGAGAATCCCCCATGAGATAAAAAAGCCCAAATGGCAAAATGTCGGCGGGGAGCGCGGGAGCTGGTCCCACAGGCCCGGGAGGCAGCTCTGGGGAGGAGCCAGCGTCTGCGCCGCGGCCCTCCAGGAGGCGGTGGCGCGCTCTGCTGAGCTCTGTTACTAACTGAAGGGGAAGAAAGCAAGTAAATAACCAGGTTTGGGTGTGCAGCAACTTAACACATTCGATGCCACCTGAATTCTGAACGACTAACTGTTTTCAGGCGAGATCAAACGTTTCCTTTGCTTAAGAGTCTCAGCTATTCCAATGCTCTGACTTCCATGGAAGTGGCCACAGTTGGGATGGGCAAACAGACAGCTACCCCGAAAAGAAGATTGCACGACGTGGCCGGCCCCATTTCAGAACGGCCAGCTCGGCGGCGGAGGCAGCAAGGCCCGCGGCTGGCCGCCGCCCCTGCGCCCGCCCCTGCCGCCGCCCCTGCGCGCCTCCGCGGCGCTCGGATCAATGAGGGCATTATTCCCCGCGCAGATGCGGCTCCGAGCCGGCACTGAGCCCCCTTCATCTCGATGCAGCGCCCCTGCCGCTGCAACCTCCTCAGAGCTCCTTGAAACGAGGCCAAAAAATGTATCTAAATCACACCATTTACTAACGCTAAGAAAAGATCTTTCTTCGCCATGTATTGGAGTTAATAATATTTATTAGACGTCTCACTTATAAACCCTCTCCATGGCAACATTTAGGTGAGGCTGCAATTTGAAGTCTAGACGGGTGTGCGCTCCCGGCGTTGGCGGAGGGCGGGGAAGGGGAGAGGACAGGGCACCTCCCCAGACCGACTTCCAGCAGCTCAGCACGGCACCTGCAGGGTCCCGCAGCGACGCCCGTCGGGACAGGCCTGACTGCGAGGTCAGCGTCAGACGCCGAGGACAAGGGGCTAGCCGGCCGCACGACGGACCCCGCCCACGCCCCCTCCGCGGCCACGGTCATGGGTAACGATGAGCTTCTGCGTGCTCCTGCAGAAGACGGCTTTGGACAGGGGAAAAACGACCCACACTGAAATCTGCTCTGCACACGCGGTTCTCTTCCCTCCCGCTCGTTTCACCCCCAGCGCCAGGGTCCCGTCTCCCCGCAGAACACTGACTGCTTCCAGGCGCCCGCTCCGCCTGTGCTGAGCGTGAATGTAGGCCCGTCACCCGCAGGTGTGAGGCCGCAACGGTGGTTCGTGTGGCCCCAGCGTCACCGGAGGCCACCGGCGATCACGCAGCACCCAGGCACCGTCCCCCGTGACGCGTCCTGGAGAAAAATCCCTCTCCCGCCCCTGGCTTATTTCCTAAATAACCGGTTCGCTACTTTTGGACTCCCTCCAACTGTACTGAAAGGACTAACGTTCCCTGGGAGAGGAACAGTATTGTGCACTGCAAGCGGCTTTACCTGCAACGCACTGTTCTCGGGTGGGCACATGGGCCCACTGGAAACCAGGAGGTGAGACGCAGACCTGGAAGCATCCAGACGGCTGGCTTCTGAGAGCTGCTCTAGCAACTGCACTTCTGGACTCAGTTGACGTAGGTGGGGACTGGGCACCCTGCCCCCCCACAGGAGGCCTGCAGGCCTGAGCCGTCCTCGCTGAAGCCGCCTGGGGGTGCAGGAGCAGGCCGGGCCTGGTCTCTCTCCTGCAGCTGCGGCCCCAGAGCCGGGACGGGGCCTGCTCGGCTCCCTCGCAGGGAGTGTCCGGCGGGCGTCCCCAGCGGGGCCAAGGGCCGACCAGCCCTGCAGTCTGCGGGCTCCTGGCGGGCTACAGGGGAACCCGTTCTCATTTTGACTTTGCTCTCTGCCTGCTAGGTGTGTGTGGGTGGGGAGGGGGACTCCAGAAAATCCACACCATTTCAGGCGTGCCGTGCGACGGAACTGCATTGCTATTTCAAAAGCCATATGCACCATTTCTTAAAATATGCCGATTTATCTGAAAGGCTTGAATTAATATTTTTAAAGTATTTTGTTTAATTTCCACTTGAAAGATTTTCCTGAAGGAAAACAAACAAAAGTAAATAAAATACATGATTAAGCCATCACTAAATAACCCTGAGCTCTTTAAAATAGCAAGTTTGAACAAATCACAATATTCCTCATGCCACTTAAGACGTGTCAAAACATTAGACACCCGGAGACAACTGACGTCTCATTTTTAATTTCAGTGTTAGGAGCAGCAGCAGCTCTCTGCCAGCGCTCCCACCGCCAGAGACAAAACCCCGTGAGCACTGCCCACCGGCGCCGCGCCCAGAGCGGAGAGGACCCCAGGACAGGCCCTGGTGGGGGCGCAGTGCGGGGCAGGTGCGCCCGGGCAGCCCCTCTGGGCCCACTGGCTGAGCACCGCGGTGGCCCAAGAGATGCAGATTCAGTCGGGAGACTCATCGGCGCACAAAACAGCAGGCACGGGGCCCCAGGTTTCCTGCCACATTCGCTTTTTATGTTTTTATCGAGTTTGGAGCCAAGTGCACTGGAGCAATATGACGTTACCCTCTGTATCCTTAAGAGTATTAAGTTGCAAAGACAATTAGCATTCTGGGGAGTAGACGTTTTTCCAGATTACACGT
This sequence comes from Galemys pyrenaicus, assembly GCA_019455555.1. Classification (NCBI taxonomy): domain Eukaryota; kingdom Metazoa; phylum Chordata; class Mammalia; order Eulipotyphla; family Talpidae; genus Galemys; species Galemys pyrenaicus. Next base: position 889,132 of record JAGFMF010011648.1, on the reverse strand, counting down.
TCTGCCCAAATTGGAAGTCAGCCAGGCCGCTCTCTAAAAATATCGACCGAGGCTGCTGTTGTCTGGAATAGCGAGGACAGGGTGTGGGGGCACCGGCCTGCGACTCGCCGTGTGGCTGCCCTGGTTTGTACGTCTGAGCTCGCGCAGCACAGCACTGCCGAGCGCGGTCAGATGCTGAATTAGCTATCTTCTCCTGCCTACAGTCCTCTTGCCTCTGCAGTCTCATCAGGCGTCCTAACGTCACGCGTGACCCGTCGCCCGGGCCCACGCGCGGGTGCTTTCACAGAACAATACTTGGGAGCGCAAACACTAAAGGTATCATGACGTTGTTAGTCTGTGCGATTTTAATCCGGAAAACCTTTCACTCCAGTGGCAAACCTTTTCCTTTAAAATCCACCGGCTCTGCACAAACTCTGCTCCTGGTTTTGATCCCCTCTCCGTGTGGGAGGTGACCTGGGGGAGTTTGCCAGCTGAAAAGCATGACTGTTCCCCATTATTGGAAAGGTACCGATGGGAGGGTATTTATAAAGCCACACTCTTTGGGGCAAAACGAGGAGCATATGTTCCTTTTGCAACAATCAGGATTAACAGTCGGGGTGAGTGGCACCTCGGCAAGTGTGTGGGCAGAGGGTGAAGTGCCTGGACTGCACTTCACATTCTGCAGAAAAGCACAGCTCAGGCGGACCCTCCCGGCCGACCTGGTGCTGCGACGGCCTTCCTCACCTGACCGGGACCAAGGCCCGGCTGGCACCTGTTTGCTGGGCTCTAAATGGCAGCCCTGTTAGGGTTCACGGCTCACAAGGCGCCGGCTGGTGCAGGCTGCCCATCTCTGCCGGGACCCCAGAAGCCCTCCCATCGAGGACGCCCACCAGTGCCCGCTCCTCTGCCCCGGGCGCGTCTCTGGAGGGGGCTGGAGCTGCCGCGCTGGCCGCCCCCACCGGCCCTGATCCTGCCGTGGCAGAAACTGGACACGACGCCGGGCCGTCTCCATGGAGCTGGCGAAGGAAACAAGCCCACGAGAGCAAGTGCTTACAGGCTGGCGCTCACTTACAGTCGTCTGCTGATTTTGATTTTTTATTTATTGTGATTGATTATTTTTTCCTTATTCCCTTGTTGGAGGAGGAGGGAGAAGGAACAAAATGGGTGGGAAGAGCACAGTGATGGTGCACGGGTGAGCAGGTGGTGGGAATTGCACGGAGATGAGAAATATACACTGTGCAAAAATGAAAAATGGGGCCTCCCTGGTGGCGCAGCGGGGTGAGCGCCACACTGTGGAGCATCCACAGCCACTGCAGCACGAGCTCGATCCCCAGCCAGGAGGGGACCACAGGGCGCAGCAGACCTCTCCTGCCTCCCACTGCTCCCCTCAGCAGCGTGTTTCAGTGGATCTGCCTGTTCTGCTCCCCGCTCTGTTTCTGGGGAGTCCTCTCCCCCCCCACAACTCAGGCCTGTACCCAGCTCTTATGTGTATAAATGTCTTTTTAAAAAATGAAAAATGATGTAAAATATAATAAAATTAAAGGAACGAAACAGGTGCCGCTTGGGCCTGCTGTCTGAGGGTGGCGCCTTCGCTGGGCCCTTTATTTACCCCCTTGGGCCCGCACGTTGACCCTTCTCGGCAGGGGTCAGCGCCGGGCAGGAGCCGGTAGCGCACCGTCCCGGCCTCGCTGGGTCTCCAGCGTCAGACACGCACGGGGACCCTTCGTTTTGCGGGTCAAGGTGGAGGCACCGCTTGCCGGTGGCGTTCTTCGGAGGGTGACGAGACGCCTTTGCGCCCTGGGCGGCGGTCGCTGCGGGCCGGAGAGGATGAAGGGCTAGGATGCGCTGACCCCCACACAGGCTGCGTGGGATGGGAAGCAGGTCCCTCCAGTAGAGATCTGGCCCCGGCGCCTTGCTCCACACTGCAGCCTGTCTCTGGCGCCCGTGACCTGAGGCCATCTCCCCGGTGGCTCAAGTCTCTTCCCAGCAGACACCGCCGTCCTCCAAGGACCCTCAGCGTCCACGTCCAGCCCTGCTGGGCAGCTCCTCTGGGCCCCAGCTTGAAATCAGACCCCCTCTGCTTTCTGTCCTTCTTGCTGGCCTGTGAAGCAGCTGGAGCTGGCTCAGCCCCGTCTGTGGTGACCCGTGCCCAGCAACGTCACCCTTGCCTCTCGCCGTCCGGCCCCGAGTCCCCAGCCCGACTCCCTCAGACCGGTCAGGCTGGCTCGGCCGCGCGGCCCAGCCTGGCCACGGGCACGAGGGACCAGGCTTCAGTACTGAGTGGCTGCTTCCCTCACGGAGTTGGGCTCCAGGCGGGTGGAAGAGCAGCCGGCCCGCAGCTCCCTGGGGAACCCCGGGTCCGGGGCGGCTCCCGGCTCTGGGCCCACACCAACAGGCAGGTTAAGGGAGAGAAGCCCACAGACAGCTTACTGGCTTTTCTGTTGTTTTAGAAGCTCGTAGGAGGTCGACGTAGGCGGTGATGCAATGATCAAGCTCAATCTTCGTGAATCCATTTTTGAAATACTGACTTCTATGTTCTGCCCGAAACTAAGTCATCTCATGCATCTGGATGAGTGCTGCCAGGGCACACTTACCAGGCATCGCTCGGCACTCTGAAACAACCTGAGAAAGAGCTGGAAAGTGGCATTTTGCAAAGGCGAGCAAACCAAATGCAGCTTCACCGAACGTGCACAGACGGCGTGGCAGTCCAGCCCTGCTGGCCATCCACGGGCCAGGAGCAGAGGGCACTGGCGTCAGGGGGTGGCCGGTCTCACCGTGGCCGTCCGGCCGGCTATGAGCGTTTTTTTCACAGCTGCTGCAGGCACGTCCGTAACGGCTTGTCACCGAGACGGCTGCTCCGAACTAACAGGCCACATGAGCTTCAGCCAGGAGATTCGCTCCGAAGGCCACGTCCCTCTGGACACGCCCGCGTGGGCGCTGCAGCCCCTCAATGTCCCTTTGGAGAGGCGCCTGCACAGACTGCGGGGCCCTCTTGAGAGGGAGGACTTCTTTTCTTTTAAAGATTTATTTATTTGTGCACACAAGAGCTGGGGTGCAGCCAGCGATGCGCAGGTGAGAGGAGTCACCAGACAGAGCGGGAAGCAGAACAGGTGGATCCCCTGAAACACACTGCTGAGGGGACCAGCGGGAGGCAGGAGACATACTGCTAAGCCCTGGGGGTCCCTCCCTGGCCGTGGATCGAACTCGTGCTGCAGTGGCTGCGGGTGCTTCACAGCGCAGCACCTTAACCCCTGCACCACCAGGGAGGCCCTGGACTACGATTCATGAGAATTCAGAGTAACTTAGCTGAATGGCATGTAAAACATGAACATCTATGCATCAGTATTTGACAGACTATGATACTACTCGGGATATTCTCTTTTTGAGTAGAATCAATTGCTGCCCAGACTGATGGGCATTATCTGCGTTGCCAGGTCCAAAGCGCCTTTCTCGCCTGCACATGCACTCACTGCGAACGGGCCTGGGGCAGGCGGCTGGTGGGCCATGGGGCCAGGCTCTGCGCTCCCCACGGGAGGCGGGGGCCCAGGGCCCGGGAGAAGCCCTGCGGGGCCCACTCGGAGGAGGCCCTAGCTCCCAGTCCTCACGGGTGCTTGCATGTTTCCAAAACCCCAAATCAAGTGACACTGTAAAGCCATCGAAGCGGGTGGGCAGAGCCCCGGGCCTGTGGTGACGAGCTCCGGTGAGCTGCCGGCGGGTCCACGGGGACAAGGACTGTGCATGCTGCAAAAGCGAAAAATGGTGCACGATACGTAAAAGTCAGATAATGAGATGACATCACGACCGGCTAGCAGCCTGAGGACGAGGCCTCCTCGGGCCCCCTTGGGGCTCCCCCGTTCCCGCTGTGGGTCGTCACTCGGCTCTCACGGGCCTAGCCCCGCCATCCCGGGGGGCTCAGGGGGACACTGGCGCTCCCCGGTGCAGATGCCACCCCGATCCGAGCTCTGACCAGCTGTGCAAGTGCAAGGAACTGCCAGCCGATCCTCCCCGTGGGAGCCGTGGGCCCAGAGCGCTCCCTGAGACCGGGAGAGAGGGGGCCCCAGGGCCGCCCCTCACGGCATGTGCGGCCTCTCTGTCCGGTTGACCAGGGAGCGTGAGAGCGTGAGGAGGCCACACCGAGGCCACCAGGATCCCACCGGCGCCCCCACGCCTGGACCACGTGGCGGCTGCTCCCCAGCCTCGCCCCACTGCAGGCCCAGCCAGTGCGCTCCACGGAAGCTAGCCACCGGAGGGGAGAACGGGCGCCGGCTGAGGTCCCCGCACTCCTAACTACCTGACGGCTGGAGGAGGAGCTGCTGCGCCCAGGACGGAGCGTCAGACCCCCCTTGGCCGAGCACGCGCTCCGCCCTCCCTCGCTCAGACAGAGCCCGAGAGATCAGGGCGTCAACACGCCAGTTCAAGATGACAGGGATTCCGAGCACAAGGAAGCAGAACTTCGGGCGTCTGGCGTCCACGCAGAGTTTCCGGAAGCTCCGGCGCCGCGGTAATGTGCGCACCAGGAGAGCCGGGCCATCACCAGGAGATGCCTTGAGGCAGCCAGCGAAACAGAAACATGCGGAGACGCAAGAACATGGCAGAGGCTACCAGAGGGGAGGGGGAGGGAAGGAGGGGGAGGGAGGGGGAGAGAGGAAGGGAGGGAGAAAGGGGAGGAGGGGTCAGGGGGAGAGGGAAGGGGAGTGGGAGGGGAAGGAGGGAGGGGGAGGGAGGGGGAGGGGAGAGGGGCTGGCTGGAAGGGCCCGCCGTGTGATGACGGGTGGACGTCAGTCAGACTGGGGCTGCCTGCCGGGGATGTGTGCAGACGCGGTCCACACACCGACACCCGAGGCTGCTATCGGCTACAAGCCGGCGTGGCCTCCTTAGAAAGAGGAAAGGCGAACAAAGAATATCGGTAAGCGAGGACGGTGACGGCAAGTCTTGAGCACCTACTTAGCACCCCCAGTCCCAGCGGGAGGTGACAGTGTGTGCGTCCTTCTTACAGGTAAGTAAAGACGCTCGAGAAGGCCCAGATCGCACAGACACGCACACAGCGACTCGGGCAGAGCCTGGCTGCGTCCCGGACCCCTGCGGGGGATTCCGGTCTACAGCTCAGCCCGCCCACCTGAGTGAGGATGCTGCCCACCTGAGGATGCCGCTCACCCCGGAACACGAGTCCTCGCTGCTGGGAAGGTGGGCTCGGTGGGTGGGGTCAGCATACAGAAGTGGGAGTGGATCTCTGGATGAAGGAGAACTGCGCTCTTGGAATATTTGAAATATTCTCGTGTGCAGCCTCGTATATAGAGAAAAAGAGACAGCAAATGAATGCGAGTGATTAAGAAAGAGCCACAGATCTGGGGCTGGGCCGGAGAGAACTATCCCACAGGTGTTAAGGTCACGAAATAAAGGATTCCTTTACCATCTAGAGATTAGGACACTAATCAATTCTTTCAAAAATCTGGCAAGAACCTGTCTTTCAAAAGCATAAGACAGTTGAGATATTTTTAGTAAGATGGATACTTACTTTAATAAACCATTTATAATACATTTCCATGCCCATGGATTGGAAAAGTTAACATTATTAACATGGGTATATTACCTGAAGTAATACAGAGGTTCAGAGTAATCCCTATCAAAATCCCAACAGTATTCTGCACAGAAATAGAACAATAAAAATATCTGCTACCATAAAATAGTCTTAATACTCAAATTCTGAAGGAAAAAACAAAGACAAAAATGTTTCCTCATACAAACTATACTATGAAGCAATATTAATCAAAACAGCATGGTATTGAAGTGAAAATTGACACAAAGATCAATGCAGTAGAATTGAGATCCCAGAAATAAACCAAGCCGTATAATAAACCAAGGGCACCTAATTTATGATAAAGGAGACTAGAGCATACAAAAAAAGGAGTTTACTCCCTCTAATAGGGAAAAGTGGATAGTCTCATGTAAAAGAAAGAAACAAGACCACTATCTCAGACCATAACCAATCATTGATTCAAAAAGATTAGTCTTAAATGCAAGACTTGAAAGATCTGAAAATAGAAGAAAATGAAGGCAAGATGGTCCTTGATATCAGCCTCGGACATGTCTTTAAGAGACCTGATCCCAAGGGTAAAGGGACTAATATTAAAAATAAACAAATCAGACTGCAACTAACTAAAACACTTCTGCTCAATGAAGAAACGGCCAGCAGAAGAAGGAAAGCTGATGTGTGTGTGTACACACATCTATATACACATATGTGTATATACACAACGGAATACCATGCAGCTGTGAAAAATGAAAAGCCCTGTCACCTGTGATCTTATGACGGCACTAGTAGGTATGATTGTAAGTTAAACGGTCAGATGGAGAAAGACTAACACTATATGATTTTACTCACGTGGAAGATAAACAAAAAAACAACGAACAAACAAAACAAAACTTTTAGACTGTAAGACTAAAATAGTAGTTACTAGAAGGGAAGGGGATGGGTGGGTAAATTGATAAAAGGGGTTAATTGTACAGTGAAAATGGAAGTTTGACTTTTGATGGTGCAAAATGTATTACATACAGATGTCGCTTTATCATACTTTGTACTAACACCTATGTAATATTACAAACCAATGTTTTATCAATAATATAAAACCTGACAAAATGAAAACAATAAAACAGCAAAAACTACAATAATAGAAATTGTTTTTATGAATGTAGAATGAACATTTTAATAATCAAAATAGTAATGTCACCACATTTAAAATATAAATAAAATTTTATCAAAACGCTGAGAGGATCATCTATTTCACCTGGAATTGTTCAAGAGGGGAGCTTAGGGACTCACTTAGTGTCTCGGATTCATTTTTCCATCATTCACTGTAATCTAGAAATAGTGCTGTTTTTATTAGCCCTCCCTCGTGCTCCTGCCTTGCTCTGATCTCTCACTGCTATTTGTCAATCACCGGGTGTCTGTTCTTTACCTGAAAATGGTATATTTTGGCACTATTACCAAAAAGCAATTGGCCGGTTTCACTTTATAAAGGATGCCTCACTCTCCCACTGCTGGCAGAAGTTTTATATCCAGCAACTAAGGGATAATTTAATAAAGTTCTCTAGAGCAGGCACAGAAAAGTAACCAAAAAGCTCTCAGAACATGATTAAGGTTATTCATGTTGAACTAGGGGATTAGTATTTTACTTCACTTCACAATATTGCTACAGTAAAAATACTTCTTCTCTTCATTGATTCAACAGAAAACCTACCCACTGGTGCAAACAGAAGAATTATTGAAATTATGTCCAAAATTAACATCACAGCATCTGGAGTATTACACGAGTGTTCTCACACTGATTCAGTGGGATCCCATATTATTGTTCTCAAATTTTACTATCAAGAAACAGATTCTGGAAGGCTCGGGGCTTCAGTTCAGATGCACAACTGCTTGGGTAGCTAAGTTGAGCTGCTGTTGCCCATTTTCACCTACGTGGGGCCTCCCCCTTCCCATCTGGCTGAGCAGCTTGAGGACAGACAGCCCATGTTCCTCTAGACCCCTGCGGCACACCACTGGCACTCCAGGACCAAGCTGGACCATCTCAACCACGACTCCAGTGCCTCTAAGTCACTAGCTCTCAACCATGAAACGGGAAGTAGCCATGAGTTACAGAAGCGCAGGTGTGTATATTTCATTATTTAATTTCTATTATAATTCAAAATCTACCTTTCAAAAATTTTTTGATTTTTTTTCTCTTTTTACTGAGGTGGTGTTGGTTTACAACACTGTAGAGACTCCAGGTGAATAGTTTCTCACCTCAGCGCCTGTGCCCCGACAGCACACACACTACCAAGCCCCCGTCACCATCCAGCACCCCGTTACTGCTCCCTCCTCCCGTCTTGGCCATGATCCTATCCTTGAGTCTAAGGGTCTGTCTGGGTTTTTGCTGTGTGTATTTCACTGCTCTTGTTTTTCTTTATATTCCACAAATAGTGAGATCATGTGGCATTTATTGTTCTTCTTTAGTCATATCTCATTAGCATAATCCCTTTGAAGTTCAAAGTTGTCCAAATGGCAATATTTCATTTTTATGGCTGCGTAGTATTCCACCAGGTGTATACCACGTCTTCTTAAATCTCTTGTCCTTGTCTGGTGCTGGGTGTTCCCATAGCCTGGCTGTTGTGGACCACGCTGCTGGAGCTAAGAGTGCGCATACTTTCCAAATTGGTGTCTACATGTTCTTGAGATGGATATCCAGAGCTGGGATTACTGGATCGCATGATGATTCCATTTTTGCTCTTTTGAGACAGCCCCCTACTGTTTTCCAAAGTGGGTACACCACTGTACATTCCCACAGTGGGCAGAGTGCCTTTTTCTCCATATCCTTGCCAGCCAACACTTGAGCTCCTTGGCTTTTTGATGACAGCCATTGAGCAGGTGTGAGATGCCTCTCGCTGTGATTTGGATTTGCACTGAAATTTACTTTCAGCAGTTGACAACAGCTACCTCGGTCGGGGGAGGGGGGTGTAGATAACAGCAATGAGAATAAATAGCATCCATATGCCATTTTATTTTATTTTATTTTTTTCATATGCCATTTTAATGATTAGAAATTAATGGCAATAAAGTGCACATATTCAATGGCTCATAAAGAAAAACAGTATTGTTTTATTTTGACCAGATCGTGTTAATATTTTCTTAGCTATTTCTTCATTCGATTTTCCATAGGGCTGCTGTAGTTTGGCTGTGGGTCAATCTCCTGTATTAATTTGATCTCCAACAGTAAATATCAGCAAAGGTACTTTATTAATTTCAGAATGATTTTACTTAGTGTTGCATTTCTAATTATTTAAAATCCTTACACCACACAACCTGTATGTAGGCATGATTTTGTGACCTGCTACCACCAAATTTCTGCATTAATTGAAGATTTCTGGGGAAATGGCAGGCTATTTTGAGTGTAGTAAAATATCTAACCATAGTGTTCACTCTTTCGACATAATTGTACAAGCCCTTTTCAAGCTGATTGGGGTCTATTCCTAGCAGACACATACCACTTTGAACAAAATGTTTTGAGAAAACTGTTAAAGAAGGCTTTACTAGTGAAAAAAAACTGTTAACAATATTTTCATAATAAAGATATTCAAAATGCATAGGATGAATACGAGGGTATAAGAACTGACGCTAAAAGCACTCACAAAAGGCTGTGTCCTGTGGTTAGTCAGCTTGAGCAGCCTGGAGCGAGCTGGGAGAGGCTCAGAGGTCGGGAGGGTCGCCTGGAGTTCCCCCAGTACGTATGTTGGTCCTTCCGAAATCGGGCGTCCTCATTTTGTAAAGTCAATTTTACTTTATTTTTTTGAGATGGACGACTTTAATTTTTTTAAACAGTAATTCACTCTGTTATTTCACAAACACAATTCTCTGCCTGTGGTAACATTATGCTTCTCCAGTAGGTGTGAGGGCGTCCGCCGCCGTCACCCACAGTGGCCTCTCTCCACTGTGCTTCTCTCCGTGTTCGGTCTTGTCCCTGCTTCTCCTGCCACCCGCTCTGGGGCTTCACAGGCCTCCAGGGCTGGCTTTACATTTGTCTTCCTCTGGTTCTTCCACTGGTTTCTCTCGAGTCCACTTATTTAGTGACACCGCCTGGCATATCTTTCTCCTTCTGATTTATTTCCCTTAGGACTGTCTCTTCCAACCCCATCCATGTTTCAAGTTGACTTGATAACATGCCCTAAATTTGACTGGTGGAGTTGATGTCTGGCTAATCTTGCACTATTCTATGAACAGGAGTTTTCTAAACTCTATTATAGATAATAAACAAAGAGAGACAATTGGTTTCTGAAAATGCTCTACGCCTTATATTTTTGGAATATAAAACTTAGATTTTAAAGGGTTTATTTGGGCTAGAAGTATTTCTAGAACCAACTAATGACTGAGCCATGGCCACGCCAGACTAGTGTTGGCTTTATAAGCTTGGAATCCTGTCTATAAAGGTGACTGACGCGTTTTAGTCCCAGAAAATCAGAGAACACAAAATCCCAACAGCTTCTTGTTTCTGGGAGTCTCAGCCCCAGAGCCCCTGCTGGGCACCCCACAAAGACCCTCTGTGCTCTCAGATAAAGAATCCTGCTGCACGGCTTCCTCAATTGCTTCTTGTGATTCTGTTGACAAAACTTGACTTTGACGTTCACACAGATCCTCCTTTCTCATCCCCACCGAAGGGAGACCAAGGGCCCATTGACAGGGCGTTCTTTTATCTGCACATAGGTTAGTGTGCTGGCTTTCAATCGCTTTTTTATAAACTCTTCTCAGCGTGCTGTTTCCAGCTGTCCCCTTTCTTTACATACCAATGCGATGATATTAATGATCGAATTTGTACTGTTAATCTCCTTGCCCAATCATGAACTCCCAACCCAAAGAATGAAGAAGGAACCCGGACTGGATTAATCATGAGTTGCCTGACATGCACCTACGTTAACAGAGGCACAGCGTTTGTGCAGGAAGAACACAAACCCAGCCCCGTGGTTGAGTCCTGGAGGGCCATGCCCTCAAAGCCGCGGGAAGGCAGCGAGTGAGGTCGAGCACAAGAATGTCTGCGACTTGGGAAGACGAGCAGAAGAACAGAAGAGCTTCATGCGGATCCGCGGGGGCACCCACGTCACTTAGGGGTATGTGTTCTTCTGTTTGCATGTGCCAAGTAACTCGAAGTGCTTTTTTAAAATTACCTCACAAAAATAGCAAGGGATGATCTATGTGACTATTTCAAATAGGATCCAAAAGGTAGCTTTGGAAATTACTCGAGAACAATAGATCAAGAACTGTAACTGGTTTTGCCCAACAATCGAGAGTCACAGAGAAAGAGCGAAAATAATAAAAATAGTACACATGAACAGAAGCCACTCAGGAGACACTGGAGTGACTCACCCCTGGTCAAACATGGCCTAGAGTTTTAGCATTGTTTTCATTTTGGGGACATATAATTAAAGCAGGGCAAAGAGAGGCGGAAGTTGTATCAGGGAATCAGGAAAGAGGAAATCAGACGAGGAACAAACTCTTGAGAGGAACCGAGGTTTTTCTAAGCCAGTGAAGCAAATGAAGACTCACTACCGTTTACATAGAAAAGTGTCGTGCAAGACAGAAGTATTTGGAGTGCCTGGACATCTCTGAGTAGTGGACTAGCAGGATCAGAATCTATAAAGTTAGAGTGCACAAGTGTGTGCTCACACAATTCAATTAAAAATAAAATCTTGAGGCTGAAGAGCAGAACACCACGCCCCCACCACGCCACAGCTTCAGGCTTCCTATGTGAGGGAGCCATGGTCATCTGAAGGCTAGGACAATGGCCAAAGAGAAATACATGTCACTGGAAAGCAAGCTAATCAATGTTAACTAAAGAAACCTTTAAACAGCACTTACATTTTCCCCAAACTTTCCTTAGATTTCTTTAAGATGGTAGAGAGCTGAGTCAGGCATGAGGAACGACCACAGGCCATTTGGGTGTTGTCTGGGAAGCATCAGACGAGCCACGATTCTGTTCAATTACATGCAGCGTACATGTTGGGGGGTGTTCCTTGAAGAGCCTAAACTCAATAAAGTCCCACTTAACTTTGAGGGCAGTAGCCCTCTGTCTGCCGAAGCACAGGACCGACGACAGGCCCCGAGGCCGGCCTGAGGGACGCGGCCTCTCCCGCCAGTACAAGACCACCGGCCGCAGCCGACACCAAGCTGGCCCCGGGGGTAGACCAGCAGACCGGGCACACCAAGCCGCAGACAAGGACTCTGCATCTGGAGTGCGCCAAGTGCGTCATTCTCACAGGGAGCCCCTCGCTCTCCGAGCCTCAGACGCAGGAACAGCCAAACGTGCAGGACGACCGAGGTGAGAAGGTGAACAGAACCGAAGTCCAGAGGAACAGGGCCGCTCGCGCTGCCTGGGAAGAAAGTCCACCCTACACCCCGCATTCCCGAGCAGCCTTCCGAGGAGACGTCTGGGGTGCGCTCCGCCTTCCTGCCAGGGCACACTGGAGCCGGCCCTGGACAGTAGCAGGCAGCGTTTCTGGGAGCAGCCCGCTGCTGCACTTGCCTCAGCTCAGGTGGCCCTCACTACACCCCGCGGGTAACCTCGGCCCGGTCGAGCCAACCGCTCAGGGACGGGACGAGCGCTCTGCTCGACCCAGCACCAGCGGCCCCTGGGACCTTCTGGAAGGTGCCGCCCATGCTGTGGCTTCGTGTTGGTCTCGCCCTCGGCGTCTGCGTAAAGCTCCACTTGCGTGAGCTCCAGTGTGGCCGCATTGAAGTTCCTCGGGCAGAGTCGCCGGTGGAGAAGCCCCAAGCTCCCTCCACAGGTACGGGGTCGCCCCTCCCTGCTGGCGCCACACAGCCCCTCAGCGAGACACCTGTGGTCCTCGGAGATCCTCGTGGAGACAGAGAATTTGCCTCTAGAATCGAGGGTTTAGATTTTACTTCTGTTTTTGTTTATTTACCAGTTTCTAACACTGCAGCTTCTAAAGTCACCCTTAGTCTCTGCTTATCTCCATCCTTAGAGGGATGCCTCCTCCACGTCACTGGAAGCCAGAGGTGCCTGCTGGTAGATGCGCCGCACAGGGGACAGCTCTGCCAGGGCACCTCCGGCTCAGCTCGGAGCGGCCGCCGGCTCTGGGTAGTGTCTCCTCAGCGTGGCCACCTCCAGCGCCGGCGTCACCGGGAGCGGCCGGGAGATGCGCTCTCCGCGAGACACGGCCAGATACATGCCACGGGAGCCCCGCGCAGCGACAGATGATTAAAGGGGGTCGATCGCAGCTCCCTGTCTTACCCCGCGGTTGTTATTGTACCAGAGAGAGCTCCAGAGCCCTGGGAAACGGAGCAGCTCCCAGGAGCAGGAGGCAAGGTGGTGGAAGAAACAATTAGGCCTAATTGACTCAGCAGGTGCGACAGCAGCATCCAGGTCTAGAAACCAGAGCAGGCTTGGCAGACAGGATGTCTGTTTCAGCTGGGCAGGATGGGGGGGTGCGAGCAGGGGCCGCACAGACACACAGCTGACCCGGGGGTCTCCCTGTGAGGGCGGAGGGCACCGGGCGGCTGGGGCAGCAACGCCAGGACCAGAAATAAGGCCGATGACCTGCCAGGGTATTCCTGGAACGTGGCACTTTCTCACAACGCCCTAATCCCGTTAAGCTGATCTAGGCCGCGAGCTGGGCCACGTGATGGGAGCCAACTGCCGGCGGGGCGCGGGGAGCATGCACGCCGGGCGGCGAAGCGGTGAAGGGGTTTAATTAAACAAGATGAAACCAAGCAAAACGAGACGTCGCTTCACAAGCAAACAGAATAAATAAAAACAGTAAACTATCAAGTCAGACCGTGTTTGGGAAGCGTGGTCACCCCACCGCGGCGCCTTGAGCAAAAGCCCAGCCCCGCCCGACACGGCCCCCGCGGGGCAGGCCCCCGCGCCTCCCCCGCCCGCGGAGCGGAGGCCACGCCACGGCCCTCCCACCGCGCGTCTGGTCCCAGAAGCGGGCAGCGCCGCTCGGCCTCCCGCCCCTCGTGCGGCCCCCCATTGTGCGGTGGGGTGCGCGCCCCATGTGAGCGCATGCTGGCGAAGGCTAACACGCGCCGCGTGCACGGAGGCAGAGCGGAGGTCCAGGTCCACCGGCCGCAGCGCAGCACGCATGCGCCCGGTGCCCGCGGTGGACAGGCCTTCACGTGCAGCAGCCGCGACTCCCTCTAAGCTGCCGCGCAGCGCGCCTCCCCGCTCTGCGGGGCTGTGGCCTGACCTGGGCCGCTGCACCCACACGGCCGCAGGGCCTCCTCCAGCTAGGGAAAGCTTCCCTCTCCCATGCGTCCTGCAGCGTTGGTTGCTGCTGGGACTCGACATTCTCACTGCGATTCCACCCAGCACTACAGGCCCTGCCGCCAAAGCAGGTGTGTCCACGGGGAAGGCCCGCGCAGATGTTTCTGCAGCTGTGCACAGCGACCCCTGACTTGGCAGCGGTGCCTGCGGGAGGCGGAGAGTGCCCCACGCTCAGGCCTGACAGCAGGGCGTGGAGTTCAGTCCTAAAAGGCATGAGGGAGGCTGCAGCGGGAGGAGGAGGTGCTCGGATGGTGTTGCCAAGGGAGGGAGCACCTGGGAGTGAGTCCTTCTGGAAGAGGTGCCCCCTTGGGGGCAGTCAGTGACCAGCGGAGGCCGGGCTGAGGGAGACAGGACAGAGGGGCTGGTTGGCACGGGGGACCTGGGCCATGAAACCCCATCAGTGACACCGCACTATGCAGGTGAGACGAAGCGCGTTTGTCCAAACTGGACAGAGCGAGGGGACCGAAGGTGGACTCTGAGGGGTGTGGTATCCGTGCAGGTCCATCAGTGGACGCACGATGGGGTGCTGCTGGGTGCTGATGATGGGAGCCTGTGGGGGGGCGGGCATGCACAGGAAACCTCTGTGCCTTCACCCCCACTTTGATCTGAACCCAAAACTGCTCTCGGGGACTGGGGGCGAGGTGTGGGGTGTGCATGAGGGGGTGCGCCTGTGTCACCAGCGCAGACATTGCACACTGCTACTCCATTGAAACAACAGCACCACAGAAAATCAGAAACGATAAAATTCACTCAGGCTGGATTCTAGCACATAAAAAAGATGGTCTTAGTAAAAAGGGAAACTGAAACCGAACTAAACAAGCCCCTTCAGAAAAGACAGACCCAGAAGCCCCAGATTGGCCTGCTCTGAGGCCGCAGCCTGCTGGCCGTGCTTGGCCATGCAGGGCTGGGCCCCCTGCCCCTCCCGGGCCGGCTCTGCAGGGGGGCTGCGGGCGTTCCCGTTTCCTATGAAGCGCTGGACACTGTTCGTTCAACGCAATCTCATTTGAGGGTGAGAATTTTGGATTTTCATCTGTCTATAGTTACACCGCGAGTATATTCTCAGACATGCCAGCTCTGCGCACTGAGCTGAGAAACGCCTACAGCTGGTTCCTTGGCATGCTGGAAAGAAACCCGCGCCAGCTATTTCTGCGGTGCCCCTGCCGGTGCGCGGCTTGACTCACGCTTCTTCCGGGGAGCGTTTCATCTTCCTCTCTTTAATTTGAAACAAAAAGTCTGAAAGTCCAGAAGCTTCGACTCTCTCGCTTTCTACTGAGCGTCAGGGACTGGGGGCCGCCGACGTGCATGTGCCCGGGCGGCCCCGGCCGTTTCGCGAGAACCTCAGGTGCCTTCCGCGCTCAGGTGCCTTCCGAGCGCGAGGCGCGTGCGCACCGGTCCCCACTTGGAGGGAGGAGAAGGCGCCGTCTCGGACTCTAACAGCCGAGCTCTTGAGAAAAGGCCATGCTGCCTCTCTGGCTTGAGACTGCACTTCGGGAGAGGGGCCCAGTCGACCCGGACCCCACGTCAGCGCCGGCTGCGCCAGCAACGGCAGGGCGCCTGTGCACTCCCAGGGCTGCCTGTGCACTCTCGCGAGGTTGCTCTTCCCGCCGGCGAGGCCGCCCTCGTGCAGTGTCGCGTCGGTGATTCTGATCGCGTCTCGCCTCTTCTGTGTGGCCACGTCCACGCCCCCGAGACCGGTCCCCGCCAGGCCCCTGCTGTCGCTCACTGCGGCCCTTCCCTGCGCCAACGTCAGGCTGAGACCCAGGACCCCAGGCAGCCGAGGCGTTGGGTGTTCTGAGCAACCAAATCTCACAATGTTTTAGTGACCTGAATTTTTGCAAATTTTTTTTTTGAAGACAAACTTTTTTTTTTTAAGTTTATGCATACAAGAGCTGGGGTACAGGCCAGAGGTAAGGGAGGGGTGAGAGGATTCCCCAGAGTCAGAGTGGGGAGCAGAACAGGTGGATCCACTGAAACCCACTGCTGAGGGGAGCAGCGGGAGGCAGGAGAGGTCTGCTGCACCCTGTGGGTCCCCTCCCTGGCGGGAGATGGAACTCGTGCTGCAGTGGCTGTGGTCTGCTTCACAGTGCTGTCCGGGGGTCAAACTCGCGCTGCTGTGCCGCAGAAGCTTCACAGTGCAGCGCTCAACCTGCTGCGCCACCAGGGAGGCCCAATTTTTGCCAATTTTTTAAGGGAAAAATCTTTGTAACAGAAAAAATATTGGGCCTCCCTGGTGGTGCAGGGTTTAGTCTCAGCACTATAAAGCACCCGCAGCCACAGCAGCACGAGTTCCATCCCAGCAGGGAGGGACCCACAGGGCGCAGCAGACCTCTCCTGCCTCCCGCTGCTCCCTCAGCAGTGTGTTCCAGTGGATCCACCTGCTCTGCTCCCCGCTCTAGTGAATCTTCTCACCCCCCACATCTCTGGCCTGTACCCCAGCTCTTGCATGAATAAATAAATCTTAAAGAAACTGGGTAAAAATTTGGGGAGAAAAACAAACCAGTCTCAATGTAGACAAAATTACTTTATGAAAAATGTGAGTTTTTCTTTAAAGTACTAGAAACTTACACATATTAATATTTATGTAGTAACATGCTGATAAAGACCTCATTAGGGAAACTTCAAAACTGAAGCTGGGAGGAAAAGCATTCATCATTTGATGCCTAAAATCGCATATGAGACTGGCATCTCCCAGGCACCACCAGCACCAGGAGAGGAAGAAGCCGACTGTCCCCTCAACGCACCGGGGCGGGAGCCCAGGGCGCCGGGCCCACACCCCTCTGCACCCCAGCTGCTCAGCGCCACCAGCTCCACCCAGCCGTCTCTGGGGAGGGGTCTGGCACACCGGGGGGCTGTGAGGCCTGGGGGCCGGGCGCGCACCCACCACCCCAGGCCACACGGGCTCCAGGCCCCACCCCTCTGAGCCCCTATTCTAGACTCCCCTGGGTCCCACATCAGTGCCAGGGCTGCGAGAACATACCCTCCTCTCTGCAGGGGCCCTTCCCGCCCCAGAGTCAGTTATTCACAGCCTGCCGGGGGTGACCCCTCAGCACACGCAAGACGCAGTTTGGTCAGGTTAGTGCATTACAGGGACGTGGACATCAGGAACTGGAGAAAGACAGAAGCTGCAAGTGATAACACTGAAGCGGCTGACCAGTTCATAAAAGGACCGATAAAGCAGTTAAGTCTACAAAAGACACGTGATTTATAATCAAGCAACAGACACCCGATCGAGAAGGCCCGGCTCCCCCCAGGGAGGCGAGAGGTAGCACAGGCCCGTGCCTGGGCACTCACTCTGCATTGGGGTTTGATCCCCTTGCCCCTGTGTTCCTGGGGCTTTCTCATCACTGCCTCAGGGACCGTAAATCGGCACAGCGTTTCTCGAAGGGTCTGGCATTATTGCCACATGGCTGTACATTCTGACCTCGAAAATGCATTTCTCAGAGCCTCTCCCACTTCTCAAAGAATGACAGTATGCAAAGATGTATGTCCAGAATGTGCTTCCCGGCACGACGTGCTTTAATTCATAGAAAACCATCCACTTGAGTCGGTAAAAGAAATTCTATCTGTGGGTAGAAAAGGGACGCATGTTCTCTTAAACTCACCCACATTTCACTGATGCCTGTAGTGTTTACTTTGAATGACAATAGTACTTATCCTCGTCTGGTAGAAAACTGAATTCTCGTAACGTGTACCCTTTTTATAAAGTGATTTCTAACAGACACAGGAAAACTAAAAACGAGTAACCTTTGTCTTAGGTGCTTTTCCAGAAATATACTCCGGCACAAGTGCCCTGTGGAGAAGCTTCCAAAGAGCGTGGTCCCTGGTGGGGCCAGACGTGGCCCCCCAGGAGGAGGGGCCGGCAGCGCTGGGGATGGCCGGGGACGGCTCCCAGACGCCCCAGGGATGGGGAAGCCTCAGAGTGTCCCGGACCAGCCTCGGGAGCCAGATGGAGGCTCCGCAAATTTGGGGGGCCGCCTGGGCCTCGGCAGGACCCCGGGCAGAGGCTGCGAGGCAGGTCGGGGGCTGCGTGCCGGGGTCAGGACCCCGTCGACCGCGGGGCCACCGGGTAGCTGCCCGTTCCCTGCCATCACCCGAGGGCCGTGGAAGCCGGCGGCTGCTGCAGGGAGGGTGCCAGTGGATCTCTGCACCCCCTCCACTCCCCAGGATCCCCGAAACTGCTCTGAAACAGTCTTTTAAAAAGTTTTAGAAAACCAGCCTCCTCTTCTCAGTTTTACCCCAAGGTGTTAAGGAGGAGCGAGGCCTGTGCATCCCCTTCTTTGGCACGATCAGCCTCTTCCTCACCACAGGACGGATTCGCAGCCACACAGAGAAGAGAGCAGGAGAGGACACGCCCCGGCACCTCCCGCTTCCTGAGACAGCGCAGAGCCGCCGAGCCGAGGAGCCGCCAGTCGCAGCCTAGGTCACCCCCAGCCTGTCAAGTCAGCTCTGATTTCCTAGCGCATGTGACTCAGGCAGACGGGGCGGGAGGGAGGCCAGCCCCGGGGCCTGGCAGGAGGTGCCACAGAGGGCAGCCCCACCCAGCGTCCGTGACAGGTGGGCGGGCGTCTCCTGGGCCTGCTTTGTGCTGCTCTGGGTGGGCCGGCCCGCGGGTCCTGCCCGGACTCGCCAGTCTGGTCCTCGCCCCCCATCGGGCGCTGGCCCTGGCAGGACACGTGCTCGGGTCTCCCCAAGGAAGCGCCGGGCTGCGTGAGGCCACCATGAAGGAAGAGGGAGGAGGGCATCATGGGGCGGGACAGCCACTACCCGGACCTTGCTCCGGGAGTGGGGTCCAGCGCACGGCCCTGCAGCCTCCACAGCCCCTGCGACGCCTGCGCGAGGCCTCGGTCCAGACTCAGCAGGACGCTGGGCCCGCCAAGCGCGAGCCGCTGCCACCAGGGATGTGCTGTCCTGTCCCCAGCAGTGGCAGACGTCTGGGCCCTGGCCAGCACGCAGTAGGGACAGGTCACTGACGCCGACGAGAGGCACCCCAGGCCCCAGAGCGGGCGGGCTGGCCCTTGCCCTCCTTTCCCAGAATCCCCAAAGCCAGGGCTGCGCCCCCCGGCCCCTGCCCACCCCGTGAGCTGCCCCAGGACACAGGGAGCGGCCCTCCTGGCCGCGCTGGGGTGCCAGGAGAAGCGCTACAGCCGTGGCTGAGGACCCGGCTCCTCCCGGTCTGTCACCTCGTGGTGGACTCTGAAGAAACCCCGACGCTGCCCACTGCCACTGTCAGCCGCTGGCCCCCAGGAGGGGCACTGCAGGGTGAAGCCAGGTTCAGATGGTCCTGGGCTGAGGCTGGGCCCGAGCTCCCAGGCCAGGGCTTGGCCAGGAGAGGTGGACTCACTGAGCCGTGCTGTCTTAGTCACACAGGACAGTGTCCCTCCCGGAGGCCCCTACGGCAGTGCTCCTGCGGGGCCTACCCCCAAGCAACCCCTCACCTCCCTGCTTATACACAGCTTGTTGTACCGCTTGCATATATTTTTAATTAAAGTCTATGCTTAGGAAGTCATAATAACCTTGCTATCCTTATCAAATTTTAGAGTTGAATGGTTATTATTTATCTGGAGATATTTTAGAGAGTCATGTCTTACACAGTATAGCTGCATCCAAATAAACAGCATCTTTAGAAAATATATAAATAAAATTACTCATTATGCTTCAAAAACTGTACACATGTAAAAAATAAATATGCATATAATTAGTTTCTTTTTCCCAGACATGTACTTTAGACCATTTTTAAAAAAAAATTAATGTGATGTTGGCAAGGATAAAGCTATTCTTTTTTTTTTTTCTTTTAATCACCACATAATTGGGTTTTCAACTCCTGCTAATAACTCCACGAACTGGAAGAACAACATGTACCAGGGAAGAACCTGATCAAAATGTGAAAAAAATCACTTAAAAAACTTATCCTGGGGCCTCCCTGGTGGCGCAGGGGTGAGTCTCAGCACCGTGAAGCATCTGCAGCCACTGCAGCACGAGTTCGAGCCCCGGGCAGGGAGGGACCCACACGGCGCAGCAGACTCTCCTGCCGCCCGCTGCAGTGGACGTCAGCGGATCTGCCTGTTCCGTCCCCCGCTCTGCCTCTGGTGAACCCTCTCACCCATGCACCTGCAGCCTGCATGTCCTATGGTTCCGCTGTTCCATGACCCGGCAGTCCCGCTCCAGGACTCCCGGCATTCAGGCGCACCAGTCTGAGAGGACGTGGCCTCGCTGCAGCGCTGTTTAGAGCAGCAAGCTGGGGGCGGCCTCGGTGCCCAAGGGCAGAGGAGAAGGTGGAGAGATGTGGGCTACGTGCACGGCGGAATATTAGTCAGCTCTAAACAAGATGGAATATAGACTATTCGTCGGCTGTAAACAAGATGGACTCCTGCCATTTGTGACCATACGGAGGGAGCCAGAGGGGACTAACCAGAAGGAGGACGCCGAATACCAGCTGATGTAACTTCTATGTGAAATATAAAGAGACAAAAGCAAAGAATAGACACCACTAAACCGAAACAAACCCTAGAAAATGACTAGAGAATTGGGGTGACCAGGGTGAGGGGAGAGGTTAAGAAAAGGGGGAGGGCTGCGGTGAGGACCAGGGGTGCTTGAAGGGGGTGTGACGTTCTCACATACATCCCATGACTAAGTCGTGTGCAGTGTGGTAAACCAACATCACCTCAGTAAAACAGTACCATAAAAGTTAAAGCACAATATCTTAAATTTAAAAAACAGGCATAAGTCTAACTCCCTAGACACGGGCGACGAATGGTGAGGGCCAGAGAAGGAGCTAGGAGACTGTGTGCAAGTCCCCGCTCCACGACCAGCCCGTGAACGTAACACTGTCTCCAAAGCAAAAACGGAATGCATGAGAGTGACACGCAAGCAGAGTAATAAAGTCCCATTTCGAGCGGTACGTCCCACGGGCTCCCGAGTCCCTCCTGCACTTTCACTAGAGGCCGAGAAGGCTGAAGACATGGTGGCAGGGCCGCTCGCCTGCAGTGGGAGACGTCCAGAGCTAGACTGCTGCCCGTGGACGTTCTCCCCGGGTGTGGGCCAGGCCCTGAACCCCCTCTCTGACGCCGGCTGCACGCGCCAGTTCTATCTGTAGACTCAGCCAGAGAGTGCTGTAAGTCAGCAAAAGACAGGAACATTAAGTCCCACCGAAGATCCACAGAGACAAAACGAGCTGGCTAAGGAGACAGACGCACAGATGGGGGGGGGGCCCGCAAGCGCCCGCGACAACCTTGACACACGCGCGGGCCGGGAAGTCCGACGGAGCCCCGGCCGGCTGCAGCGTCCAGGAGCACGGGGTGAGGTGGCCAGGTGACCACCGGGCCTGAAGCCAAAGCAGGTGCAGCTGAGGGCCTGCCGGCCGCGCTGGGCGCCCCTGCGGGGCTGGGTGCATGAGCTGGGGCCGCTGCAGAGCCGCCAGGCCAGGCCCCCGGGGCGGAGTGCAGCCCCTGCTCTTCTGCAGGAATCAGCCTCGGGTTCTGCGGGCTCAGATTCCCTAGCGGCTCCTGGGCCAAGGGAAACCGAGCTGCAGATGGACCGAGTCAGCCTCTCCGAGTGCGCCGGGACCGCCATCCTGGACCCGTGGCTGTGCGCATCGCCGGGTGGCGCGGCCAGGCGCTCCCACCCTGCAGCCCTGCAGCCACTGCGCTTCAGCCCCCGCGCCCAGCCCGCGGCCGCCCCGCAGTGCCCACCGCACCTGCCCGCCCACCGCTGGGGCCCGCTGCCCGCCACGCCGCACCCAGAGTCCTCCTCGTGGGGTGTGGGGGCCGCCCGCCGCCTGCTCCTCCCCGCGCAGGTTACGTGACCGACGGCTGGTGACGGAGTCTCAGAACCACGGCGCCGCCTCGTTCACTCCAAGCCGGAGCCGTCCCGTGTGGGGCCGCGGGCGCAGCGGGCTCCGCAGCCCTGGAAGCCGGGTCCCGCGGCTCGCTCGCCGGCGGCTCTCCTGGTGTCGGGAGCCGGACCTGCCGCGCCTGTCTTGCTCCCGCACTGGCGGGCCACCGAGGAGTTCGTGTCCGCAGAGCCTAGAACCGCGGGCTGCCCCGAAAGCGTGAGAGACCATCACGGCGACTCTGCGCGCCCCTTAGACCTCAGCCTGAGAAACACAGCACCAAAGACGCGTGTGCCCCTAACCTTCTCATATAGAGCCGAGACACTAACGTGACCTTCAAAGGACTGCCCCAGGAACGACACTCGCTGGTCCCTGGTACTGACCTTGAGTGAATTTTCAGACTTAGTATGCACAGGAAACGACCTAGCTTTAAAATCCAAATTAGGTCCTCCCTGATGACGCAGCAGGTTGAGCGCTGCACTGGGAAGCATCCGCGGCACAGCAGCACGAGTTCGATCCCGGCCAGGGAGGGGACCGCAGGGCGCAGCAGACCTCTCCTGCCTCCCACTGCTCCCCTTGGTAGATCCACCTGCTCTGCTCCCACTCTGTCTCTGGTGACTCCTCTCAGCTCCCGCAACTCTGGCCTGTACCCCAGCTCTTGTGTGCATAAATAAATAAACCTTTAAAAATGCAAATTAGTTTCTCCTATCAAATAAAAATGTTGCTCAGTTTATTTTGAATAAATGAGCACTGCACTGTCTTTGTTTCCCTCTCCTGTAAGTATCCCACAGCCACTAATTCTTAGACTACAATTTCGTGTAAACTGAGCCAACTAAAGGAAGCCCTTTTTTTCACTCATTTTTGCTGTAACAGTGGACTTGGGCTCTAATAGATCTTGTTGGTACATGCATAGATGCATCCTTTGCAAGTAGAACTTGAGGAAACTCAGCAGATAATATACTTTTGTCTTTCACAGATAACGGAATGGTGTCTTCATACTGTACCAGGGACTTAATGAGAATCAGTCACTGAAAGTCTCATAATCCACATGCAACAATGTATTTACTCTGAGGAAATTGAAAAGGACTAAGAAAATGCCTTGCCTATCACCAATATAACAAAGTGTGTAAAGAATGAAGAGGAAAGCTTTATAAATTAGTTCATGGCGATTAAATGATTTACAAGAAAATTGTAAGTCCCTCTAGCCTGAGCCACATGAAATCAAACTGCTACCTTTCCTGCAATATGAGATTAAAGAGAATGATAAAGCGGGCACGATATTAAAAGCAAGAGAGCAGGGGATATTTGTTCTAAGATTTTCATTTTCTGTATGATTCCACCCAGTGAAATGTGCACCAAAATTAAAGGATTAATCAGATCCTATCAGGAAAGTGAATCAAGCATTTCAGAGAAAGGTGCGATGTGAATGAAAAGCATTCTTATTACAACACATAAAAGATAAGTGAGGAAAATAAGGCTCCGGTGACATCGACAATCACCGCCTCATTAATTTCTTCTCTTTTCGTGTCTGGAAAGTTGAGAAGCACAGCGCTGGAGAAGGGAACGGCAGACGATTCAATTTCATTGAATTTCAAGTTAATCTGTTTAAATAAGAAATGCAAAGGGTAATGTCGGAGGGGGCGCTGCCGCCGATGGGCTTCTGTCTGTCTGTCTGCTCCTGGACGGTAGCCAGAGACGCGGAGCCATCTGAGTAGGACTCGCTCTTAAAAAGCAATGCGTCCAGTTGAATCCTAGAAGATCGCAGTTTGAGCACTTTTGCCCAGAGAAACACATTTCCACACGTGCAGCCAGCGGATCTGGAGGTCTGCAGCTGGCCACGGAGGCGAGGGGGCCGCGAGGAGGACCTGGAGAAAGATGCGGGAGCTTCACCGCCAGTGGAGCTGAGATGCCTTGTTGCCTGCGGAGCCAGCACGGCGCAGGGGCGCGGAGGGCTTAGAAACCAGGGGCTTTCGTGTGTCAGGATGGCTGGTGTTGGCCCAAGGAGCCAAAGAAAGACATTTGTAGTCACTTGTTCCGCCGACTCCCTCAGGTCTTTTAGTCTCTCTCCGGCAGCACTTTCACTTGAAGAACACGGTTTAAAGCGCTGAGTTTGCGGAGAGCGCATGTCTGCCTTCTCTCTAAGTCGCAGGGACAGCAGCGCCGCCCTGGCTGCGTCCCAGGAACTGTCTGACCCTGCGCCTGGAGCGGACTTGGCTTGAGGACAGGCCGGCACCACGGCCGAGCCTGGAGAACGTTTACGCTGCAAAGGGAAGGCCCAGGCAGCATGTCCTCTGCCACAGCCGGGGCCGCGGACAGCGCCGTCTCGTCCTGTTGCCTGCACAACTTTGCCAGCGCCCCAGCGCCCCATAGAGCCGGACAGGACCACGGCAACATCAGAGGAGCCAGGTGTCTTCTTCTCTGGAGCATCTGGGCTCCCCCATGCAGGAGGTACAGGCAGCCGCCACCACCTGGTCCGGTGCCCGCTTGCCACCTCCACAGACCGCTGGCAGCTGGCCCCCTGCCCCGGCTCCTGCTGCCAGCTCCACAGACCCCCGGCAGGCGCTCTCTCTGCCCGGAGCCCGCTGGCCGGCACCACAGCCCCTGGCGAGCCCCCCCGCCCCGGTTGGAGGCTGCTTCCACTCAAAGACAGAGACTCTGAGACCCTTTTAATCCAACCCCCATGTGGGACGTCAACATCGTCCACCCCCCCTCATTTGCTCCATTAAATAAGCGAGTCTCGTGATGACTAAGAAACACGAAAGAACAGGAATCGTAGAGAAGCCCCTTCCCCTAGACAGACAAGTAGACGGCACGCGTTCTGTGTGTGTGCAGAGGCTGTCAGGCGGCACACGCACTGCACTGCCCCCTTTTACAAGGCAGCCTTGTCGGCGATACATCTCAGGATGCTTTATCACCCCCTCGAGAAGCAGGTAATAATGCTCGTGTCAGAGGAGAGCACATTAAGCCATGCCTTTCTTCAAAAAATCCTAAGAAGGAACAATTCTTCAAAAAAATGGCCTTGTCTTATTTACCTGTCAAAACCCACATCGACACTGACTTCCAGAGGAGCAACAGGATTTTAACCCACTTTTCAGATCCCTGCAGCAGATGCGGATACTTACGCGTGATGTACACGGTCGCGAAAAGCTATTTCTAAAAATATGTTAAGCCCGCTGTAAATCACTGACATAAGTGTCATTGATTAATTCAGAGACTGAAAGAAGCATTACATGTTTTGGTCTTCGGAATATATTCAAGAAGAAAGCGTGCTTAGGAGATGCGAAATGCTAAGGAAGATATTTCTATTCAGAAATAAATAAACAAGTCACTCTCCCACCCGGAGCCTGTGCTGAGAAGAGAAATAAGATCTGCTAAGATTCGGGGAGAGGGGGAAGTTGAAAAGAATATGAAGCTGTCACCAGCCCTATTGTAAATCACGGTGCAATCTCGTATCCCACAGCGTCCCTGCTCCGCGAGCCCTTCCTGGGCGCACGGGAGCTGCTGAAAACAAACCCGAAGCTTCATTATTCTTCTTCTAATCCAGCGCGCAAGCACCAGAGTGCATGGTGGTCTCCCCAGAGTGAAAAACCTCCATTCACACACTGCACCGAGACCCGCCGCGGGGAGAGGCTCCAGCCCTCGGGGTCACGATGAAGAGAGCTCGGACAAGCCCTGGCAAGCATCCTTGCAGAAGGCCTGGGGCCGTCACCCTGTTGCTGGAGACGTCCTCGTGGGCACTGAGTGCGTCGAGAAAACAGAATAGCCCGGTCAGGTGGCCGCAGCTCAGGTGCAGCCACCTCCATGCCTGCCTGTGCCCTGAGGACGCCCCGGAGCCGGGGCCTCTGGGCCTCGCCGGGTCTGCGCTCCTGGGTGACGTGACACATCGATGACGACAGCGTGACGGCGTCAGGCCGCCCAGGGCCGCTGCATTTCAACAGTGACACGGGGCCGACGGCACAACCTTCACGTTGGAGTCCCGTGCATGGGCCACTGTCTTCTGGGTCTGCAGTGAACTTCCTGCATCCTGCACCCCCGACTGGAGGCTGGTTCTCGGGCGCAGGCTTCTGGAGGCGGACAGAAAGTTCTGCAGGGGGCTTCCAGAGCCAGCATCCAAGGAGATGTCGTAGCGCCCGTGAGGGTGGACGTGGGGCAGCAGCCAAGGGCTGGGCACTGACCGTTCAGGGGCCACCGGGCTTAAGTGCGCCCCTGCCCCCCAACCCAGTGCCCATCCTGTCTGGGAGGGACGGACACCGAACGCTGGAAGGGGAGGCACAGCACACACAGGGGACAGGAGGCTCGAATGGGGACGGCGTCCGGCCGGTGGACAGACGGCACAGTGGTTCCACTTACGGAGTCTGAAATCCGCATACACAAGAATTTTTATGTTAATGTGACTCCTTGTTTGCAGCTGATGATGCCTTAGAGTCCCGTGCTACTTTGCATGGGCGTGCATGTGGGTGTTTCACTGGATGGTGCATCGACATAGCTGCTGTGTCCACATGGGCGAGCTTTTACCGAGACCTGTGGTGCGTGATGAAAGGGAGGTCCTCCCAGCACACGCGGCCAGGCCGCTGCCGGGCACTCCCATCCATACCAGCCTCCTCGGCTTGGATTTTCTCCACTCAAAATTAAAGTCCACACAGACTGAACAGGCGAGCTTCGCCTGGGAGCACGCAACTCCTTGCAGAGGTGGGCGGAGGCACGCCCTCAGGGAGTGACCCCAGAGGGTCTGGTCACCCAGCAGTCCTCAGGGGTGCAGACAAGGATGATGCCCCCTCTTTGTCTTGGGGGGCGGGGCTCCCTTTCAACTTAAAATGAGCACTTTCCACATTTTGAATTGGCTCATATACTCAAATACAATTTATGAATCAAACCAAACAGTTTAATCACATCCTTAAAATCAATGGAATTACAAGGCAAATTTATGAAAAGAGAACGCTATTGCAATCAACACTTTAAATTGCATCGTTGTGTTTGTAGCCAAATTAATATAATTCAGTGATCACACTAAATATGTACTCCCGATATGATTAGAAATAAATCACCAGGAGTAATATGCTAATGCAGAAAGCTCACCACCACGAGTCGGTGGTGAAAATCGAAAACAGTTCAATGTTTGAAATACAATGTCGGCAAAGAAAATCAGACTCGCCGGCCACAGATAGCATCACCCACACCACACACTGCACTCTGCTTCGGCCGCCAGCGCTACCACTACAGGCACAACGCTAAATCCACACTCAGATGCCACGAGTCACAGAGTAGCCGTCAGCTCTCCGTGTGCGCTGTGGCGTGTGCCGAGCTACAGGCTTTATAGCAAACTGAACACACGTAACACGTAACTAAAAGCCCTGAAGCCTAGTCACAAAATCATGTCCCGGGCCTCCCTGGTGGTGCAAGGGGTTGAGCACCACACTGTGAGGCATCTGTAGCCACTGTACCATGAGTTCGATCCCTGGCCAGGGAGGGACCCGCAGGGCACAGCAGACCTCGCCTGCCTCCCCGCTGCTCCCCTCGGCAGTGTGCTTCAGTGGATCCGCCTGTTCTGCTCCCCGCTCTGTCTCTGGGGAACCCTCTCACCCCCACGCCTCTGGCCTGTACCCAGTTCTTGTGTGCATAAATAAGTAAATCTTTTTTAAAAAGTACTTTAAAAAATCGTGTCCTTACATGCCAGATGAGATGAGGTGTGGCTTAAGCATCTCTGACCGCAGGACTGCTCTTGAACTAATGTCCTTAAATGTGTCCTGACAGAAACATCGCGCCGACTCACCGCGACTTCCACACAGTCTGATTCACCCTAGAAGATGCTCTAACCAAGAGCTTCATGAAGCGAGCCAAAGCCCAGGTAAAAATACTCCTTGAACATCGCCCGTCTGCACATGCACCGCCCTCTGAACAGACGTTATGGGCTTCTTCCTTCAGCGATTCCCGTGTCCAAGGCAGCAGGACACAGATGCCCACGCCCCACACCCCGGTCAGTGGCTCCGGCAACAGATGCCCATGCCCACACCCCGCCAGAGCCGAGACCCCAGCACCCAAGCAGGCCTGGTTTGTCCGCGGGCGCTCCCCCCGCAGGGCAAACACACGTGTCTGCAGGGACGTAAACTCACACGTGTGTGCACACACGACAGATGTGACCCACAGTGCACACAACGAGGAGGCGACGCCGGACACACACCTGCCTCTCGCGAACGCTGAGTCGGCGCACGGCACACCTACCGCAGCCGCAGGTGCGCGCAGCCAGACGCAGTCCCACAAGGCAGCGCCTGCAGCGCGGGCAGACAGGCGCGTGAGGCAGACGGGAGCGCGGTGGGACGAGCACGCACGCGCGCGGGTGTCGGGGAGGCTCAGGCCGCTGCGCGCCTGGACCCTGGATGTGGCCGAGATTACCTGACAACTGGTTTCTCGTGGTTTGCCTGTCCCTGGGCCCGAGGAGCCAGCGGAGAAGAGTCAGCTTCTTCGGGAAGACAGAAAGTGAATCCGAAAACGGCTTGAAAAGGAGCTATCGCAGACACACGCTCTCGCCGCTGGCGGCAGCCCGGACCGAGGCCGAGCGGGAAGGGGACGAGCCGGCAGGTGTCTCGGGGCAGAGACGGCCAGCACGGGCCGGGCGGCCGCTGGACTCTGCTCGTGGACTGGGTTGGGCGGGACAGCGGCCGGAGGGGCCAAGGCGGGGTGGTGCCTCGCGGGGTGTGAGCGGGCCCACAGCTGGGGGTCCCTTCACCCCAGACACCACCGTGCGCCCGAGTTACCTCAGTGAAGACACGTGGAGGGGGGCAGAAGCCAAGAAGGAATCCTGCAGACTAAGCCGCGGTGCAGACACATCCGCGGTCCCGCCCGGGCCTCGTGGGCCGCAGCCCTGCCGGGTGTGGGGCGCGCGAACGCAGCAAAGCGGACGCTCACACTGTCTGAACTGGAACCCCAAAGCGAGGCTGCAGGGGGGCACGGGGGAGGGCCCTAGGGGCGGCCGGTGTGGGCAGGCAGAGGACGCAGCGGCTTGGGGCCCACAGCCACGCCCACCAATGGGCACCTGCCCAGCCCCCTGGCTGCGGTGAAGAGCGCGCGCCCCTCCCGCGGGAATCTGCGCTTTGTGAGTGGAAACGGCAAATCAGATTCTTCAGGAAAACGCCCCTTAGTCAGCTGCAATGTCCAGCGCACCCAGGCCACGACCCAGCACCCCGACACCTGGCACCCCAACACTTAGTGTCCCGGTACCCCTGCATCCCCCAGACCCGGTGCTCCCAGACTCAGCGGGGCTCCAGCCCAGGGCTGTCCCGTCCACCACAGTGTCCACGGGAGGACGGCACCGTCTGCCAGAGGGGGGCTGGAGTGGCTGGGCCCCAGGTAGCCCTAAGACTGTCCGACTGGCCAAGACCGCCAAGCCCTAACCACAAAGCAAGCACAGGGGTGCAGAGCCGGTGCCCCCATGGGCCCCAGCGCCTCTGCCACGGCTCCTGTCCCTCCCTCTCCAACTGGACAGACACCCTGGCACCCCTGCCCCGATGGAGCACCCCCATCTCCACGGCCACCCAACCATCGCCGTTCCCCGGGGTCAGCTGTGCTGGGCGTGACGCCTGTGCCCTGGGCAGTGAGCAGGACTGGCCGCCCCACCCCTACAAGCCCGAGGCCAGAGCCCAGACGTGGAGGGGGCAGGCAGACCTGTGTCTGGGGGCACAAGGTGCGCTCACAGCCGCCTCGTTCCCCTGCCACCGGAGTGGGTGTAGCTTCAGGTCCCACGCGCGGGCGGGGTCTTCGGACACGCCGCCCCTCAGCGGGTGAAACGCCTCCGTCGCCTGGGCCACACGCGGGCACTCCTCGCGGCCGCAGGGCTTGCAGACGAGGATAGAGACTGAGGCCAGCTTTATTTCTGGCAATGCACAGAGATGAAAATCCAGAGATGCTCGAGATGCTTCCTCTGCCGCTTTCCTGCAACGACGACAGACGATGTAGTCGTGGTCGGACAACCCGGATCCGCATAGGGGTGCGGGCTCACTCTGCCGCGTCCAGCAGGACATCTGGGCCAGCCCGCAAGGTGCGGCCCCTGCGGCTCCCCATCTCTGCGGGGCATCCGCACGGGTGAGAGCGGCCTGCGCCGCCGTGACGAGGGCTGTGTCCGCGGCTGATTTATTCTGCTCTGTCCATGCGATCTGGCCTCGCAGCCACCCGGGAGCTCGGTAATTAATTTTATTTCACCGTATCCAGCGCTGATTCCATCACCGCGTCTGTGAAATGCATTTTTGCTGCTCCGTCCACTACATTTACTTTAAGTGATGTCTTGATGGAACATGATTTCCTGGCGTCCGCCTGAGCCGCCCGCTGCCACCAGCCACCAGCACGACCCGGGCCACCTGGGGGAAGCCTTGCTCCCTCCTGCCTCCCGGTGGGCCGACTGAATGCTGACGTGTTTGAACGTCTCTCACGCAGGTGGCTTTAAGTGTTGAAACTCGCTTTTGGAGTGAAAGAGAGGTGAACCTTAATTCTTTGTTCCAAATTTTTTCTGCAATGACTTACTTTTCAAGTGTTATTTTTAATGTTATATATTTTTAAAGATTTATTTATTTATGCACAAGGAACTGGGGTACAGGCTAGAGGTGCAGGGGTGAGAGGGTCCCCCAGCGACAGAATGGGGAGCAGCACAGGCAGATCCACTGAAACACACTGCTGAGGGGGGCAGCGGGAGGCAGGAGCAGTCTGCTGCGCCCTGGGGGTCAATCCCTGGCTGGGGATCGAACTCTTGCTGCAGTGGCTGCAGATGCTTCATAGTGCTGAGACTCAACCCCTGCACCCCCAGGGATGCCCTTTTAATGTTATTTCTCTTCTATACCAGGGTGACTGAGAAAAGTTTAAATTACTTCATCAAGATTTTTTAGCATTTTCCCGATGTAATGACTTATCCAGTTTCCTCGCTGTAATTTTTACCTTGTCTTATTCCATCACATTTTTATATATTTTTTTTTCCAAAGGGGGTTTTCTGTTCACTAAAGGACTTTTTTTAAACTAGTAGTTGTGAAACTGGTCATCGTAATGAGAATAATAGGGGCATAGACATGTTAGCAAATAATTCTACAAGATGAGAATAATACAATGGAATGTGGACACTACAGAACTGCAGAGAGGTAAGAAACCTGCCAGTGTGGAGGGCTGTGTGTGTGTGTGTGTCTTGTCTGTGTGTGTGTGAAGGAATGAGGAAAAGGAGGGACTCTTGAAGGTTAAATATAAAGAGGCTTAAAAAAGTAAAAAGAGTATATTTGAACAGAATTTTTGAAACATCTTGAAACAGAATCTTGCAAAGTGGAGAAAGGAGCAATATTCTAAGCAAAGGAAATAACACAACCAGCACACACCCCTCAACGTGCACACAGAGCACAAACGCGCCCCACACCACACACACGCGGCGCCCTGCTGGATCCGCAGGTGCCCATCCTGACCGGAGACACGGCCGCGCTCTCCTGCAACCTTGTCCAGCTGAGCCAGTCGGCCGGTGAGGGGAGCAGCAGGATGGAGAAAAGAAACCGTTTTCTCGGGGCGTGCCCCAGCATGAGACAGTTGAACACATGTCGCTCTTTGGGGGTGGCGAGTGGAGGCTGGAATGATTTGAGGGCTCTGGTGTAACTGGGAGGCGGTTGGGCCGCGGGTGTGCGGGCACGTTCTCGTGGAAACGTCCCGGGTAAAGGAGCGTGGGGACAGAGGAGGCTTCTCAACAGCCTGGGCGGCTGGCCTGGTCCCAGGTGAAGCATCCCAGGAGCGGCCGAGGCTGGTGCAGATGGAGACGTCTGCAGGCAGAAGCCTGCGCCCGAGGGGGGCACTGGCGAGGGGCGTGGGCAGGGACGAGGCGCTGAAGCACGGGCGCCGCTTCACTTCTACGCGGTGAAGTAACAGACTTGCCGCTCAAGC
The DNA here is from genome assembly GCA_019455555.1 of Galemys pyrenaicus. NCBI lineage: Eukaryota > Metazoa > Chordata > Mammalia > Eulipotyphla > Talpidae > Galemys > Galemys pyrenaicus. Next base: position 857,620 of record JAGFMF010011648.1, on the reverse strand, counting down.
ACAAAGGCGGGAGCGCGCTAATTGTTATTTCAATGCACTTGCTGCAGATGACCAGGTGCACAGCCTGTATTTAAGCAACGCTCAGTGTCTCGAGCGACATAATGTCGCCGTAATGGCTGTTGTCACGGGTAACGGGCTTCTGGGCCGCCGTGCTACCGCAGAGCCCTCACCTTTATGGGGGATGGAGGTGGCGTGATCGAAGAACTTACTCTGAAAGCGAGAGGCGGCAGCGCTGCTTCCCGGACGGGCTTCTGTCTGCTCCAAAGACGATTCTTGGCCATTTATCTCCTCCCCTTCCAGCTCCGCGCAGCCGCGTGGTGAAGCCAACACTGTGGGCCACGCGTGCGTCTGGGCGCAGCCACGGTCCTCTCACCACGGAGCTGAAGCCGCGCAGAGTTCCAGACTCCCGCGCAGTGGCCGGCGCAGAGAGAAGCGTCCGGACGGCCGTCCCGGGAAGCCGTCTCCCTGGAGGCCTTCTCCCCGCCCGTCCTCCGGGTTACTGCATCCCAGCCGAAGCACACCCCACATGGCGCCGCCTACGGGGCGTCCGTCCGCCGCGCCACACCTGCTCAGCTGCTGCCCCCGGCCGAGCAGGGCTGCCCTGTCCGCGCGTGGCAGAAGGGCCAAGGGGCCGGACGCGCCCCCACCACAGCGACCACGCACTGGAACCGCCTGACGGGACGCGAGCGTGGGTGTCCGGCCGCGTCCGCCCAGAGATCGCACCGGTGGTCTCGCTCCGCTGGGCGGAAGCCGGGGGCTCCCCACGCCCGGACAGCGAAGGCCAGGGCGCGACCATCGGGTACCATCCTGCGAACACAGTGAGGCAAACATCGGGCAAAGGGCGCCTGAGTCTGCGGCTGCGAGCCGGGCCTACCACTGGCACCACCGCGCACACCAGGCCGCAGCCCCGGAGGTCCAGGAGCCCTTGCTGCGCGCGCGGCGCAAAGGGCGGACGGCCGCCGCGAGGTCACTTTGGGGGTCTCCGCGAACTTCAGAGTCAGCCGGACGCCGCCAAAGCGCTACAGAGAGGGTCTGTCTTCGCCCAAGAAAATAAGTGCGCCGAGGACAGGATGAGCGGCTTCTCGCAATAGTCTCCACTTTTCTACTGATTTCGAGAGGTGCCGAAGCTTTATCAGTGAGGACCCAAGCACCTCACTGGGGGGCACACCCCAAGGGCAGTGAGGACGCCCCTAGGAGCTCATGAGCTTGTTGTCGAAAATGGCTAAGATTTCTGCTAATCAGTGGATCTGTGCAAAGTGTGTTTCATTCCAATGTACTTACTATTTTCCCTCCAAGTTACTGTTTACATTGATGTCACCTCGCATTATCTGACTATAAAGTGTGGGTCGCTGTGAATTAACAGGTGTATGGAGCATAACAAGTTCCCCTTACAAAGGACACTTGGCCCACTCCCCGAGTGAAATCATTAAGTGTTTTTATTTGTCTTTCTCCTTCTGACTCATTTCACTAACATAAAACCTTCTAGGTTATTCCAAGTTGTTATGAATGATAGAGCCTTGTCTTTTTTACAGCTGAGTAGTATTCCATTGTCTCTACAGAGCACATCTCCTGACCCACCTCCTGTCTCGGGCACTTGGGCTGTTTCCAGCTTGCGGTCACTGCAGATAGCGCTGCGATATTTGCTCAAGACTGACATCCAAGCTAGTGCGGAGACCTCCTGAATAATGCTACTTTCATCTACAGGTCCACACTGTTCACGCTCTTAGTACAGTTGCTCTCTGGCATTTAGTATCTGTCCCCTTTCCTTTAGCAGCTGTTTGAAACACGGTGAATAATGGAAAGTGCGATGCCTGCGCGTGTTCAGAGCAGATCCAAATCTGTAATCTCAACAGTCACATAATAATAAAATTTGTGTGCAAAATGTATATTAAATATTTAAGCCAGTTAGAATCAAAAGCAACATAATGGGGTATTTTGTTGATTTGTTTCTATGAATAAAAGATTATTCAGCTTTTTGAAAAAAATCAGACCAAGTTGAAGTTTCAACGCGGGGAGGCATCCCGCCAGGCCCCTGATCTCAGGCTGGTACCAGCTCCCTAAACTGTACACGCAGCTGAGCCCCTGGGCATTCCCCATGCTTAGCCATGGTTAGCCCCCATGCTTAGCCAGAACGGTGCCATGGAAAACGTCCTTTATGCCCTTTTTCACATCACGGAAATCATGTGGCCAGCGCTGCTGGCGTCTTTTGACGGCCAAGGACATGGGCTCATGCACGCCCAACGGTGGCCCCGACCTGGAAGGACCCGGGATCCTGGACCCGGATGCTGCGCCCGCACCTGGAGGGCCGAGCTCCTTCCCCAGCTCCTCCTCTGGGGTGGGTCACAGAGGAAGAAGGACAGGCCTCTCAGCCGGAGGCGGCTGTCCACAGCTCCGGCTGCTCTCCTGGACGCCCTCCGCCCTCGGGGCCCAGAAACACAGCAGACTCCGGCCAGGCCGCCCCACGCCTCCTCCCAGCTGCTCGCCTGGAGACTGTTTTTGTTTAGTTTTAAGACAAGGTCATTACCTGATCGATTGGCACTGACTTGGTGATGGGCGCTGCGTGAGGGCGTGGGAGAGGCGAGCCTGGACCGGAGGACGCCTCCCACACCGCACTGTCGCGTGTAGCTTGGGCACCGACGCCCTCACCGAAAGGCCAGTGCTGCCGAGTCACAGCCGCGGAAGCCTGTCTCAGAGCAGCAGGAAGTATTTACTCTTACTGGCCGGTACTTGAGGTGCTCCCAAAGGTTAATTAACCCACCACAAGCCACTGAGTAATTTATGGAGGAAACTTAGCCCGACTCTGGAACCGAAAAGCTCTCCTGCCGGCGGCCCACGAGCCGTGACTCCGAACACACACGTCGGCGGCGGATGCCGTGGCCAGCGCCGTGCTAACTGCATCTCTTTCCCAGACCACACTTCACTCACCAAGGGCGACTGGCGGTTAAGACGTCTGCTGCGCATCCGCGGCAGAGCAGCGTGAGTTCGGTCCCGGCCAGGGACCCCAGGGCGCAGCAGACCTCTCCTGTCTCCCGCTGCCCCCTCAGCAGTGTGCTTCCGTGGATCCGCCTGTTCTGCTCCCCACTCTGTCTCTGGGGGATACTCTCACCCCTGTACCTCTGGCCTGCACCCCAGCTCTTGTGTGCATAAACAAATGAATCTTTAAACAACAACAAAAAAGCTGCCTGCTCGCTCCCTTTGGTTCTGCCGGGCCACAGCTGCGGACCCAGATCTGACCCAAGGTCTCCTTTACGTCTTTGAACAAAGAACCTTCAGTTTGGTTCAACCAAAATGTCAGTGGTCGTTTCCAAGGTTTCAGATAAGGAGTTCGCCTCACCACACCCACAGCCCTCATGTCAAGTTCGGCCTGACGCCATCACCCAGATTCGTGCTGAACAGGCAATGCTCTGAGAGATGCGAAGGAGAGGATACCGAGTCCGAGGACACAGGCTTCGGGGCCAAGAAAGCGCCGCTCGGCCAGACGCGCCCGCCAGCCCCTCACACCCCGGCGGAGCAGGCAGCGGGCGTCAGCACCGAGGACAGCGCCAAGCCTTGTCCCGGAGCCCTGGTGGACAGGCGGCCATCCGAGCCCGGCCTCCAGCCCACCCCCGCGTGCTGTGGGGCCCAACAAGCCCATCCGCCGACGAGTCTCTGCACACATCTGCCCCATAGCCGTCTGCGCAGAAGGACTGTCACCAGCTCTTGTGCGTGTCCCTCCGTGTCCGGAGAAGCCCCGCACTGACCACCCACCGCTAGGCCTCGGCCGCCCACAGGCTCTGGCCAGAGCTGTGGCCCGGCTTTCCGCCAAGGATGGGGAAGAACTGTCCCATGCCCTCCAGCCGAGCCGCCGCCCACTGGCGCACACACGGAATGTGGAAGAAGCAGAAGCTGCCTTGGCGCTGCCCCTGTCCACCCGGCTACTGCCCACACCCCCCCTGCCTGCCACTCTACCCGAGCCCGGACACAGGACACGGGAGAGCCGCTGAGGGCCTGGCAGAACAGCACTCCCCGGAGCGCAGGCACTGAGGTGCGAGCTACGGGCGTGTCGGCGGAAGCATCCCTTTGTCCAGCCGCTGTCCAGGCCTGTCTTTATGTGGTCTGCTCAGATGCAGAGCCAGAAGACTGCCATCTCTCGTGCCTGACCAACAACAGAACAGCCTCGCAGGTGAGAAGAAACACGAGACCAGATAAAAAGTAGATGGCTCGGTGATCAAAGAGTAGACGGTAGCGTGATGCGAGAGTAACACAGACGGTGCAGTGACCGCAGACAAGCAGGCACACAGGTGCGTGAGCAGGCGATCGCAAGAAGTAATTGATGCATGATAAAAATGACAGTGATGACCCGCTGACAGATGATGACCACGGGGACAGACGGACTAAACCACTGTCTGACCAGAGCAGGCGCATCTGCTACTGGCCGCAGGAGAACTTGGACTACTGCCCACACCTCGGCACCGCCCCCTTGTGGCCAGGCGTCTCAGCTCAGTCAGACCCTTGCAGTCTGCGACGCGAGAGCCTGGACACGTGGAGCCACGCGGGCTGCTCGGAGGGCGGCACAGGTAGAGGGGAGGGGAGCGAGAGTCCTGGGGAAAGTAAAGGAATTCTGGAAAAAATACACACGAAGGAGCCATCTCTAGAAGTCTAGTGAACTCTCCGTGAACCTCCTGCCTGTGCTACCAGACACCACCTGCAGGGGGAGCCGGCGAGGCCCGTCAAGAGGCGCTGGGAGGCCGGTCCTCGGGCTGCCAAGGCAGGCGGTGAAGAACGCGACGTCTGCCCTTGGCGTCCCCTCCAAACACGGGGAGTCAGAAAGTGGGAGGCCTGCTCTTCCCATTTTACCTGTGCCTGAGAATAAAGAGCAACTGTCAAACTTCATTACAGCGTCAGCTATCTAATGGACAAAGAATCTGGAATCTGAAAAAAAACAAAAACAAAAAACTACAGCTATTGCAGATGGTTTTTCACTTTCCACTCCTGAAAAGAAGGCGGGAGAAACAGAGCAGAACGGAGCTGCGCAGGGGGCCAGCTGTGCCCGCCCTCACCGCTCGCCTGCCGTCCACACCCACGGCCAGCCGGCCGGGCACGCCCCCGAGATGGCACGGACCACTCACAGAAGTCACGTGCCCGTGGCGGGGCGTGTGGGAGCCCGGAGCCGAGCATGGAGGAGGCATCTTTTCTGACTTGGGTCCAGGCCCTGTGAGTTGCATCGTCCTTATTTATCATGGCTGCAGAGAAACACCCCCAGGCGTTAGATGACCTTGCGGAGGGCCAGGGCTCCGGGTCACCGCAGATGCTGGGCACCCAGACTCGCCTCCCATGGCACAGGGTGTGCGGCCCTGGCCCTGTCGTGGCTTAGCCACCAGAGGCTCACGGAGGCTCACAGAGGTGGGGGCCAAGCGTGGACTCCTGTCCGTCCCGGACACCGTGGGGAGGGCCTGGCAGGGCCTCGGCTCGGCACCATCGTTAGCGCCCTCCCCGCCCACTCCGCGCAGGTGGCCGTGCCCACACAGAAGCGGGGCGGAACTGCCTCAGGCTCAGGCCACCCACTTGGACCCAGACCATCTGCAGGAGCCCCAGCTGCTGCCGGCCAGCCCAGCGGGGCAGAGTGCCCCCGCACAGCTCCAGGCCGCCTCGCCCACCTCAGCATGTCCACCACCTCCTCAGAGCCCTCGGCCCCGCTCACGGGCCTGGCTGGGGTCTCAGCCCACCTGAGCGGCTGCGGCGCCCTGTGTGCTGGGCGGTGCAGGGGTTCTGGGGGCAGTCACCTGTCACCAGTCACAGGGCCGGGCCAGGCTCTGCCCCAGGCCCCCGGCCTCAGGCCCATAGGGACGGCACGGGAGGACCAGCTGTGGTCAGGCACGTGCAAGGCCGTAACGGAGTAAGGTGGCAGCGGCTTCTATGAGCAGCTCCAGGAGGACTTCGGAGAAGAGGATGTAGCCGCAACAAAGACTTAGAAACTGCCCAGCAAAGACTTAGAAACTGCCCAGCACTGTGGCCGGGGCTTATCTCGAGAGAAGGCCCCGAGGGGGCAAAAGCCCAGACGCGTGGAGGGTCCCGGCCTTGGTGACAGGGACCGGCCGTCGGCTCAGGGTTGAGCATCCTTGTAGCTAATTAACCGTCACTGCGCACGTGTGCTATGTCAGCCGACCCAGGGGACAAGCCACACGACTCTCACTGCCCTCACGCTGCCCTCAGTGAATCCACGGCCGTGTCCACGCTGTCACGAAGGAGTTAAAGAGGACTTCCCGCCTGCACAGGACCCACAGTGGGGCAAAGGTGGACACTGCTGGCCACCCTCGAGCGCCCCAGGGCCCCCAGCCTCCCCTCCAAGCGGAGCGAGCGGGAGAGAGGGAATCGTCACTGGCAGCCCAGGACTCCTGTCCGTGCATCTCAGGACAGTCTCTTGCTCCAGAAAGTTCTAGCTGGACCTTAGTGAGGGAGTTCCGGGGGCTGTGTGGTCGCCGCTAACGGGGCTGAGCTGCCTCGCTCATAGGTCACATTAGCAGAGGCCAGATGGATAGTGGGTTTCCAGCCACTGGACTTACATACGTGTGTGAGTCTTCTTACGTCCCTCATGACGACAGGAGAGTAGAAACCCACTAAATCTAGTGGCCCCAGTGGGTGAGTCGTCGCGGTGCCCAGCTGTTGGGTTCCAAGGGGAATTCGAGACACTGCAGGGAGGGAGAAACTCGCAGAAGGCAAGAGCTCGGCCAGCACCGGAGGGGAGTGAGCCCGCATAAGCTCCGGAGCAGCCCTCCAGGCGCACTGCCTGCAGCTGGTGAAGACCATCAGACCCCATGGGGGCTCGCCAGCAGGAGGCGCTCCCACTCAGTCCCAAGCTGAGCTTCCACCTCAGCTCTGGGTCCCGGAGGGTGTGTGTGCAGACCCTCCGTGCTGCCTGGACACAAAGGACCGGAGCGGCCTCACCTCCTTTCCACTGGTGCCACTGACCTAGCCAGCCCCCACTGCACGCCAGACTTGGCTCTGCCCTGATTTTATGAACTAGCTCTGGGGTGCAATACCACACGCTACCAGTAAGTGTCAGCATCAGCCACGTGATTGCATAGTGCATCCCAGGGGTGTTTAAATGGATTCTTTTGGGGTTTTGTTTATGCTAATGGCTTGAAGAAAAGGCTGGGTCCCTGGACACCTAAGTCGTGCGGCCAGAGCAGGGATGTGTTTGAGTCAGAGTCAAGTCTGCATTTTTAGAGAATAAAAAGCACAGGACTGGCTAGAAGGTGGCCCCACACGCACTGCAGCAGTGACACGCTGAGAGTGCAGGGTGTGAGGGTGGGGCCCGGTCGGGAGCGCCGCCCTCTGGCCCTCTGCTCAGATGGAGACCCGGGCGAAGGGGTGTGCCCCTCCTTCAGTGGTCAGAGGTGCAGAAACAGGCAGGGAAACTGAGTCGGTAAATGCCTCTGTGTCCGCGAAACACTCACGGAAGAGGAGAGCCGTGCTGGGTGGAGAGTCCTCAGCAGGGGAAGAGGAGAAAGAAGAGCACGCTGCAGACACGCAGCCCAACGCGAGAGCAACAGTCCAGCCGGACAGCTGGCCCCGGCCGGGGGGGCTGGAACCACGGCCAGATAACGAGGAAGGGGAAGTGAGGTGCAAATCGCGACCTGTCCTCACAAACTGGACACAGCTGCTGGGACGTCGTCCTGCAGAGCGTGGGAAGCGGGTCACTTGTCCAAGAGGAGACGCAGGTGCTTGAGGGGCGGGGACGGCTGCTCCACTGCGCCGAGGCGGGCTGTGCAGAGAAGCTGCCCGGGGCACAGCGGGGCACGGGGTGCTTGGAATAGCCTCGGGACTGAGGTTTGACGGGCCCGGAGAGGCTGGCGGTGGGAAGGCTGGTGTGACAGTTACTGTCTGGCAAGGGGGAGAACGCTGCTTTCGGAAGCTGAGCACTGAAGGGGGCAGGACGTGCACCAGCCGCTGGCCGTGGGCTGGGCCCTGAGTCCAGGCTCGCCTGCGCTGGATGAAAGGCCTAGAGACGCTCAGCTCACAGGCTCCCCAGGAGATACGGGGAGGTGAAGTCGGGAATTATCCAAACACAGATTTTACCATCCCCATTTTACGAGTGCACGGTTGCTCGCGTGAACTTGAATGACAACGTTCGCTTGCCGAGGCGATGACACTGTAATAACCATGTGAGTTCGCATTCAGCAAAACAATAAAGGTAGGCAAATACATGCAAAGACATTTTCGAAGCAATTAATCCCAAGTGGGTTTCCTTCCACGTGGGTAGTTTCAGCCGGACTTTACCAACTGCCTCCAGCGGGGCCCTTAGACTCCGCCCTGAGGCCCCAGACAGGCCTTTCTCAGCAGCCTGAGGACCCCAGATGGAACCCCAGATACGAGTCCCCGCGTGGACCCCAGCCCAGCCGCGTGGTGGCCATGCCCACTAACGCCCCTCCCTGCACACTCTTAAAACGCTGACAACTGACGAAAGAAGGGGGTGCTGTTCGGTGGGTTGCTTTGGTTCCGTATGTTTCCTTGGGAGTTCAATTCCCTGCGGGGACCTTCCAGTAGAAGCTCTGCCCAGGTAGGGCTATCTCGGGGGGTCCAGGACCCAGTGCCGGGGACCAAGGGGCGCAGGCGTGCGGGAGCTCGTCAGCGGCCATTTCTGGACCCCAATTTCCAGGGCAGATGCAATAAGGCCGCTTTCGCCGCGGGATTTTTAAACCGTTAGTTGTGAATTGATTCAGGAATCCACTTACCTGGAAGTATTAGGTGGGCTAATTAACAACCATGACTCATCTTTCGATTTTAACACCCAGACTCATTTTCCGAGCCTCCTGCCTCTTAGATATTAATTAGCGCGTCCCAGCACCACCGTTCCCATCTTAAGCGCACCCGGTGGTCCTGGATCACCACCAGCGGGGGAGGGGCCGCCGGGGGCCCCCTACAGGTCTGGGGGGGACCCTGAGGCTCCCTGAGGGTGGGGGAGGGGCCAGCCGGCCCCGAAGACGTCCCGCAGGACGAGGCTCCTCCACGAGGCAGACAGGTACTGTGAATCATGCCTGTGCTAATCGTAATAAATAATGAAAATATTTAGACACTGAGGCTTGAACTTGAACTTTATGAATGAACGTTGATCAGTATGCAGCGCAGCAGCCACGGGCTTTTGTTCTCGCTCTTCAAAGGCACGCATCACTCCTGGCGCCTGGGGGTCCCACAGCTGTGGGCGCCTCAACGCTTCCACTCTTCCGCCCCAGGGCAGCGCACTCACGACACAGCCCCCTCAAGTCCAGGATCTTCCCGCCCCCGCTCCAGTCTGGGAGCTGCAGGGGAGACTGAGCCGCGGCCGCCTCTGCCAGCCGGGCACGGGGGGCCGGGCACTTGTGGGCCGGCACCGGGCCGCCGAGCCAACTGTTCCAGGGCACCCCTAATATAAAATGGGGTTCCCGACTGGGTCCTCACCCGCGCACTCAGAAGACTTTTATAATAAGCCCCAACTGCAGGCACACGCGACAAAAGTTATTAAAGGGCTTTATTTTACGAAAGGGGGGCATAAAGGAGAAACATCACAAGGAGAAGGAGGGAGACAAACCCATAAATAGCCTACCGGATCTTCTGAACTGGCGCCCTGAGGGCTGGCTCCCAGCCAAGGGAGAGGGCGCAGGGAAGAGCTGCCCAGGGCTCCCCTCCGCTCTTGCAGCCAGCCCGGCTGCTCACTCCGCCCTCGGGTCCCAGGGATCCGCTCTTGGCCCATCACCTGGCGGGATTTGCGGCCTGGCGCGCCGGGGTCTGGCGGGGCTGGAGCCCACGCACCCGTCTGTGTCGTCCACTCAGGACCACCCTCCCCCACTCCCACATTCCAGGGACCAGTGGGAAGCTCAGCTGCCGCTTCTGCCGGGACCACACTCTCTGCTCCCTGCATCCCCCAGAAGGGAAGTCGAGACTCAAGGAGCTGACGGGGTAGAGACCTGGGCCAGAGTGCAGTGGGATGGGGCCGGCGGAAGGGCTAATTAGTTAATTAATGAATGAGGACTTCACCAGCAGCCTCGAGTCCTTGGATCTGAGTGATTTTATGTCTCAACTGAAAGGACGCAGCCGAGCAGTGGGGGTGGGGGGCAGCCGCTGACTCCGCCCCTGGGGCTCTGAGGGGAGCAGGGGAGCAGGACAGGGAAGAGGGGGCGACGGCCCGAGGTGGTGGCTGGTGAAGACACGGCGAGGGGGCGGTGGCGGGGAAGGCCCTGCACAGAGCACCCAGAGCCTGCCGTCCGGTGCTCCAGGCCTCACGGGAGGTTCGCCTCCTGAGCCCTCCCGCCCCGGTCAGGTACACGGGCTGCTGTGTCCGGTGCTGCGCACGCGCTCACGTGAAAGCCCTCTCCGCTTCACAGAGCGCGGGCGGGGGGCTCGCGGCGCAGAGGGCACTGCCAGAGCCGGCCAAGCGCCGGCCAGCGGAGAGGCGCCAGGACGGCCCTGATGGAGTGGCCCGATCCCTGTGTCCTGGCGCGGGGAGCTCCGCCCCCGGCTCAGACACAGTCCGGCTCGCGCCACCCCGCGGGCCCCGCGGGCGGTGGAGGCTGCTGGTCCTCGCGCTCGCATGCGCTCTGCCCCAGGGGCCCGCCCGCCAGGCCTGGGCTCCCTCCGGCCAGCTCAGCCCGGCCGCTCTCGCGGGCACACAGCCTCGGTGCCCTCAGGGCCGCAAGCCCCACGTTCCTTCCGCAGACGGCGTTTCAACGAGTGCGGGCTGTCCGGACGCGAGCTCGAGGCGCCGCCGAGCCGAGATGACCGGCTCTGGCCTCCGCGCCCCGCCCTCCGGCTTCCCCCTCCCGGCTGACCGCGGTCCTTCTACTGCCAGCGGCTGGGGGCTGGCTCGGCCTCCTGCTGACCGGAGCCACGGACCCTGCGAGCGAGCGCCGCCCCTTCACCAGCCTGCGGATGCGCACGGGCCGAGGCGGAGCGGGGGAGCCCTGCCCGCGCCCTCCCCAGGGCCAGTCCGCCCCTCCCCCGGGCCCACGGCACAGGCCGCTCTCACCCCTCCCTGCCGAGAACCGGCCAGCGGCTCCGTGACCTGCCTGGAGGCCCCAAATGCAGGCCGGGTCCACCTGCCCGGGCCACCACCGCTGACGAGTGAGGGGGACGGTCCTCGGGTAACTTCGCCAGAGCTCACGTGCGGGGGGTGCTCCACGCTGCGGCGCCCGACCCGCTGCGCCACAGGGAGTTCCCAACAGGGTTTTATCTTAGTGCCAACTATGACCAGTTTTATTTACCACAAATACTTAAGGTGCAAATGAATCTTCCTCATCTGTGAGAAAATGGCCCAACTGACCCAGAGTGGTAAGAAACATCCCTTCATGGGAACGTTCGCGGTCAGCTCCGACCTTACAGTGTCAACTCTGACATTCTTCCTTCAATTATTCAAATTGTCTTCAATTACCCACATCGCTGGCAGAATGCCTATTTAGGGGGACCTGCGTTTACTGCAGAAACAACATTTCAAAATAATTGGCCTTGTCACTTTACTACAGAACACATATATAAATAATTGTCAGAGCGTCTCTCCTTGTGAAAACAAATGTCGATGGCATTGACAGAATTCTAGCAAATAAGAAAACACAGAAAAAAGGTGTTTCATTTTGCCAGGCAAATTTTGGTCATTAATTAGTATATCATTTCCCTAAAACTTTATTTTTGATTAAATTATCACTGATTTACAACATCATAAAACGTTGGGTGCACTGTCAGCTGTCTGTAAGACTCGCCTCACCCACCACCAGATGTCTAGTGCCCTTCCCACTGCTGGGGTCACCCTCTACCTTCCCTCTGGCAAACAGTGTTTGCTCTTATGCCAAATATTGCCAGTCTTATGCACTGCAAATAACTGAAGGCGGAAATGAATCTTCCTCAACTCTCAGTGAAAACACGGCCCCTTCTCTGATCTCTCTGGGGACCAAGCTGTCTTCTGCATGGCCTAAGAATTGTTTATGCTGTGAGTTGGTAGTTCACATCGTTGGTGGCTTATATTCCACGCATGAAATAACCCATACGATAACTGTCTTTCACTTTCTGGCATATTTTGCTTTACGTATGTACCTCAAGTACCATCTCTATTATATCAAAAGGCAATTTTATCTTCTTTAATAGCTGAGTACTGTTTAACTGCAGGTAGACAGATAAAGATTTTCCTTAAACTTTTAAAAATATTGAAAATATAATCACAGGTTTATTTCACTTGTGGGACATCTCTGCCTAGGAACCCATGTTGTAAACACTGAACTGCCCTGTGACCCAGAGAATATAAATAACAATCAAAATCTTCCCTAAATAAAGCCCAGGGCCACCTTGAATTTATAAGCAAATATCATCTGAACTTTAAAGAACTTACAGTCTTTAGAATGTACACCAAATTATTTCTTAAAAATCAAAGAGTAGGGAATGTGCACTAGTATATTTTATGATGCCAATATTACCCAAGTACTGCAACCAGACAAAACACTACAAGCAAACTACAAATATCCATAGTGATTATTGATGCAAAAGTCTTTAAAAAAATATCAAATCAAATTCAACAACATATTACAAGGAACATAATCACATTTAAGAGGAATTCACCCCAGGAATTCAAGGGTGGTTTAATAAACATAGTTAAGTAATGTAGTAATACACTGTATCGATATAAGTACCATACAAAATGTATGACAATAGCAACAGATGCTGAGAAAGCATTTAATAAACTTCAGAATCTGTTTATGAAAAAAATCAACAGAAGAACCGCTCTCAACACAATGAAGGTCATATGTTACTTCCTGATGAAAAACTAAAAATGCCCCTTTAAGATCAAGAGCAAGACATGCAGGCTGACTGTCACTGCTGGTTAACACAGTGTTAAAGTTTTGGTTACAACTATCACAGGGTAGGTAATAAAAGAAGTGCTACGATCATTACTCACCTCTGTATAGAAAACTCTATAAAGATACCACCAAAAAGCCAGTCTAAACAGTAATTGAATACAGTCAAGCGGCAGGTTATAAAGTTAAAGTGCAAACATTTGTTGCATTTTAATATACAAATGAGGAAAAAAAAGAAATTGAGCAAATATTTTCATTTACACTTCCTTCAGAAGTAACCAAATACCAAAGAATTAACCTAGCCAAAGAGGCAATGATGGATGCTTACATTGAAAACTTCAGATGCTACTAGAAGAACTAGATAATTTCTAAGAAGATGGAAAGATATTCCATATTCATGGATGGGGAGAATAGGCACAGTAAATCAATTTCCTTCCAAAAGCAGTGTGTAAATCCAATGTAAGCTCAACAGAGCGACAATATTTGTTCAAGAAATGGAACAAGACATTATTAAAATTTACATGGGCATGTCATCGGCCTCAGATAGCAAAGTAACCCTGAGAAAAAACAGATAACACGGCGACATCATCCCGTCCTTCCACCAGACCATACAATAACGTGCTGTTGGCATAAAACCCGACAGCTGAGTCAGCGGAAAGAATCAAAGCCCAGAAATAGATCACGTATATATCAACACTTCATGACCAAGCATCCATGACCAGGCAGCGGAGAAGGAAGAGTCTTTTTACCAAACGGTGCTGAGATAGCTGGACAGCCACGGGGCAAGAGTGGAGGAGGCGTGTGCTCTAACCCTTCTCACAAACAAATTCAAAATGAAATAAAGGGTTATGTGCAGGACCCACAGCAGTAAAACACAGGTGCGAACTTTGGTGGGGTGGCCCGTGACGCTCACCCTCAACATGGTTTTGAAGGTTTGACTCCTATGACAAAGGAATTAGCAAAGCAAAACTAAGCAATTGTGATGACCTCGGATTAAAAAGTCTTCATATGGTGCAAGGAAATATAAGTAGATTAAAAATTCACCCTATGGAATGGGAGAAAATATGTCGACACAGCATGATTGGGAACAGGTTAATACCTGACGTACCGCACACTTATGCACTTTGACTATGAAAAAACAACCCAATTAATAGATGGAGTCAGATCTGAACAGATGCCTCCCCGGGGAGGATTCCCAGGAGACGCACGGATGACTCAAAGCTTTTTCTGAAATACTGGACATCTCGTCACAGAACAAAAACGGAGCTCTAAGATGAGTCTTCACGTCCCTGTAGCACAGAGCAGGCAGTGCCCGGGACGGAGCGGCCTGAGTTCGAGCAGACCTCCTCCCCGCCCCAGAGATCTGCACGGGCGCCTCCGAGTCTCCCCCAGGCAAGCCACGTTAAGAAAGGGTGTGCTAGCTCCACCCCACAGCTAAATATTTATTTCTGCAGGTTGGAGAGTGAAATAAATTAACGAGCATGCATGTGGGCGCACCGCAGTCTGCTTCTCTGGGCAGGATGCCCCCCGTAGCTGCATGGGCGAGGATGGAGAAGGGGGGCCCCCATGCCAACTCCCAGCCCCCCTGTCACCTCCTGCTTGCGCTGTGACTTCCACCTGACAGCGTCACCCCTGAGGCTTCGATTTCAGCATCTCATAATACAGTGGGCAGCTTGAGAACTCTTGGTTCCTTTCAAGGATTTCTTCTTCCCCGACGCCGCATTTACGGAGCAGAACAGAGAGACACTCCAGGTGCAGGGAGAGGCCCAGCCCTCCCCCACGATCGCCCCTCTGTCCTGGCCAGGGAGGGTCCCACCACCCTGCGTCCATGCCTTGCCTACTCCTCTGTAGCAAGATGTTCTGCTTTTCTTGCTGCCTCCTGCAGAGCCTTGCACACTCACGTGAAAACTCACGTTCGCTGGACGGACAAACTGACAAAACGTGACATAGGAGCTGGAAGACCCCAAAGACGGACATTTGTACTGGGGACCGGCTGTGATTCAGGAAGACCCAGCAGGACGGCGGCGTCCTGGTGTGGGGGCTGGGGCCGCGGGGGGCTGAGGCCGTGGGGGCGCTGCTCAGATGAGGCCATGGTGGGGTGAGCAGGAAGGCAGAGGCAGGGGTAGGCCTGAGGAGGGCGCTTCGCCTGCAGACCATGGTGTGTAAATGTTCCTGGCTTTACCCACCAGAGAAAAGGCGAGTCCTCACAGCGCTCGTGTGCAGCCCGACGCCGACTTACACACCCGCTTTTCCCTCCGAACATGGGCCATGTCCTCCTGGAACTGGTGCTACAGGAGAGAAACAGGAGCAGCGACTGCAGCACCTGGTCACCTTGGGCCCCAAGGCTGTGTCCTGCCAGCGGGCGCCGGGCGGGACCGAGTCTGACCCTGAGAACACGGCCGCGAGGACGCGGGCCCTTCCCAGGAAACGAGCAGATCTGAATATGGATGCGGCGTCACTGCTCCTTTTATTCTGGATTCTCATCTACTCAGCACAATGCCGTCTTTCGCTCGTAATCGCTGCCGTCAGCAGTCCGGCTGCCTCAAGGTCAGGGCCGCCCGCAGAGCCCGTGGGCAGCCGCCAGGGCGCGGACACGGCCCTTGTCCTCAGCTTGCCTCCGCATGTCTCCATTTAGGGAGAGCCCCGCGGGCAGCACACACGCTCGTTCTCAGGACCAGAAATAACGTTTACTCGCTATCAGCCTGGCCCCTGAAGACCTGACGCCACGGTCCCCATTTATCATGCTACCTGTGAACCGTCCAGGGTGCCCTGCTCCACGCCCAGGCAGAGCCGGTGGCAGACAACCGCGTCCCGCTCTGCAGGCACACTCATACCAGCCTGGCCCGCCAGCGCCGGGCCAGCCGCGTCTACCTGATGCGGGCGAGGGTTATCGGTTTTGCTTAACTCAAATTGACATCTGTCCATTTGGAAAGCTGCAAAGCTCGGTAAGTCAGATCTATTGCATCTTTAAAAACTTCCACACAACATCTGAGATTTTCATTGCAGACCCTGTTAGCGTGGAAAGGCTTCAATCATATCTCTCACTAGCTGTGTCATTAGCATATTAAGCTTGTCACTGACAACAATCACGCCTTATGAGAAGTAAAGTATAATTATTACACAAACATGTTTTGATGATTGTGTTTGTCATTATTGCACTTGATAAAGACTAAGCAATCAAAAGGTTTTGGCATTAAACAATGAATGCTGATCTATTAAAAGTAGACCTAGATGATAAGCAGATGACTCTGAAGCCCCAGCCCTCGTGTCCACCCCCAGGACAGAAGAGAACTCACTGGAAAGGGCGTGTTCCCACTCTGTCTCTGCAGCTGTCATTGCAGCCCCTGGAGGAAACACTGAGGCCCCAAGGTCAGAGGAGCAGACCAAGAAGACACGAGTCTGGATGTTGTGAAGTACTATGCAGCCACGAAAAAGGAGCTCTTCACCCTTGCAAAGACTTGGATAGCCCTTGAGGGGCGATGCTAATGGTATAAACCAGAAGGAGAAAGACAAACACCAGGTGGTCTCACTCTTATGTGGAATACAGAGAAGCAAAGCAAAGGGCCAGTCTAAGCCAAACCAGTAATAAGCCCTGGAAATCTGATGTAGAACTGAGGTTTGGGGGGAGTAGAACAAAATGGGGAGGGGCCCAGTGAACCACAGAGGAGACAGCGGGGGCCTGGGTGGTGGGTGTGTGGTGACGGGCATCGAGAAGGCGGGGTCTTAGGCTCTGAATCACAGCAGTGTTGCGGTGCTACCGCAACAACAATAAAGGAGCAGTGGTTGATGCAGATTTTCTTCTGTGCCCACCACCTAGCCAGGGCACGGACACCCGTCGGCACAGTCACCGTGCTGTCTGTCTTACACTTCATATTCCTTCTGCTTTAAAATAGAACCTGAAACCAACCAATAATAAAGAACCTGAAGCCAACCAATAATATATGTGTGCATCAGCAAAAAAGTTTGAATGATGGATGATTTGGAAATAAAACGCCCATCAACCACATCTTGGGGCCATTACTCAGCTTTGGCTGCCGTCGCTCCCGGCCTCGTGAATATTAAGCAATATTTATTGTGTCTCTCCTCTATGCCAGGCATTATTTTAGGAGCTTTGGGCTCAAAGTTGGAAAAGCACGTTCCTGCTTTACATTCCAGCTCGGGGGAGCGCCGCGGCAAAGCTGGCATCTGCATTTTGAGCGAGCTGGGGAGGCGCTGGCCGTGGTACACGGAGCAGCCGAGGTGTGCAGAGCCGGGCGGCGCCGAGGCGCCCTCAGCTGCAGACCGTCACTGGTCACGGCGTTAACGATCCTTGCAGGTGAATTCTTCCCATGATACAGTGAGGATGTCATCATCACGTCGGTTAGCCAGAGGTCCAGCCACAGCCAGCGCAAGCATGTGGCCTCTCGGGCATGCTCACAGGCTGCTGAATAATCAGCGGAGGGTTTTCTCCAGCACAGAGTAGCTGCCTCGTCCTTCCAGAGTGGGGAGCTTGCCAGGCCGCCCCGCCCTGTCGGTGGCTGCACTAGTCTGCACTTGCACATGAACCCCAGGACCTACCTTTCCTAGAACCTGCTGGGGGCTCGCGCACGCAAGCACAGACGCCAAAAAGCGGCTCATTTTCAGTCCCTTCTCTGAGTGCAGCCTTTGCTCTCAGCCTGGGGATACAGCCAGACCTCTCCTGCCTCCCTCTGGTCTTCGTGCCAGCAGCCATCAGGGTCATGTGGCCTGGGGGCGGGGGCCATGGCCTGCGTCTGGCTACCTCAGGCCAGACCATCATCCAGCCCTTCGGCCAGCCTTCTCCTGGAGACAGGAGAGCTCTGCTGCCCATGTGGGTCAGTTCCCCGGGGTTGGACTCACGCTGCAGCAGCTGCCGATGCTCTACAGCTCAGTGCTTAAGCCCTGGTGCCACCAGGGAGGCCCAGGCTCACAGTTTAAAACAGCAAAGGGAAAAGAAAAAATAAACAGCTTTGGAAAAGAGATTTCCGCCAGGCCCATGGCCAGCACCCCTGCCGTCACTGCCGCGTGAGCGAGAGTCGGGCCTCGGCTCGCTCCGGCATGGACCAGGGTAGTGCTGGGTGGTCAGGCCTCCTGTTTCCTCAGGCAGGGTGGCCAGGGCTTCTGCAGGGCCGTCCCGTCGGTGGCCAGGCCGCCACGTTCTGCTTGGTGGGTCTGGCTGTGACAGTCCCTCAACTTTCACGGCCGGTCTTGAGGGATTCTCGCCCCGCCGTCGTTAGCGCGACCCTCTGTGGGATTCAGTGAGATGGGAGTTGCACACCGCTCACACACGAGACACGGCCTTCGGATGTCCTCGCAGATCTCAACAGCCACCACCACAGGCAACTTAAACTACTTAAAATCAGAAAGAAAGTCTGCACCTTTTCGTGACCTCCCACCACCCCCACCTCCCAGCCCTAAGCAACCACCAGTTCACTTTCTTTTTGGACAGTTCGTGTAAACAGATCATATATGTTCTTGTTAGCAGATCGCTCCCAATCTTCGCTTGACTGTAGTGCACACCACCCTTTTCATGGCTATATAATATTCCTCCATGTGGCTGCACCACACTTGTCAATGCCCTCATGGCTTGATGTGCAGCGCATAGACTCCACGTCAGGACTGAATGAACGATGCCCCTTTATTCATTTGTAGTGAGTTTGCGTGGGATGTCTGTGTCCATTTCCGGTGGGTACACACCTGGGGGAGCATCAGGGGCTCATGTGGAGATGCCATGTTTGAGTGAGTGAGGACCCAGCAGGCTTCCCCAAGCACTGCGGCATGTTGCATTTCTCCAGCAGTTTATGAGGCCCCGACCTGCCCACGCCCCGGCACACCGTCACATCACCCTTTTGGCCTGGCCACGGCAGTGCGCGGGAGGTGGTGCCCCACTGTGGTTCCGTTTGCCTCCTGGCACTGTCCGGCATCTCCTTGTGTGCTCGCTGGCACTAGCATATCCCAGTCGTTGCTGACTTTTCCGATGGCTCATCTTCCACTGCCGGAGGCAGGTGTTCTCTCCGCACTCTGCACGCCAGCCCCCTCAGACACGCACTGTGCACACGCTGGCCTTCACCCTGTGCTTGTCCTCGTGCTTTATGGCGCCCTCTGGAGCACAAGGCTTCTGCTTCAATGGATTCGATGTGTTCTTTCCTTTGTTCTCGGGTCCTGGTGAAACATTTCATTTGTCACTGATGTCCAGGAAACTTATCTGCAAGCAGGTAACTACTGCCGTCACTCACGTTCCTCTTCCACTGCGCCCCGCAGCCCCGCCCTCTCCCGGGTTCCTCGCCTCGGCTCTCTCCCCCCGAGGCTCCTCTCTCGATCGCCGCTCACCCGTCTCCTCTTCCGGGACGAGTCCATCGTGGCAACGTCCTTACTCACGACCACGCTGCAGGCTTGCTCCCGCGCGGGGGAACACGCCGCGCCCCGGCTGTGCGCTCTCGCCGCCCCTTTGCGGCCCGCTCGTCCTGCGGATGGCCGCGCCTTCTCACAATGGCCCTTGGAGTACGACCAGCTGTTTTGTCCTGACTCCACGGGCTCCGTCGTCCTGGCCCCCCTGACGCTCGCCGGCCCTGGGACTGCTGCCCCTGCCCCTGCCCCGGCCCCCACTATGGGGTTCCACACGCTGCGCGGCTCCGCCCTGTGCTCTCTCCTGGGCGCCTTCCCGATGGCGGCCTCTACTCCTCCCCTGGTCCAGCCTCCTTCCTTGTCCCCCTCGCTCCTGGGCGTGCGCCCAGGCGTGCGTCTACGCAGCTCCGCGAGCCCGTGAGTCCGCCAGCCAGAGCCCCGGGTCCGCATCTCTAGAGCGGCTTCTGATGCCAGGTGGGCGCGTGGTACCCGAGCCGGCGCACACGTTGCTCCTCCAGCATCTCTGCAGCCCCGGCGCCCGCATCCCTGCGCCTCCGCCCCAGCCAGCGGCCACGTGGCTCACTGCGAATCCAGTAACCTTTTCGTTAAAGTGGCTTCATGGAGATTCACACACTTTGATCTCCCCTCCCAGCCATGCTCTGCAGCACACCCACAGAGAGGAGGGTCACCCCAAGGTGCGGCTTCAGCTGGCTCCATCCACCTCGCTCTGCTCCGCGGCTCCCATCCCGGCCCGGCCCTCACTTCCCTTCCGCTGTCCTCTCCCCACGCCGGACCCTCACAGGGGTCTAGCTGGCTGCCTCCGCCGCGGCGCGTGCATCGATCTGCTTCCGTAGCTCAGATTTTCTTCTGTCCTTAACTATGTTGTTGCAATTTTCTTCTGACTTGGCGCACGAAGAATTGCCTCCTCTCCAACCTCCTGTTGCCAGAACGCTTCTTCTAGTAGTAGGTAGAACCCTACCACGGCTGCACCAGGTATCAGGCACCCCTTGCTGGCTTCCCGCAGTGCAGCTCTTCCCGACTCAGTGTGCCCCCGTCACTCAGGCCCCCGCACCTCCTGGCTCCCCGTCCACCCCACGCTGTCCAGTCGCAGCGCCCTACTCTTGTGGGCACCCTGCAGCCAGCATCACCTCTCCTTTCTAGGCCACCTTGCACCCACTCCCTGCCAGCATGGCGCGGGGAACCACCGCGACCCCTCAGACCTCAGCCCTGGCGCCGGACGCTTGGGGACAGAGGTCAGCGCTGCTGGGTGTACCCTGGCCCCGTCCACATCCCAGCGCGACCACGGCGTGCCCTCTGGCCAATCTTCATCCTCCTGCGCCGCCCTGGGCGTCCCGGGGCAGTCTCACAGCCTGCAGGAACGCGGAGTTCCCGAGCCGCAGCCCACTTCACGGATGCCGCTCCACAGGCACGGCCGGAGTTGGTGAGAGGCTGTACGGCTCCTCTCGGAGGCCTTCTCAGGCTGCTGCACCGTATTTCTGGGCAGAAAGGTGCTTTGCAGCTGCACCCCGGAAGTGAAACTGCCTCCGTGCCCGGGGGTGCACGTGCACATGTCACATCACACGCGGAAGCAGGCACAAGGGCTGGCCTTCAGGCCTGAGGAGGCCGTGCTTCCTCTGGAAGAGGCGAGACCGCACCGCTGCAGACCCGGAGCCGAGTGGAGGCCCAGGCGGGGCCCGTGGCGGGCTGGCACGGAGGAGAGTGCGGGGCGGCGTGGGGGTGTCTCAGGGGAACACCATGCGGCGCCAGGGGCTGTTTCCTGAACAGAGGTGACGGAGGATAAAGCGCGTCCAGGTGATATACCCACTGCAAGCGCCACGACGTTCTCTGTCGGAGGTAGCCCCCCGTCTCTGTTCTTCACCCCCTGGAGCGCAGGATCAGCTCAAGCTCGTCCTCTCCACATCTCAGCCGTGAAACCTACGTGCGTAAGTTTTCTCGCAACTAACTCTGGTCTTTCGTTTTTGAACATGACAATCCCAACAGCCACTTACCTGTTTTAAATAAAAGTTAAAGAGCGGAAGACCTACTTTTCAACGTATTGTCCAAATCACAAGGCTCTAAAGAAATTTCCCCCAAAATGTAGTAGAGTAGTATCTATTGGACCTATAATATTTGCCAGGAAGAGCACTTGCTGGGCCGAAACAGAGATGGGGAGAGAAATAACTTTCAGAAACAGAGGGCAGAAACACAGATAATAAGTTAAGTATAGAGGATGGCACGCATTCCCTAGTCTTGACAGGAAAAACGCGGGGAGCAGAGGTTCTGGAGAGGGGTGCATTCAATGCGGCAGGGCCGGGGAGGCCCTCGCTGCCAGCGGCTCCGCTGAGGACTGAGGGCTGCACGGGTCAAGCCACATGGTGCCTGGCGAAGAGCACCAGGGGCAAGTGCAGGTGGGAGCAGCTGGAAGGTTCTAGAACACAGAGGTGGCCAGGGTGGCAGCAGCACCCTAAGTGAGACAGCAGGGCCGAGGGAGAGAACCTTCCCGTCCTCGTGATGCCGATTCTGGCCCCCATGGTCAGAATGAGCACCCCGAGGAGCGAGCTGAGGCTGCACCAGCTCTGGAAGGGCATGGCCGCAGCGTGCCGGCTCTTCCCGCACCGCCCGGGCTGGTACGTGCAGAAACCGGGCTGCAGGCGAGCGCTTGTCTTAGCGCCGGTGCCTGGCAGAATGTGCCGCCTGGGTCCGAGGCTGGATGCTGGGCCCAGGTGTGGAAGAAGCTGCCCCTGGTCCCCAGAGACCACCCCCACGTGGCACCTGGGGGAGCTCTGGGGTCTCTTTTGAAGGGCACCTGCACCCACAGGCCCCCCTCTCGCCTCCCAAAGTCCTCCTGGCCACCCCCAAGGGGCAGGTTCCCAGAGAGGATGAGGCGCCAGGACGGCCTGTCCCTACAATGATGCTCATGGAAGCTGAGAGTGAGAAGACAGGCCAGAGGCGCCGGCAAGCGGAACGCGGCTCGGACAGCCAATGCGACAGCAGTGGGCAGGGCAGGGTGCGACAGCGAGGAGGAGAGGGCTGGGGACGCAGACTCAAGGGCGCTGGGAACCCAGACCGACGCCGGGCTCCTCGCCCTGAGACCCGGGCTGTCCTCACTGGCCTGAGAGCCGCCAGAAGGCTGCAGAGGGCCCATGCATGAGTCCCATGGCGCCGGGCTGCACAGCTGGCGTCTGGGAGCGCTGCCCATTAAAATGACCACTGGTGCGGATTTCCTTCCGACACCCCAGGTGATAACCTACTCACGCAGGGAAGGCTGGGCTCCAAGACGCTGTGAAGGTTTCCGGAATCACATACAGGCCATACTACACTCACACACACAGCCAAGTCCATGTAAGTTCAGAATGGAAATTAAAAGCAAAGAGCTACTTAAGGTGCACCCATCTCCAGCTACTGGAAAGGCACTCTCCAGTGTGCACGCGCTAACTGGGCACTCTCCAGTGTGCACGCGCTAACTGGGCACTCTCCAGTGTGCACGCGCTAACTGGGCACTCTCCAGTGTGCACGCGCTAACTGGCCTTGCAGCACCACTTCCGTCTGGGAAATCACCTCCCAGAACACCCGCCATTCATTGTTCACATCTCTTTGATTTTGCATATGTGATGTTTTATGGACAGAGTCGTCACCATTATGTCTTACCAACGCTAGTGATAATTCTTGTTTCACATTATCACTCAAGACACTAGTTTTATCAATGGAACATTTTTGTTCAGTGCACACCCTACAGAGAGAGCGAATCATCGTAACTTGGGTTAAATAAAGGTCTCGAATGAGCAAGAGGAGTTACACTGTGACTTTTTTTAAAAAATCAATGAATAATTCCGTTTGACGAAGAAAGATCTGATTATTTTCACGCAGGGACTAAGACAACTCACATAAAACCTAAACGCATCGCCCAGCAGTCCCCAGTGGCCCAGCCCCTCCCAGTGATGGCCCCGAACGTCTGGATAATGTGGACTCTAACGCTATGTAAACAGCTTTAAAAATAGGCCAATCTCTTGCAATCCAGATTTGTTTAACATTTTCTTAATTCTTGTTCTAGGTCACAAGCATGAACTTAAATCTGAACCTATCATTTAGAAAACTAGAATACTTGTAATTGCACCAGAATTTCTGGTTTTAGCGTTCTTAAGAGAGAAATCCATGTTGCCTGTCTCGAAAGAGGCAAAATCTCATCAAGTATCTTGTAATTTACTGCAATAAAATTGGCAGCTTGCGCGGAAGCAAGTTACCTCATTTCCTTCGTAACCAACCGTGATAGCCAAGGAAACGGGTGGCTCTGAGGACAGACGGCGTCGGTGATGGGACAAGGTGCCAGGTGATCTTCTGGAAAAGGAGATGACCCTTGGCCTCGCGCTCCGACGTCACAGGGCTCCCAAGGGGAGCGGGAGGGGGGAGAGGAGGGCTTCCTGCACGGTGGGCTGGTCCGGGCAGCCGCGCAGCCCCTCAGAGAGAACGGGCAGCTGGGCCCAAGCAGGCCCCTCTGGAAGGCCCCATTCCCGGGGGGCTCAGCTGAACTGAAATTCTTCCTTTCAGGCATTTTAGGTCATATTTTTTCCAACGTAATGAAACTAAGTCACAAGATATGAGGAAAGGAGAAAAGTCACCATGATGCCTTTAACCTCTTGCTGTAGATCGTTCGGAAACTCCTCAGAAGCCAGCTCCTGCCAGCTCCCAGGGCAAGTGAGAGCCAGGATGCGGCAGGCGCCACTGCCTGAGCGAGAGGGCACCAGCCCCAGCCCCTCGGACCTGGCCATCCCGTGCTGAGGCCTCAGGTGGCCCAGCGCGCTGTGGCAGAAGCACTGGAAGGAAGCCACGCTGCCAGGCCTGGCGCAAGGGCGGACGGCCCCGCCGGTCAGACGAGAAGCCTCCGCCGGCAAGCAGGCACCCTCTGCCTCTGCCACTCGGCGCGGGCGCTCCCCGCTGACCACTGTCGGGGGCCGCCCCAGGCACGGGGGAGGCTGGTCCTCCACAGACCCTTGGCGCGCTGGGCAGGGGCCTGGGGTGGACGCTGAGGGCAGGGGCCTGGCGTGGACACTGAGGACAGCTGCCCGGGGCAGACGCCAAAGGCGGGGCCTGGGGTGGACGCCGAGGGCAGGGGCGGGGTGGACACTGAGGACAGGCGCCCGGGGCAGGTGCTGAGGGCGTGGCAAACTGAGCGTCCTTCTCCCCCACACTCAGTGGCACTCGTTTCTGTCGTCAGGAGCAGCGGAGAGGGGGCGGCGTCCCGCTCGGGCCTGACCGCTCGGGCCTGGGCATCAGCGGTGCGGGCACTCCCCGCGCGCGGGCCTGGGCGCCGGGTGTCTCTCCGGAGAAGCGTCTGTCTGGCTGTCCTGCCGTCCTTTGATCGGTGCTTTGCTTTCGTCCTGTTGGCTCGCACGGCTCCTTGCAGGTCTGGACGTCACTCCGTGGGCAGCGGATCTGTAAACGTCGCCTCCCGCTCTGCAGGCTTCTCCCTTTGCCGACAGCCGCTTTCGTGGTGCCGAGCTTCGGCTGATGTGGCCCCACTGCTTATTTCTGCTTGGGCTTCCCTTGCGCGCACTGAGTGCTAGAGACAGCACCGCTCAGCTCTACATTAGAAACAAGATGAAACGTCGCCACTGGCAGGAACATGACGGCGCCGGAGGCGACGGAGCTCAATGCGGGAGCCAGGAGAATGTGCGCCGGGTGGTTCCACGCACGCGTCGAACACAAGGGGACAAAGCACGGAACAGACGAAAGTTAAACCAGCACCCGACAGACGCGATGCAGAGCGAGGCTCCCAGAGCGGACGGGCGAGGCGGGCCTGGGGGTCTCTGGTGGCTGCGCTTTGCGTCGGCACGTGGAGACGCACCGCAGCGCTGCAAGCCCGTGCTGCCTCCTTCGTAAGAGGGAACGCACACGCACAAGCCTGAACTGTCGACCAAAGCGACACCAGACTCCCTCTGTCCGTCGTTACAGGCGCGGGCCAGGGAAGGGAAGGCGCGGGTCCCAGGGAGCCAGGACCGCATCTCCCTTCGTCCACGGGAACCCGCCGCCCGGCTGCGCATCTCCCGCCTCGGGAAGACGCTGGAAGGGGGCACGTCCCCGCGCACAGTCGCGTCTCGGAAACCTCAGTTGCCAACTTTTATTCAAAATAAATCACCAGTAGACAATGTTTTGCCTGTAATTGAAGAAACTACATCAAGCGCTGGGGTAGCAAGTGGACACATGCCATTTAACTCAGATTTTATTGAGCCATTACCAGAGCCCACAATGCCGGGTGCAGCATTCGAACCGTTTGCCACCGCTGGGCTGAGCGGGGCCGGCGGGCCACTGGACGCCTATTCCCCGACTCTGGAGCCCCGGCGCCCGCGCTTCTGTCCTGTCATGGCGAAGCGTCTGCTCCCCATTTCTCCGCTGCCAACGCGGCGGAGCTGTGTGGAGGTGCCGCTCCAAAGCAGAAGCCAGATCTGCAACGTGAATGAACGTCCGGGAGGCTTGGTTATTTATAGGCAGCAATTATCTGAGGCCAACACACTTTCTATGCAAACTTGAACTCTGATTTAAAACTTCTTTACTTTTAGATAAGCGCATTGCAAGCCGTGTTCCCACAGCAGCCGTCGTCTGGCTCTTCCATAGATGCTGTCCTTTGTCCACCTTGCAATGAACTTCACGGCTGAGGTGCAAGCCTGGCTCCAGGCGAGGGTGCAGGGCACGCCCCGTGGAAAGCCCAAATGCATGCACCTGTAAGTCCCCAGGCGAAAGGCCGCACGGAGCCGCACACCTGAGGTGATGCTCACAAACAGGGATCCCCCACAGCAAAGCTGTCTGGGAGAGAGAAGGCAGAGGGAGTTCACGTCCACCAGATATCAAAACACAACGGGACTCAAGTCTGGTAAATCAGCCGTGGCTGGCAGGACCCGGGAGCCGGACAGCTGGAGACGAAGTCCGGGGGTGGAGAAGCCGGGCCTCCCTCCCGGCGGGCGCGGGGAGAGGCGCGGACAGAGGCTTCCTCAGCGCCCAGCGGCACATGCGGCGCAAGGCGTTGCAAGTTTCCACCCGGCTTGCATGCTCGTGTCTTTCCTGGTTAGACCCCCAGATGCTTCCGGCTATGCGTCTCCACATAAATGCGGTTTGGACGTCTCAGCCCAGGCGATCTTTCGATCTTTCGGCCTGGTGGGCACTCCGCTGGCAGACCAGGGCGCGGGAGAGCAAGGCGACGCTTCCGCTGGCACCTGCAGCGAGCGAACTTGGAGCACCCGCTCACGCTCGGTCTGCGAGGCGTGAAGAGGCGGTTCTCCGGACAGCTGGGCGCGTGGAGTCCGGAGGGCAAGCGGCTGTTCTCGAAACGCGAACATTCAAGCGAAAGGCGAACAAGTGCAGCAGGGGCCCCGGACGCGAGCGCGGGACCGCCTGGCTCTTTTTTTCCTGCAGGGACTTTCATTTCCCTCTTTGAGCTCTGCCTCTAACCGTGCAGTTGTGACAAACCTCACCTGTAGTCTGGGAGGGAAAGGAGCTTGTGTGTTTGCAAATAGGACTCCATTTGTCAACCAACAGGAGAAATTCATGGGCCCCTTCCTGTGAACCCCCAGACCACGCACACCAAGACTTTTCTTGTTGCCTTTCTGGAATAAGTCAGTATTTTAACACTCGCTGGATACCGGATGACATCAAGGAGTCACTGGGGTTCTCAGCCCGGGGACTGAATCCATGGTCCACGTGGGCGGTGGCTTCTTCCCTTAAAAGGACATGGGAGGGGACAGTGGTGACCGGAGTGTGTCACTTTTCTTGGGCGGTGAGTATTTGGGAGACGTTTGAAATTTGCTCTGATCAAAAGTTCTCTAAAAATATCCAGGAAAGTCCTTTATTCGTTCACATTTTAAGTCCATCCCAAAGAGCTGTGTGTAGGTGTGAGGCGTGTGTTCTCACTCAGGTGCACGCAAAGTGAAGGGTGGCCTGGGAGTGGCTCAGCAGGTGAGCAAAGGAAGCACGAGAGCCCACACACAAATTTTACTACTTTTGAAAACAAACGAGAGAAATTTACTTCTGGAGGGTGACTTCAGTGGGGCTGAAATTATTAAATTTTATGTACTATCTTAGCATCTGGGAACATATTATGCCTCAAAGTTACTTACAATCCAATTCTTTTCAAGGTTAGAACTCTTATTAAGCAATCAATAAACCCCTTCATTCACCCATCCATCTTCCCGTCCACCCATTCAGCAAACATGTATTGATGATGCAGGGGAGAACTAATCAAGTGAAATCAATATCTAAGCCCCGACTTCAAGAAGTCCAGAGTGTAGAACCCTATGCATCACGTCGGGGGAGGTTGTGCCGGGTTGAGAGCTTGGCCACAGAAGGGCAAGTCCTATAAATAGCCTCATAATTCACGTCAAATGAGGATGTAAGATGAAGACGTTTTTAAACTGCTATGGCTCTCTGAATGGTGGCTGGAGAAAAGGAAAGAGGGAGGGAGGGAGGAAGAGAGGGAGGGAGGGGAGGGAAGGGAGGAGGGAGAGAAGGAAGGAGGGAGGGAAGGGGGAGGGAGAAAAGGGGGAGGAGAGAGGGGAGGAAGGAGGGAAGGAGAAGGGAGGAAAGGGAGGAAGGGGAGGAGGGAGGAGCAGGGGGTGAGAGGGAGGGAGGAAGGAGGGCGGACGGGAAGGAGGAAAGGCAGGCATAAACAATGGAGACTGTGAAAAGCTAGAAGTGCGAGCTCATTCAGAATAGACGCCCCCTGGTGTGGGATGGACTCCCATCCGTCTGTCTGCCTGTCCATCATCGACTGTGATCCCACCCGTCTGTCTGCCTGTCCGTCATCGACTGTGCCCGCATGGCTGTCTCTGCCTGAGGCTCACGCAGCAGGCACAGCGCGGGCTTCCGCCTGTGCTCCCAGTGCGGACACTGACGCCACCTGGCCGTCTTCTGACCGCGCTCTGTCCGCGAGGCAGGTGCCGCGAGCCTGTGGCTCTGAGCTGGAGACGCGCGTCTAGCTGGCCGCGCCCTGGAGGTCTGACCACCTCCTGTAAGTCATTCCTACACTGGCGCCTTTTGCTCAAATTCTTTATGAACGAGTCTCTGCACATTCAACCATTTTTTAAACAAAAGGGAAATGAAGAGGATGGTGGGAGAGGTTTGCTGCCAGATGACTTATTTACCGTCTATTACAGCTATAGCAGCGGCTTTTTATATTGGAATTAAATCTAAATTCTTAGTAGCTTTGTATATATAGTCAAGTATACACACACATATAACACTGCCTATTCGGCATGTTCAAAATAGATAATTTAGCATATTCAGAGTTAAAGCCTGAATAATTTGTAACTTTTCTGTATATTGTAGTGGGTAAACCTCTCCACAAATTTTAATGTGTCCTTTCATCTTTTTTCTTCTTTTCCGACTTTGATGCGGGCCTCCTTCCACCCTCCCTCCTCCATCTCCCCTCTTCTTTCCTAAGGAACGCTGCCCTGGAGTTAAGACTTCACAGCAGGCCTGGGTGCCTTCCTCCTGCATTGCAGGGTGAGCTCTGCCTGAAGACCTGGAACACGCTCCTTTGTTCTCGAGCCAGCAGCCCTTGAACGACTCGGGTGAGAACACGCCTAAGAATCATGACAGCGAATGTCACACCAGCTCTTTGACACCGAGCAAGCTCCTTCACTCTCACTTGGGGAATCTGCTTGGGTTTGGGGTACATGACAGTCATTTGAGATGTGGGAACTCAGAAGTGACCCGCAGTCCTCTACCAAAGCCATTAGTTCACCAAAATGAATTATTCAACAGGTTTTATTTTAAATCTGAATTAAAGTGCAAAGCAACACACGTCTGTTTTGACAAAGCCTCTTGAGCAACTCCAAGGGCCGGAGCTTTGGCATTTGTCTAGTGCCATCTACTGCCCACGTCAAGCAGCAGCACCAAGCTCTGTCCCTGGAAGGAAGCTCAAAATGGACTCTCGTCCAGGGGGCCAGGGTCGGAGAAAGAAGAGACAGTCCACAAAACGCCCTGGGAAGCCAAGTGCCGAGACGCACACGCAGCGCCCAGAGTGGGCACGCACTCGTGCACAGAGGCTCACGCAGCCACAGACGTGGAGGTGAGACCTGCACAAAACCACGTTATGTGCAAACGCACAGAGACGCTTGGCAAAGTCCCTGACGCCCGCTAGCCAAGCAAGGGCTTCTCAAGAGTCGCAGAAGAAAGGACTTCATCCACAGAGCTCTCCTTCCCTACTATTTCCAAGGAAGATTTCTGTTATTATAATAGAGTAAGTATTTACGCAGTGCAGTACAAAGGTAGCCTTGCAGCAAAAAGGAAAGAGTGCCCTTTAAGTCCATTAGGGAAGCAGCACAGAGAATGATCGTCACGGAAAACGCCGTGAGTTCAGCTCGTCCGAGCAACGCAAAATGACGGAACGCGAGTGGCTGCGGGTCAGCCCCTGCTGGGTAATAACATGGATTTCACTGATTACGTAGGACGCTTTTAGAACCCCGTCTCCAAGTCATCTATTACTCTGATATAATCTCACCCTCCCTGACAAGATAATTCATGTGCCACAGCCACTGAGCCCTGCAAGGGGAGCCGTGGCCAGGGCTGCGCCTCGCGGGCTCTGTCGGAACTGGTGTGCAGGAGCCCAGCCTCCTGGCCCTGGAGCAGGCTGTTGGACACAGCGGCGGCCTGGTTTTGCCAGTGTCTTGATTTCAGACAGAGGACCGGCCTTCTGCTGCAATTTCTCTTCTTCTTTTTTTTCACTAGATTGCTCAGAACTTAACTATGTGCAAATATTTAAACAAATCAGCATATTTCAAACCTGTCTCAATTGTAACTGCACAAGGACACTTACTCATTTACCTTTTAATTGAACCCAGCAAACCAGCTGATAAATGGCTGCTGAGCAAAATGCAGTGAAGCGTCTTGTCTTCCAAGCGTGCTTCTGTGTGCGACCACTCTGTGCTCCCTTTGAGGCAGCCGTGACCCCGCCCTGGGTGCCAGCTCCACCACGCATGTCTGAGGCACTTCTCGGTTTTACACCGGTGCTTGTTCTCCTTCGCACCGAAATGAGTTCAAGTGATAGCGTTTAAGAGCAAGCAGTTGGCAGCACTGTAGGAGAGGCTGCTCGCGTCTGGGAAAGAACAGGTGACGGGCAAAGTTCTATTTTTCTCTCACATGCAAAAGATCCTTGCGCATTATATAAACTCGTGACAAATCAAAGAAGCTATGTAAAATACAGGGAACAAAGATCAAAGAGTTTCACAGAAGATAAAATACAGCTCTCTTCTTTGCGGAGAGATTAATCTTAACAGTGCTCTCTCAGATTCGCTCTGCTTCCATGATAGAGGATTGCGTGTTTGCATAATCATCTTCGTATTTCTAACACCACGTACTTCACACTCAAAGATGTGGCTGCTGTCTATGGCCCTTAAATAAGAGTGGGGAGCAGTGGAGTAAAACGCAGCGGTGAGTCTGGAGAAGCAGAGAGAGACGCCGCGCGCAGCCGGTGTTCTGAATACTAGGACACGCTACGAGAACCCATTTTGTCTTCAAATTCTCTACTAATGAAAGTTCAAATGCATCTGTTTCCTTTATATTTTCACTTGCCACAGGAAAAGAAATAAAAAGCAAACAAAAAGAAATAAACAGAACATGGGGAGACATGGAAATGCCCTCAAAGAGGCACCTCCGCGGTGTGCTCGCAAGGCCGCTACGGGTCCTGGCTCCACTCTCCCCCCAGCAGATCCTCTGACTGCGCCTGAGAATAGGGCACAGCCTCCCTGGTGGCCTGGGGGTCGGTCTCCTGCTATCACTGGTAGGGCCTGAGTCCGTCCCGGCCAGGAAGGGAACCCCAGGGCGCAGCAGGCCTCTCCTGCCTTGCGCTGCTCCCCTCGGCAGTGTGCTTCAGGGGATCCGCCTGTGCTGCTCCCCGCTCTGCCTCTGGTGAGCCCTCTCACCCCTGTGCCTCTGGCCCTATCCATCTCTATGTGCAAAAATAAAATAGATAAATACAAAGAACCTTCTACCCTGTGAAAACCATGGCGCTTACTGCACAGAACATAGGCCCACAGACTGCGAAGCAGCAGCCTCGCGAACAAGCAGAGCTGTCCGGACGGAGCTGCAGAAGGAGCCCCCAGCAGAGAGACGCTGAGGTCCGGCCCGGCACGTGTAGCTTCACGGCCCTGCAGAGAACCCCCTACCCGGCGCCTCCCGGCACACACCAACCCCTTCGTCTCGGCAGCTGACATCCCACAAAACGCCACCACGGGGTGCGTCCTCTCCCAAAGCTGAGTCTCAGAACACTTGCTGGGGTGCAAGGCACTGCTTTGGGGGCTACTTGAGCTTGAGCCACTTAACCTGCCCTGCTGGGGAGTCAGGGCAGAGAGGGGCGCATGCACCCCAAGGCACCCCACTCAAAACCTGAGAGCCCCGAGCGCAGCGCATCTCCCCGCACTCGGAAGAGCCAGAGCCACAGTCAGAGGCAGCTCTGCAGCAGGCAGCGAGAGGCCGGTGCTGAATCACCATCTCTCGAAAGTGCGCTGCTGTTTGAGCGCTGTTTCTTGTATGCTTCCCAGGAAGACAGTTCTAGTGATGGTCATGCAAGTGAGCCGGCGTGCACATCTCAAGTGGGGCTGGTGGGTGGATTTGAGGGGTGCAAGGTCTCATCGTCTCTGTTTTCTGCGACTTTCAAATGCCGGCCCGCACGCAGCTGCTGTTCACCCAGACAGGACAGCAAAGCTGCTTATTTAACTGATCCACCACCTGAATCTGAAGGCCAGCGTGGGGGGACAGGGCTCAGGAAGCCACATGGCAGAAGGGCAGGCTGTGACCTTGACAGAGACGGTGATGGCGCCCCTACCTGTAGGGAGGGCTGATGACAGCTCCTGAGGGTGGGAGGTGGGAGCCGGCACCTGCAGGGGACTGGTCCATACTGTATTTGAGAGGCTTGCGGGGCTAAGGAGGGGCAACGGTACTGCAGACCTGAAGCCGATCTGCACCAAGAACCTAAGAGTATGTTTGTGTTTGGAGTGAGAAACGCTGGCAGCACAGAAGTTGCACGTAGGCAGAGCCCTCGCAGGCTCCGTGATATCCCACGGAAAGCGGTGGCGCCCGAGCCAGGGGAAGGGCTGGGCGCGGAGCCCCCAGATAGTTTCAAGATGTGGGAGCTGAATTTGGCAGGGCTTGAAAGGCGAGGGACGTCAAGGCTCGGGAGGAGAACGAGGTCTAAGCAGCCCGGAGCCCCAGTGTGGACAGCTGCCCGGAGACCGCGCAACCGACGGCCCGGAACAGGCTCCGAAGGGCCTGGGCTGCGGCGGCCTCTAGGAGCCGCTCTGAGGCCGGGCTGGGCTCGCGCCTCGTGGTGACCTAGCGGCAAGACACCGCTGCGGTTTGCCTACAAGGAAGGAACGCGATTCCCGGGGAGACCGTAGGGCAAGAAGACAATGGGGGGAAGACTGGCTCCAGGAGAGCGGCGGCGTTTCAGGGACCCGCGAGGAGAGCGAGCGGCACAAAGGTCCAGAGAAACGAGGAGGAGCGTCCGGCCTGAGCAAATGAGCGCTAGAGAAGGGCCCGCGGTCGCCCCGCACCCCCGCGGCACAGGTGTCGCGCGGCAGGGCGGACAGGTGCGTCTAGCGCTGAGGAAAACACCCCGTGGCCCTGGAGGCCTGGCTCTCGTTCAAGAACTGTCCCAGTCAGAATCTCCTCTTAAGGCTCAAGGCTTTGGTTAAAAAGTAGCCTTTGGCCGAACCATTTACTGACTGATTTATGTCTGGCTTTAAAATTAATTTCTTCCCTTTCTGCTGGACTTAATGGTCTTAGTCACTGTCACTGTCATTTTCCAGGAGGTCTGAGGAGCCGCTTGCTGCTGGGAGGTGCAGGGCGAGCTCCGGGGCTGCCTCCCCTTCCAGGAGAGATTAAGAGAAGACACACCGCTGTCGCTTTTCTGGGATATTCGCTCAGTGAAGTGTTTCCTAAAGGATGGGGAAAAGATGAGGTGAGCTTTGGGGATCCCATATAACACAAAAATTCAATTGCGAGCTCATCACCCGCGGCGAGACAGTCAAATTGGCTTTGGAAGTTGTGTGCCTCGGAGCACGTGAGTCATTAGTTGGCTTGGGAAGGAAAGGGGGGCCCAGGGCTGTCCTTCGGGCTTGTCCCCGCAGCGTTGGGGCGGTTGTTGGCTGGAAGTGAGAGTGACCGCATCTGTCGCTGACTCAGGGATTATCCTCACAACGCTTCTCCCCTCACCTCTGACACCGCGATTAGAACAACGGGCTCCCGAGCCCCCAAGCACTCTGTCTGTATTGGATTTGGGGCGGCTCACCCTGAAGCGCGCTGACCCGATAATTGGAAATGGAGAGAAAGCCTCTTTAGTTGTGCTTTTGGTTGCCATTGTGTGGTCTATAAATATCACAGCTGTATACACGGTAAGAAAACGCAAAGCAAATCTTTTGCCTCCAACATATTCCTTGCTTTTGGGGAGTTACAGCGTGCGGGCAGCATGTCTGAAATCTGGTTGCCATTCTCGTCACAGAGAGGCCCCCTCTGGACTGTCCTTGGGCTTGCAATGAGTCTTCGATCCGTGTTTCTGATTCTGGGAACCAGTACTGAGGGCCTCTATCTACTTTCTGCTTTTTCAAATCCTCCCATTTTTAGGACTCAAATCCAACTCTTTTCCTGGAGGATTTTGCCAGCTACTCAGCCCACATCGATACACCCCATCAACACTCATGAGTGTTTAGAACCAGGATGCAATCACCTTTTACTTTGGGTTTCCAGATTTAGCACGTCCTTCTGTGTGCTGTGTGAAGATGAGTGAATAGACTGCTTCCAGAACTTTTCACTGAAGGCTTACAAGTCCCTGGGTGCACTGCTGGGTGGTCTTCAAGGGCAGGGCCCATGTGCCTTTTATTGTTAAAGACACCATGGGTGCCAGGAATGGTTCAGTGAGGAGACAAATGGATAAAGGTTCTAGAAGTATAGTCAGTATTTCTGTTTCCATCCATCCACACACCCACCCACCCACCCACCCATCCATCCATCCATCCATCTACCCACCCACCCATACATCAATCCATCTAACCATCCATCCACCCACCCATCCATCCATCAGTCATCTGTCTATCTATCCATCCATCCATCCATCCATCCACCCATCCACCCACCCATCCATCAATCCATCTAACCATCCATTCATCCTGTACCAGCAGTCCATCTGCCCAAGTAGCCATCTATGCACATTATATCCTGCGTGGCCACACATATGCGCATGCACACAAGCGTGTGTAGGTGTGTCCGTGTGCCTGGGTATACCCCTGCACCTACCCACACGCCAGCTGCTCGTGTGGGCATCTCCCCCTGTCTGGCCTCTGCATACTGTGGCTGCTTTCCTATCTTAGGTCAGAGACTGGGTGTCTCAATAATTCTCGAGCCTCATTCTCCCCTCGTGTGACATTTTACAAGCTCAAACATCATAAATTCATGGATAGCTGCTTGACTGCACTTGATAAATAACTAAAAGCCCAGACGGTGATCTCAGTGAGCAACGGATCCTTGGACACCCTCGTGACCTGTCTCCCCTCTTGGACCGAGAGGGAGCTCCGGTCGCAGCAGGCAGCTCGCGAGGTGTCTGGCCCGCTAAGCACAGAAAACGGCTCGTCAGGGGACAGGACGGCAGCCACCGCACTTCACTTGCCGTCAATCACGCTGCGCGGCGTTGTGAGGCTTGCACACTAGTTTTGTGAGGCCACGTCTTCATCGTTTCTCACGTGGGTTTCTGGGCCGGGCGGCGAATGACGCTTCGCGTTCTGTGAGCCATGAGACGGCTTTCCCGCGAGACGGCTCCCCGGCAGCCCCCGAGAGCTGACCCAGTCGCCAGACCCCGCCTGCGCGCTCTGCCCTGTCTCCTTGGCGCCTGCCTCCCCCGGCCTGCGCGGCCTCGTGTGCGGCTGGTTCGCGCGCCGAGGGGCTCACGCACCGCCGGCTGTCTTTCATGCCTTTTTCATTTCAAAACAGGGTTGTCTTTTGTCATTGAACTGCAAGAGCCCTTTATATATTGTAGGCACAAGTCTCTTCCCACTTGCGAATCTCCCTTTGATGGACAAAAGCTGTCTTTTTCGGTGAGGTCTGTTTGTGGCTTTTATTTTGTTGCTTCTGCTTTTACTGTCCTATCTAAAATCAAAACCCAAAACCGCCCGCTTTCTTCAAGGTCACAAAGACCAACGCCCGTGCTTTATTTGGGAGCTAAGCTCTTACTCTTCGGTCTTCGGTTCACTCTGAGCTAGTTTACTGCACAGTGAGTTGGGTAGGGGTCCAAATTCATCCCTCCCAGGAGGATCTTCAGTTGTTTCAACACCAGTTGTTGAAAGGACTATCGTGTCCGCGCGGGGCGTGGGCAGGCGGGCGGTCAGCTCCTCATCAAGGCTGAAATGTGAAGGCCTATTTTTAGACACTTGGTCGCTGTCTCTGGATCTGCACGTCGGTCTCTGCCAGGACGGAGCTGCCTTGGTTACTGCACATCTGCGTGAAGTGTCAGTCCCAGCACCTTGTTTTCCTTTTCCACGGCTGCTGTGGCTGTTCTGCAGCCCTTGCCTTGCACAAGACTTCAGGGCTGGGTCCTTCATTTCTGCAAAGAAATTAGCTGGGCTTTTCACAGTTGCTGCGTTGAAGCTGTAGCTTACTTCGTTAACGTTTAATTGATATTTTATACTTTTTAAAGTGTCAGTTGGAACCCCTTTTGTGAAAACTAGCCCAAATATCACATTCTTTTATGTCACTATAAATGGAACTGAATCCTTAATATTATTTTCTGATTGTTCATTACTAGTGGACAGAAATGATTGATTTTTGTGCTTTTGTCTTGTGTCCTGCAAACTTGATGAGCTTGATTATCAGCCTTAAAGTCTAATTTATTGGGTTCCTCAGTATTTTCTCCTCACAAAGCTGTATCATATGCAAAGCTGTCCTCCACGGCAGTGCTGGACAGACAGAGTAGATGCCCCGCTTGGCCTTGATTGCAAAGGGGGAGATGCAGTCTGCAGCATTAAGTTACCTGTGCATCTTCCTAGTTATCCTTTATCAGGACGAGAAAGATTCCTTGTGTGTCCTTGTGCTTCTGAGTACTTTGATGATAAAGAAGTGCTGGATTTTGTCAAATGCTTTGCATCTCATGTGGCTTTTGCTCTTTATTCTATTAATATGGTAAATTATATTAATTGATTTTTATAGATTTATTTTCATTTATTTATGCACACAAGAGCTGGGGTGCAGGCCAGAGGTATGGGGGAGAGAGGAGTCACCAGAGACAGAGCGGGGAGCAGAGCAGGCGGATCCACTGAAACACACTGTCGAGGGGCAGTGGGAGACAGGAGAGGTCTGCTGCGCCCTGGGGGTCAGCTCCCTGGCCAGGGATTGGACTCAGGCCACAGCTTGATAAGCCCCATTAATTAAAATTTTGTATTAAATCAATCTTGTTTCCATTTCAGAAAATGGATAATCCTTTTTTTGAGTTACTGGATTTGTCTTGCTCATACTTTGTTAAGGAACTTTAAATCTATGTGATAGATTCCCCTCTTTGTGATTTTTTTATTCCATTGATACTAGGTTTATACTAACTTTATAAAATTATTCTATGAATATTCTCTTACTTTTGGTAAGAGTTTTGAGTAATTGGTATTAGCATCTTTAAATGTTTTCTAAAATCAACTAGTGAAGTTAGTTGAAGCTTTTCTTTATGGAAACATATTTTTATTTCTAATGAAGTCATTATATATCATATCTATTTACATTTTTCATTTTTTCATTTCATTTGTAGGCATTTTGTTTGTTTCTAAGAACTTTCAAAAATTTCAAACTAGTTTCATCTATTTTGTTGGTATAAACTTGTTCATAGCATTTCCTTAGAACCTCTTTTATTTCAGAAGGTTGCTAATAATGCCTCTCCTTTCTGTAATTTCTGAGTCATGTTATCGGTGTCTTTTACTAGCTTTTGTTGGAATGTTTCCCTAAAGATTTTGTTGTTGTTGTTTTGTTTTCTCCTAGCTCAAAGAACTCTTTTGTTTTTGTTCACCTTCTATATTATTTTTGTAAATCACTTATTTGGTTAATTTCTACTTTAATTACCTCCTTTCTCCTGTTTGCTTTTTTGTTGTTGTTGTTCTTTCCTTTCTGTTATTTTAAGGGACAAGGTTATTTATTTGAAAACTTCCTTCTAGTACTGATAGATATTTATGACGAAAAACACTGCTTTTTTTGCACACTGTCAGTTTTGGATTATTATATACTCATTTGCTTTCATTTCAAAGTATGTTCTAATTTCCTAAGTGACTTCTTTTTTTCATGACATATAGGTGTGCATGTTTAATTTCCACATACCTGTGAGCTTCCTATTTTTTCCCCTGCTATTGGTTTTTAATTTTATCCCGTTTCAACTAAACACTTTGTGTTATTTCAACCCATTTATATGTATTGGGGCTTGCTTTATGGCTTCATAGATGGTTTATCCTGGAGACTGTTTCATGTATAAATGAGCAAATGCATATATTGTTGTTGGCTGGATGGTTTTATAGATGTTTTCTTGGTCATAGAAGATTTATAGTGATAATGAAGTCTTCATTTCCTTGCATATCTCTTCCCTACTTGTTCTATCTATTTTTAAAAGTGGAATTCAAGTCTCCAAGTATTACTTTTGAATTGTCTATGTCCGCCTTTTAGTTATGCTAATTTTTGCTCCCTGTGTCTGGAGCTTTGTCATTAGAAGTATATGTTTGTAATTATTAGAGAGACAATTTTATTATTTTACAATGTCCAATTTTATCTCCAAGAATATCTTCTATTTTAAAGTATATTGTTTTCTGATGTTACATATCCACTTATGGTTTTTTTTATAATTTCCAGTTTCATGATATACCATTTTTCCACCCTTTGCCTATTTTTACCTTTGTACACAAGTCTTTCTTCTATATACAGTGCATTATTAGATCTCATTTTAAAACCCAGTGTGACAATATTTTAACTGGATTATTTATTTTATTTCCTAGCTAATGTTACATACTGCTACATTGGATTTATATACCATTATTATGTTTTTCTGTATGTCTCTTTTTTTTGTTACCACATTACGACTTTAATACTTCCCTTTGGAGTAAGTTAATATTTGCTTCCACAACATTTTAATGCTTTTAGAGATTTTTCTCTATATCCTTTGGTGTTATTTTCATTAGGTACATTTTACTTTATCCAACTTTACTTCAGATTTTTACTACTTAATTCTTGTGAGATAAGGAAATGTTACTCTTACATAATTCCATTTCCTCTTCTGTTTTGTTATTACTTTTATACATAGTACATCGATGCATGTTACTAAACCAGCAGTACATTCTAATAATAGTCATTATTTTACATAATTTTAAGTCTTTCAAAGAAGATTAGAAAAGAAAGAAGAACAAGTATTTATTTACAGAGTTTGTTAAATTAACCTTCTTATTTAAAAATTCTGGATTCCTCTGTTATTCTATTACTCTACTCCAGCAGAACTTTGCCAATGCACCATCACTGTGCTGTTTGTTAAATAGCCTATGATACACACACACACATATGCATGTACCTATGTGTGTCAGAAATTCAAAAATAATTTGTTAGGAAAGAAAGGAAAAGAAACGCACATTCAAGCTTCCTTTTCTTTTATAATTATATGTGTTACTTGCCAATTCTTTTGGGTCTTTGGTAGCATCTGAAGCTGTGTGTAGTCACTTGCTTCCAGTACAGAGAACTTCTCTAAGCATTTACTGTGAAGGTGGCTGAGCGCAGTGCACTCTTACACTTGTATTTCAGGCAAAATGTTTTTATTCGCTTTAGTTTTTAAAGATGGCTGTTCTGGATATCAGATTCTTGGGAACCTAGCCCCTCAGACCTGCAGTCCCACCGTTCCTGGCGTCATCTCCTCTGCTCATAAGTCAGCGGTCCCTCTTGGCTGTGTCGTCTTTGATGTCTATGCTGATTGCTTTCTCTTTCCCTTTCTTTCTCGTAAGCTATCAGCATTTTTACGCATGGTCTAACTGTGGTCTCCTTGCTGGATCTGCTTGGCGCTCAGGACACATTTGGATGTGTGACGTTTTCATTGGCATGAAGGACTGCCCTTGTTCCTCTGCGAACTCGGTCTCCCGGCTCCTCCCTGCGCCCAGCTGCCAGTGCAATGTGTCCTGGATGGTGGCGCATTGTCCGAGGCACTGGTCATTTCTCATCAGCCCGTCCCTCCTCTCTTCGAGTCACACAGTCTCTAAGAAAACGGACTCCCTCCCCACGGGCTCAGGTTTCACTGTTGGCTTTTCACTCATTTAGTGACTTTGCCTGAGTTTTTCGAGGATGGGTGCCCTCCCTGGAGGGCGGTCAGAGTGGACACTCTGCTGGGGCCAAGAGGAGCACCACGTGCCACCCGATCACCCTGGTGCTCTGATGACACCCTAAGAACTAAAGGGCCCAAGAGTCTTATGGGGGAGAAGGCGCTCCCTTCACAGGTGTGCGGCTGAGGACCGCAGCTGCCTCTGGCCGCCTCTCTGAGCTCAGCTTCTGGGTGGGCTTTCTCTGGCGGCTCTATGCTGCAGCTGTGGTTCGTGGGGTTGTAGTCTGATCCGAACACCTTCCCATCCGAACACTCTTGTCTGGGGCCGCTGCGCAGAGGCTCAGCCGGCACGCGAGGCAGTGCCGTGGGCAGAGGCCCGCAGAGGCCGGCTTGCGCCTGCGTCCTGGGCTTCTGTGGCACGCTGCCTCTCTCCGGGAGGGCGTCTGCGCCACTGACCTGCAGCTGGCTGTGCCGCAGAGGTCTGCGCCCCTCCCGGAGAACGCTCTGGGAGCAGGCATCAGCGGGCTTGCGCTCACGCCCACCAGCCTGCCTGCGTGGGGAGGAAGCCAAAGCCGCGCAAGGCACGGCGAGGGAGCAGCCCACACTCTGGCTGGCCTTGCTGGGGTGCAGGCTCCCTTGTGAATGAGAACCGCAGCAACACCCCAAGCAACACATGCATTTTTTTTTTTTAAATCTTTTTTTCCTCAGCTCCACCCACTTAGGGCAGAACTAGGAGAAGTACACTGCCGAGGGGAGCAGCGGGCACAGCAGGAGAGGTCTGCTGCGCCATGTGGGTCCCCTCCCTGGCCGGCAGCAGGGATCGAACTCGTGCTGCAGTGGCTGCGGTTTGCTTCACAGTGCGTTGCTTAACCCACTGCGCCACCAGGGAGGCCCAACACATGCATTTTTTGTTGTTGCATTAAAATATTGGAAAGAACCTAAATACCGTATGTAAGAGGATGGGGGAGGGGCCTCCCTGGTGGTGCAAGAGTTGAGTCTCAGCACCGTGAAGCC
Source organism: Galemys pyrenaicus (assembly GCA_019455555.1). Classification (NCBI taxonomy): domain Eukaryota; kingdom Metazoa; phylum Chordata; class Mammalia; order Eulipotyphla; family Talpidae; genus Galemys; species Galemys pyrenaicus. The sequence continues at coordinate 817,180 of JAGFMF010011648.1, read as the reverse complement.
TCTGCCGCCACTGCAGCGTGAGTTCGATCCCTGGCCAGGGAGTGGACCCCCAGGGCGCAGCAGACCTCCCCTGCCTCCCGCTGCCCCCTCAGCAGTGTATTTCAGTCCATCTGCCTGTTCTGCTCCCCACTCTGTCTCTGGTGAGTCCTCTCACCCCCTTTCCTCCGGCCTAAACCCCAGCTTTTGTATACATAAATAAATAAATCTTTAAAAAAATCAATAAGAGGATGGGTGAGTAAGCCCAGCATGCCGGTACATCCATATTGTGTCCACTGAGTGATAAATAAGTAAGTGAATAAAGGATTTTTAATAGTAGCTAAGAGGGAATAGTTGCCTGTGTAGACTGTTAAATACAAGCACACACAGTCCGTTGTGTCTATCTAGATATTAAAGTACTGATGTAAAAGACAAACTTCAAGACTGACCCTGAGAGCAGATGACAGACCTGAGATAGGGGAACGAGAAGAGAGTGGGTGGGGAGAGAGGACCAGGCGGAGGTCTGGGGGTGCTTACTGGTGGGGAAACTCACAGCTAAGGGTGGAAGTCCTCTTATAATACAAAGTAAAATACATAAATAAAAGAAAATACAAAAAAATACAAAAGTAAATCAAATACATATTGAAAAATAATAAAAGATATAAATATATAGATATATATGGATCTATGACTGTCCAAATACATGACATATTTACAGATCGCATATATTACCATTAATATAAGAAAGAAAAGAAATAAAATATACAGATAGCTCTTCATTTATAGAGAAAGGAAACATGAAAGTGATAAAACAGCAACAAACAGTAACAGTTATCCACAGGAGCTTGCTGGGAGAGTGTGGGAAAGTCCAGATGGACAGGAACAGGGGAGAAGGGAAAGCAGAGAGGCACACCTTCCTGAGTACATAGGCATGAAGAGGTCCAGCTCTCAGTGCTAAGGAAGCATCTCAGATACATAAAAATGGATAATTAAGGTCAAGCAGAAGGTGAGGACAACCTAATCAGAACACAGCACATAACAAAGGAAGCTGGCTGTGTTGTGAAGGTGCAGCTAGATGAGGGGGGTGGGAGCGAAGGAAGCCTGACAGAACCAGCTGGGGACACTCCTTGGAGAACACAGTCAGGCTGAATCAACAGTAACCCCACCCACGGCTCTCAGCTAGGGAGCTGTTCCTCACAGAGTGTGGATTAGCAATTCTTAAACTCCTTTGTGTGTGTTCTTAGTCAAACCATGAAATGTCTTTTGGGTAATGAGAACTGGGGTGATGGAGAGACTGGTCCTGAGGTGCTGGGTCGCAGGCAGGTGCAGGCGAATTCAAAGACCAGGAAGGTGGGCAGCAGGCCAGGAAGGTGGGCGGCAGGCCAGGAAGGTGGGCGGCAGGCCAGGAAGGTGGGCGGCAGACGGATGCAGGTCGACAGGTAGAGAACAGAGAGAGGTCGATAGCGAGATGGAGGGATGGAGGGGATGGATGGATGACGAGATATAGATGACGGGTGGATGGGTGGGTATAGATGGCAGATGGAGAGAGAGCTAGGCAGACAGCAGACAGGTAGCAGACAGGAAATGTACGTGTATCGATGCATCTGGGGACCCACTCCTGCGGCCTGGCTGCGGCTCGGAGACTCCGTGCCTTGCTGCAGTGCGGACCCAGGGGCTTCTGTGGCTGAGGCAGGGGACACACGAAAACCTCAGACATACCAGGCCAAAGGTGAGAAAATATTCAAAACCGAATGAGACACGGGAATGGGTTTGAATGGGATTGCAGTGAACAAACCTGAGGCACTATAAGCAACAGAATAAATAATGCGAGCTATGGTTTGTACCCGTGCACTAAGTCAAACACCACCAGCCCAACTTACGTGAATAAGGGAATAAACTGGGCCTCCCTGGTGGTGCAGGGATTAAAGACAAAGCGCTATCAAGCTTTTGGCAGCCACTGCAACACTAGCTCGATCCCTGGCCAGGGAGCGGACCCACAGGGTGCAGCAGACCTCTCCTGCCTCGCCCGCTGCTCCCCTCAGCAGTGTATTTCAGTCAATGCACCTGTTCTGCTCCCCACTCTGTCTCTGGTGAATCCTTTTACACCCACACCTCTGGCCTGGACCCCAGCTCTTGTGTGCATAAATAAATACATCTTTAAAAAAAGAAAGAATGGAATAAACTACTAGCAGGGGAGAAGGCAAAACTCTTACAGTAGGTTCCAATCAGTAGACATCCAGGGGACACTGAAGCAGAAACCACCACCGGCTACCAGCACTGCAGGTGAGAGCCGCACTGAACTAAAGCGAGCAGATAAAAGAGCCAGTGGAAAACAGAGGTGACTGTGGCGTGGAGAACTCTGGCAGACACGCCCGGCGAGGCGGTCCCCACCAGCCCTGCACCAGCTCCGCACCCCACACCCCGTTGCATGCGCTCCTGAGCATGACATCAGTTGTATCATCGCCCCAAATTCAGAGCCTCAATTTAACCATCAGAAAAATAGCAGACAAACTCAAACTGAAGGGCAGTCTATCACACAATTATTCTGCAGGCGGGTCAACCTTTTTGCAAAGTAAAGAAGAATGAGAGACTGTTCCAGATTCAAGAACAATTTAGAGTCAAGACAAGCAAGTGCAGCTGAGACCTGGATTCGCTCCCAGCGTGGACAGCTGACAACATCTGAATAAGCTTTAGACCCCGTCACAGTCGGTGTCAAGTGATCTACTTCTAACCGCCATGCTCGGGTTACACAGGCGCGATCTTTAGGAGACTGCACGAAGGGGATACAGACTCCGCATCCCGCAAATGCCGGCAAGTCTGAGAAGCTGAAAGGTGGGCGACTTAGAGCGACCGGTAGAAGAAGGGGCCACGCACACGGCTTGCTGCGCGCTGCGGGGAAGGGGCAGTGAGAGAGCCCCGCGGAAACGGCCTCCACCCAGGGCGGCTGCGCGGGGGCGCGTCGGGCGCTGTGTGCTGGGCCTGCGCAAGGGCGAAGGCGACGTGCCGGACGCCACCCTCACTGGCCAGGCCCGCGGGCCAGGGCGGCCTTTCCGGCAGGTGCAGGGCGAGGGGTTGCATGGCGTCCGGGATGGCGGGCGGCGTGGGGGTGTAGCCTTTGCGCCCCGATTTGTGTCTGCCACACCGGCCACAGGAGACGCCCGTCGCGGTGTTCTAACCAGCGGCCGTGCCCAGGCCCCGAGGACGGGCGCCAGGGCCTGGCTGCTCCCCAGGCTCGAGAACCCAGAGCCTGGCCCCGAAAAGCGCAAATGCCGCTCCTGGCCACCTGCTAAGTGCCACCTCCCTCCCCACTCCGCAGAGGGAAGGCCCTTTAGCCGCCGCTGCCCAGACGCCACGGCCCGCCGGGCCACCCGCGGTCGGCACTACGACCCCCGAGGGAAGAGGCGAGCTGTCCAGCAGCACCGAGGAAGGGTCAGCTGCAGGCTGAGAGCCGCGGCGGGGCCTGGGGCCCTGGAGGGGGGCCTCAGTCGGCACCAGGCCTCCTGCCCTCTTCCGTCAAGAAGGTAAAGGCCGCGCCTTGCCCGGCAGTACAGCCCAGGGCCCGCAAGGGACAACTTGCCGCCCAGCCCTCCCCGCGGTCCTCGCCCCTGGCCACAGGAGAGCCGCAGGAGGGCAGCCAGGCCAAGCCTGAGGCAGGGCCCGGGCATGCCCGGCGTTACATTAAGAAGACACGCTTTAAGTGAAGAATCCCCCAAGTAAACAGACGAGGGCAGGCTCGGCCGTCAACTGCCCAAGGTCACAGAACAGGCAGAACAAAGGGCCGCGCGGGCCAAGCCCCGAGCAGATGGCTGCGCGGCTCGCGGCTCCAGAGCAGCTCTCAGAAAACTTCTCTGTGAGCTGAACACGTGAGCGCCCTGTCTGGCTTCCAGGTACCCGAGCTGGCGCGGGATAAAATTCTACCTCCCAGGAAAAAGAAACAATGTCAAGCTACAGGCGAAGCGAACTGTCGAGCTTACTTAAAATACTGGGGGTCACTGGAGCAGGTTGGGGCACAAGCATTTTGCTCCCAAATGCCTTATAATCTGCCTGGGTGTGGGGGCCGAATTCTCCTCTAATTTTCCCTACTGTGTATGAACAAAACTTGAGGTTACAATAGTCCTTTCTTTAAAAATGTGTATGGTTAGAATAAACCACGCCTCACTGAGATCTGTTTTTTCCTATTGAGTTTGCCACGAAAACCACAGGTTGTACCACGCACTTTTCCACTCTTTCAGGAAATCTCTTGACCACATCACCAGCTGCTTTGTTCAAAGATGTTGACGATAAATTTCCTGAACGTGTAAACATGATTTGCGTTTTCCTTAGGCCTTATTGCAGTGCACACAGACCACTTCGACAGATTTCGGAGAAAAGACCAAGTTATTTCCCAGAACTCCCCAGTTATTCGAGTCAAGTGATTCATTAGCAATCCATGAAGCCCCCATCAATTAAAAGCACTTACATTATTTGTGTAGAAGCAACCTTATATCATTCATCGATGGCAAGCTGACATTCACGCTTATATTCTATTTTAGCAAATGAGCAGATGGGAGGTGACCAAAGGCCGGGGCTGGGGAAGGCCTTCCTGGACTTAGTTCCCAAAGACCAAAGCAGCTGTCAGGAGCCGGCGAGAGCACCGTGCGTGTGGACGAACGTCCGCGAGTCGGGGGACGGTGCGGGAGCACAAGAACCAGCACTTGCTATTTTCTTCTTCCCTGTCACATGTGAATGTGTTTCAACTCTCACCTGCAATGTGAGCAAAGTAGTTCCATTTCGAAATAATTGCAATGACTTTGCAAGACCTTCTTGAGGGATTTAATTACAGAGGCACAAAACAGGAGCCCGTCAGGCCCCAGCCCCTTCTGACAAGGAGTCACAGGGCTGACGTGGGCAATGCCACGCTCGCTCTTCCCCGGGCCACGCTGCGTGCACAGGAGCCTGGTGGGAACGGGGGAGGGGAGGGCCATGGCCCGGTTCACCCCAGCGTGTCCCGCCCGGCCGGCGGACTTCGGCGCCTATGCATCCTGCCTTCCAGGTGCCCGCATGGGTCTGGAGACCCACTTGGCCCGCCTCACTGCCCTGAGTAGCTGCTTCCCGCAGGCAGGGAGGCCCTAAGAGGCGCTCTCACTTACAGCAGTGTTCTCACACCTTTACAAAACACGTAGGTGCTGTGTAACTGCTAGAAAGTCAACACAGAGTCTGTATGTCCGTGGGACTAGACCGCTTTATACACTCCCACCAATCCCTTCCTCCCTACCCCGGCCTGTAGCATTTGCCTCCTAGGCTGTGCTTTTCCTATGGTTTAGATATCTTGATCTCTACTTATTTTTAGTTTTTACTTCCTTTCTTTTAAATTTATTTATTTATGCACACAAGAACTGGGGTTGGGGTGAGGCCAGAGGTATGGTGGTGAGAGGACCCACCAGAGACAGAGTGGTTAGCAGAACAGTGGAATCCACTGCTGAGGGGGCCGCAAGAGGCACGAGAGGTCTGCTGCGCCCTGTGGGTCCCTCTCTGGCCAGGGATCGATCTCACGACTCAGGTCACAGTAGCTGGTGATAGCTTGATAGCGCTGAGACTTTACCTCCTGAAACAGGGAGGTTCCTGCTTGATTTTTCAATTCGCTTCTTCTTGTTAGTGTTCAGGTTTATTGATTCAATAAAATGGTTGTGTAGGTATTTGTGTTTTTTTCTTTCAATCACCTGGATTTATCTTCTAGATGTTTCTAATTGATTAGCTTCATTTTCTTGAAGTACAGAAACTCATCGATTCTGTATGGGAATCCGCTGTTATATATTTTAAAGTACTTCTCCCCTAACATTTGTCTTTGACTTTATCATGACTTTATTGATAGAGAATTTATCTTAATATTTTTATTGTTAAAAGTGGAGCCAGGACATTTTCTTTATGGCTTCAGGGTTTGTGTCTTATTTAATATGATCCCTCCAAGTTAAAGTTTTATAAAAATGCACATTTTATTTTCCCCAAAGGCTTTGATAATTACATTGATGTTTGTTCTTTAACCCAAAGGAGAGATAGAATGTCAACGTTGTGATATTTTTCTCAGAACATGCGTATTTGCCAAGACCCAGTTTCAGGAGTCTTATGGTTTTGTTTTGCTTTTCCCTGAACTGGTATCACCCATATCGTACACGAGATTCACACTGAACAGTGCTAACTACCTAGCTCTCGAAGAGCTAATGCCATACTGCTTGCACTCCTATTGCTTTAAAATATATTTTTTAATCTGGAAAGGCAAGACACCTTCCATTGTTCTACTTTCTTTTCAAACACCAAGAAATTGAGTTAGCCCAAAAGATAGGAATCTGTTTTTCTCCAGGGGTCATTTTCACTGCTGTAAAGCTTCCTGTCCTTGGTCTATTTAAGTGGAGACATGCGGCAGCTATTCCAACCCCACTATGACGAGGGGAGATTAGGTTTTCGCTCACGAAGTCATTTTGGTCATGTTTTCCTATGTTTTGACAAGACTACTAGATTGCTTGGTATAAACCTGCACATTGTATCTAATACTATTTCTAATACGAATCTCTAAAAGAACCCCCAAGCCCTGGGCTCCTCGCCGTCTTTCTGATACATGGTTTGTGTCCCTCACATGTTCGGCTGCGAACAGTGGTTCTTTGTCCTAACCGGTCATCTGTGCTCTCTCTCCCTGTCCCCCTGCCCCCCAGATAGGCCAAAGGCTCATCTACTGTATTGGGTATCTTGAAAAGTGCAGCTTCCTCTTTTACTATCAATTCTTTTGTTTTCATTTTTAACAATGTCACACCAGTTTTGTTTTCTTGTCTCCGTTTTCTGCTCCATTAACATGAGGCTCATTTGTAGGTTCTAAAGATCCCTTAAGTTATTTACTTTCATACCTTGTGACCCCCTTTCCCTCCTTGCTCTCTTCCTCTCTAACTGTATGTGAGGCTGTATTTTTCTTAAGTACTTCATCAGTAAGGTCCAGTATGAAATAATCACTTACCTACTGATGATCATTGACTTCCAAATGGATTTTAATTCCAGCTTTTATGTTTAATTTAACCCAAGTTATTTGGAAGGTAGTCAGTTGGATGCGTACACCCATGCGTGTAAAAATCTGGGGAGATGCTCGGTGTCGCCAGTTTTCATTGCACGACATCACGGCCAGTGGACTTGGCCTGCCGATTTGAATCTGTTGAGCTAATATGTGATCTTAAGTGTTCTTGTTCTGTGAACTGAATATGAGCCCGAGGAATCTGTGAATTCTCGACAAGGATGTATGTTTCCAAGGCAGTCGCAGGCAGAACATGGCTCAGGTGTCGAAGTGCGGAAGAGAGGGCTGGTCTTCAAGCCTGCCGGCCGGGCGTGGGCAGCCAGCAGCCCGCTCTGTCTGATGAGAGCGCTCCCTCCGCCCGCAATAGCCTGCGCTAAACACCCCGCGATCTCCAGAACTGGCAGAAAGGAGTTGCGCTCAGAATAAATTTATCTCTTTCAGCACAATTTTTAGAAATTCTTAGAAGGTTAAACAACCGCAGCACAAAACCTCACGCCACCCTCACACAGCCCAGACGTGCGTGGCCCGGTTCTCAGTCCGTGAGTGGACAGCGGCTCCCCGCGCCGGCCGTGGACTCCGCGTTTTCAGGGGCCCGAATTAAACCAACCGATGGCGGCACACGCTCGACCGACGCGCGGAGCCGCCCTGGGTGGTGACTGGGGCGCACCGGTGACTGTGGTTCCCCTTTTCCGTGCGGTCGCTGCCTCGTCCACCTGGCTTCGGGCGCCCCAGGGCTGCTGGCTGCCACGGGGCGACGTCTTCCCGCGGCTCCGCCCGCGCCCCCCTCCCTGCCCGCGCCGCCCACGCCATGGGAGCCCGCGCTGCGGACAGCGGCTCGGGCCTGCGCCCCTCTCCCCGTCGGGCTGGAGCAAGCGTCTGCCTCCCTCCCCCGATACCCGCCGCCGAGGACACGCGTGTCGCTGAGCGCCCGGAGCGCAGCGCCCGACCCGCGATGGCCGGCACAGCCTCGCTGTTTGTTTTCAGTGCCGAGTCAGTGCTTTTAACAATAAAGGGCATTCTGGCTCGCGGATATGGATTCCAGATACATATGAAGGAACCTGACTGATTCGCGGGTATCGACTCCGAGGTCTGCGGCTCCCCGCCCGCGGCCCGACGGGCCCGCGCAGGCTGCTCCCGCTGCGCTCCTCCGCTGCGCTGGGTTTGTTTCATTTCTGGGAGGCTTCAAAGCTACAAATCCACTTTATAGCCTTCCGATAACTACAGTTTAATCTTTCACACAAACGTTAAAACATTTCCAAACTAAGGTCAGACTCCACAGCAGGACACGTCACCCCGCGAGGGGACAACGTTACCTCCTTGCCAGGCCCCGCAGTGCCGCCAGGTCGGCCGAGCGGGTCCCCAGCTTGGGTTTCAGACTGCCACTCACCTTCTCCATGCCCCTGGGCATTTGTTTTAAATGAACTATAATGCTTAGTGCTCACTTTTCTTACTATTTCCTCCCTAATCACTTCTCTGCATCCCTTGCTAAGACCCCTTGAGTAATTCCTTCTGCTACACTGTCTGGGGCGCAAACCTTGGGAGTCCTTGCAAGTCTGAAAAGATCCTGTTTTTGAAATAATCTTTAATTAAGGAACCTCCCTGATGGTGCAAGGGGTTACTCTGAAGCACTGTGAAGCTAAGGCAGCCACGCAGCGCGAGTTCCATCCCCAGCCAGGGAGGGACCCCCAGGGCGCAGCAGACCTCTCCTGCCTCCCCGCAGCCCCCCTCAGCAGTGGATTTCAGTGGATCCGCCTGTTCTGCTCCCTGCTCTGTCTCACACCCTGCACTTCTGGCCTGCACCCCAGCTCTTGTGTGCACAAATAAATAAATGTCTTAAAATATGCTTTAATTAAGTAACATTATTTTGGATCCTTTTAACTTTCTCATAAGGTAGGATTTCTCCGGAGCTGTGGTCACCACAGTTCTCGCACCACCGCAGCCCCATGCTCTACCACAGCCCACCGTGCTCCCCTCACCCCGTTTCCTCCCTTCCCGCTCCCCTCCTGGATGCCTCAGATCTAAGGGCACTGTCAAGGGTCCTGTTTAAACTGCCTTTCCTGACAAGTCCTGTTTGGTTTCTCAACACCCCACATAGGAGAGACACCGTCTGGTCGGGCTGAGCGGCTTCTCTCTCTTACCGTCGTTCCTTCCGGCTCCCACACGCGCTCTAGCGGCGCGCTCATCTGTTGGTGGCCGAGGCGCTCCCGCCCTGGGCGAAGCCCACATCTCCTTGAGCCACTCCTTCGCCCAGGGCACCCAGGCCGTCCCCAGCCGTGGCGACTGCAAATGGCGCTGCTGGGACGGGGGTTAGGTGTCCTTCACGGCGTGCTTCCGTGTCCCTGGTAGATTCCTAGGCGTGGGATCGCTGGGCCAGACGGGAGAGCCATGTTAGTCTTCTGAGGAATCTCCACACGTCTTGCCGTTCTGAAATTTCAGTGTTACTAATTCCGGTTTTCTTCCATTCGTGCCTTGTATTATTTAATGATCCTTGTAATCTGGAGATGTGAGCTTCCCTTCAGACCGGGAGTGCTGCTTTGGTGTCTCCTTATTTCTCCGCTTGCCTGGTTTCCCGGTGGGGCGCTCTTGGGCAGAGCTGAGGCCTCTAGCTGGAAGCTGAGTCTGCGCACAACTCTGGGCTGTGCCGCTCTCTGTCCCTTGCACTGGGCGCCCTGCACTGAGCCCTGTGGGCTGCTGCCAGCGCTCCGCATGGCCCTCATTATCCCTCTGGGTCCCGAAGGGGAACAGCCGACGCCCAGCGAGGGGGCATTTTCTAGGACACTGATGGGAGACGCCAGCCCCAGGGGTGACAACAGCACCCCAGGCCTAGCCTAAGCCCCCGTGGACATGAGGCCAAGGCTGGAGGCAGCCAGGAGCCCAGGAGCGAGGGAAGCTCAGCAGGCGCCCTGCCAGAGTCCCCTTGACGCGCGACTCCTCCCAACTCCTCCATGAATGTCTAACCGAGTTCTAAAGTGAGAGAGGACGAAGTGTCCGGGCTTCCCGAGCGCCTGCAGCTCCACTCGCACCGCGCGTTCTGTGCAAACACACTCCTGAGGAAGGCAGCTGTGCGACTGCACCCCCTGCATGCAGGCGAGGACACGCTCGAGGCTCCGGGAGGAGATAAAAGCACGCCGTCCTAGTCCGCTGTCAGACGCTTTGGTCTCACCAAACAAAGAATGTCAGTGTTCCTTAAGGGGAGGAAAATGAACCAGAAGGACGGTGACACCAATAGACGTGTACAAGTGTGACGTGTCCCTCACCTCTGAGCCCCGTCACTGCCAGGAGAGTCTGCTGCTCCTCACACTTAACGGACGTGACTCTGTGGAGACGGAGGAAGTACACGGTTCTGCGCAGGCCACTGCAGACAACGGCGCTGACCTCACGGCCCCACGCACGGACGATGCGGCACTGACGCTGCCTGGCCCAGAGCTTCGGCTCAGGCTTAGAAATGCCCAGGCACAAACAATGGCCCAAAGGTCATCGGTGACCGGCGAGTCCGTGCCCAGCAGCCTCAGGACAGCAGACACATGCTGTGGCTCGTGCTAGGACGCTGCGTCATTCAACGCAGTCTGCGTCAAGAGCCCAGGTCACACATGGGCGATGACGGACGGGTGGCCGATGGAAGGACGGGTCAGACAGGATGGAACGCGTTTCTGCTGAAATACAGGTGCCAAGAGGAAGCTTGCAAACTCTGCCTTCACTTCACACGCCGCCTGCCGCGCTTGCAGAAGTAATGACAAGACGCGGCTGCTGTGAGTAGAGACATGCTATTTCTTAGCATTCCTGGAGTTTTTACGATAAGGCTTATTTTTATGTTTGGATTATGTCATGTTACTTTTGCTTCCTAATGGAAGAGAGGCCCCAACGTATAAAGCAAAAAGAAAAATTAAAGGAAGTTTCCTTTCCTTAATTGGGAAAATTTACACGTGTTATTGCAAAGCAGAAGTAAGCAGACAAGCAGGTAAATAAACACTATTTGTATATGTATAGTAAATACATATAGGCAGATAAAACATACACTACGACATGATACAGTGAGTAGAGTATACCTAATACCATATGGGCTGTCATCTTTATAGTATTTTTTTTTAAAGATTTATTTGTGCACACAAGAGTGGGGTACAGGCCAGAGGCAGGGGGTGAGAGGACTCACCAGAGACAGAGTGGGGAGCAGAATAGGCAGATGGACTGAAACAAACTGCTGAGAGGAGCAGCAGAAGGCAGGAGAGGTCTGCTACGCCCTCTGGGCCCCCTCCCTGGCTGGGGATGGAACTTGTGCTGCAGTTGCTGTGGATGCTCCACAGTGCTGCGTTCAACCCCTTGCACCGCTAGGGAGGCCCCATCTTTATAGCACTAAACACAACAATGTGTTCTGAAGATTTTGCACGCCAGTCCTGGCCAGAGATCAGATGCTTAAGACACTGCCGGCCTCTGACGCTGTGGGTACGACTTGATGGCTCCCTTGCCGGGCTGCATGCAGGGACAGTGGTCAGGCCTGAGTGAGTGGGCACTCACTAGAGGGGCCATGTGGGTGGGACACGGAAGGGGAAGGCCAGACCCCAGCTTGCCCTCCTGTGCTCACCCCAGCGAGGTGACAAAGCCCGTTCCCACGTCTGTGTCCCGCCCACAAACTGCTCTGCAGAACACTGAACGGAATCACCTGAACGAAAATGTTCATGAAAGAATTTTATGAAAACTGTACAAGCGGGAAAGTCTAAGAGTAGGAATGGAACAGACTTTATCTCACTCCCCGCGGGGCTCGATGCAGTTCGCTATCACAAGGAGGCGGAGAGTCACCAAATACAAACACCACCACCGACATTCTATCTTATGCGTGTTGTTAGGGTCTTATCTGAGTATCGGCAGGGCGTGTCTCGTTCGTCTTGGTCTCGCAGGGCTGACAGGCGCGAGGCGCAGCTGGAGTAACGGGGGCACTGCAGCACGGCATGCAGCACACGGCCACCGGGTCTTCCCCCCCACCGAAGTAGCGTGTCTCCTTAAAGCAGAAAAGGGCAAGTTTGCTGCAAACGCCACAGCCCCACTTGGGAGCAGCCTGTCACAGAACAGTGGCTCTCGTCCTTTCCTTTTTGGAATGATTTATCTTTCAGCTTGGGAGAGGCCTAACTGACCGCAGGAATCGGTGTGCTCTGAATCCATGGCGGGATGGTCTGGTGCCCTCCCGGGCTTCGGTCACCGCTGCACAGGCAGCAGGCTCCAGCACGCTCCCCCACCGTTCCACTCCCTTTCTTCTTATTTCCTTGGATGAGAATGTTTAAGGCCTAACTTCCCAGCACCCGTGCCACCGCCTCCCACATGCGGGGACTGCTGTGAGACCACGCTGTCGGCGTCTCTGTCAAGGAAGTGTGTTTCTGAGCAAATGCTTGGGAGGAACGTCAGCGGGATGGTGGGATGCTACCATCTCTGCAGAGCGACGCGGCGTGAGGGTGGGTGGCAATGTGTTCTTCCTTCTAAAGCTGGTGATGTGCAGGAACAGAGGCGGGTATCAAGGGGTTGAGCGCTACACTGTGGGGCTTCCACAGCCACTGCAGTATGCTTTCCATCCCCAGCCAGCGAGGAGACCCACGTGGCGCAGCAGACCTCCCCTGTCTCCCCGCTGCTCCCCTCAGCAGTATATTTCGGTTGTTGTGCCTGTTCTGTTCCCTTCTCTGTCTCTGGTGAGTCCTCTCACTGCCCCCTCTCTGGCCTGTACCCCAGCTCTTGTGTGCATAAGTAAGTAAAAATCTAAAAAAATATACGGAAGAATTATCTAGAACATATGAAGATACTTATTCAAGTACTTTATGTAATTGTCTAGTTTTAGAGAAGCAGCCCAGCGGTCGGTCTAGAGAAAGAGCCTGACTTCTAGCGCTCATGAACCCCGAATTAACGAGCTGGGGCGCACTCGCTCGCCTGGGGCTGGGCTCCCCGCAAGCAGCACTCCCTGAGGTACCTCCAGTGACGCGCCGCGGACAGCGCACTTGCTTTTGCAGAGAATACGAAGTGTGCGTGCTTCGGATGAACTTCGAAATCGACAATGTTAAAAATCTCTGATCTCATCCTCGAGGAACTTTCTCTTCTGAGGATAAAGACACGACTCTCTCTGGCCCGGGCTCGCCCCCCCGCACTGAGCGCAGCGCAGCGCACAGCTGCAGCTCCCGGACCCTCAGCCGGCGGGCAGCTGCCCGGGCAGCGCGGGCCGTCACCAGGCTCTGCTGCCCGGCGCGCAGGAAACGTGCGGACAGTAGATGGCCGCTCCTGCAAGCACCGGCCGCGCCCGCACCCACGTGGGATAAGCCCCGTCTTGGGCTTTGCCTTTGTGGTCCTTGCCATTGGCGCTGCCCCCAATGGGGACGCCATGGGGCGTTGGGCCCTTTCTCCTCTCCGCCTTTTCAGCACCCGCGGTGGCTGTTCACAGTCGAGGGGACGGCTCGGCACCGCGACGGGCAGGGGCAGTGGGTCTGCACGCAGCGGCACCGGACGGACGGGGACCGGGGAGACGGATGTGCTGCCTGGCGGGCTGCGGGGACCGGGAGGGGACTGCTCAGGGGAGGGAGGGAGTCGGAGAAAGAAAGACGTGGCACACGGTTCCCCTTGCGGTGGAGGACAGAGGGCCAGAGCGGAGGAGCGGACAGACCCAAACCCTGGGGCGAAAGAGCGAGGCCTCAGGGGCAGGTGCACCTGGGGTGGCATGGGGCGCTGGGCCGCGGGGGCCGGGGTGCCGGCGGGGTGGGGTAACTGTCTCTGGGGTGGTGTAGACCAATCTCTCGAATCGAATCATGCAGTGTTGTAATAAACTAAGGTCTCTTCCATGAGAAGAAGCTGCCACTGAAACGCACCGACAAACCCGACACTCTCCCCGCCGTCTCCTCCCACATCTCCCCGCCTCCCCTCCAGGTCCGCACCTGCGGGGCTTCGCACCTACGCCCTCGCCCTGCAAAGCCTCCAGCTGGCCGGGACGCGGAGACCGTGCCTCTGGGCAGACCTCCAGCCCACCCGCCGACCAGCCAGGACTGGCTGCCCCTCCTGGCGGTGACAGCCGGCCACGCACCTCGCCCATGGACCACGGCACCGTTTGTCGAGCGCTGCGCCCAGTGCTGGGCTGGCTTTGGCCGCCGCCTCCAGGTCGCTTCCCTCGTAGTCGCCTGGTCCAGAGCCCGTCCCAGCCGCCCTCCCCGGCAGCGTCCCCTCTGCAGTCACGCCCCGCACCTCTCCAGGGCCCAGCGCCTTTCCGAGGCCCCGCCGCTGCTGGGGGGCTTCTGCACCTGCCAGTGCTCCCTCACCCAAGAGGCTTTGCAAACGTTGATCAAACGGACTCTGCCTTCCACGCCCAACCTTACTCGTCTTCCCAGTCTCGGCCCACGAGCCCCTCTCTCGGGCTGGAATTCACCGAGTTCTCTGCAGAGGCTGCGCGGCAGCACCGCAGGACATTCTGGCAGGTCTCCGCAGCAGGCCGGGCGCGCCCCGTCCCCAGAGCGCGGGCGGGCTGCCGTCCTGGCGCTCATCCCCAGCGGCGCCCACAGTGGACGCTCCGGAAACCGTGCAGGTGAGCGCCCACAGCAGTGACGGCGGAATAAGGAGGGCCGCGCAGCCCGCCGCTGGGGCGGCCGTGCCCACATGTGGTGCCGCCACGTTCGTTCACTCTGGTCGCAGCACGTGGCCATCAATGGCCCATAAGACCCGCATTGCTCACTGTGTCCCGTGGTCACTGAATGGACATTTTAGGCAAAGACTGACACAGATCAGCTCTCACATTCTGTGAAGACAGTAGCGTTACAGTTCTCCACGCTTGAAGTCAGTTCACTACCTTTCCTGCTAGTCGAGCTTTCAGAGGTTTTAGGGGCTACTTCTGAAGAATTGTTTCCAAGGACCCAATCAATTATTTTCTTTCACCCTGTTAACTTACAATGAATCTCTATAAGAATATGATTTTCCCAAGGAAAGAACAAAAGAGAAGAAAGTCAATTTCCTGATAGTTTCACCCGTTTCCCCTCCCACATTACTTTGGTAATTTCAACTGGCCTGTTCATGACACCCCTCGTGAGCTTCATGGTGCAGCTGACCCTCCCCTCTGGCATTCGGCCTGCATGATGACTTGTGTGCATGTGTGTGCATGCACTGCACACAGCCCACGGTGGGCAACCCTGTTCTCAAGGAAGTCAGAGGAGGCTGTTGAAGCAGCATCCTGCATTGCCAAGAATGCTTCCCCACTGCCACGGAGCGCTTCCATCTCACCTAAGTCTATGGAAGGGGCTGCTGCTCCAGAGTTGACCTTATAGCCAAAGAGCAGTGCAGGACCTTGTGCCAAAGCTGAACTGCGTTTAAGAGGCATCAGGTGTCTACATGAGGAGAAACTAACCTAAGTCAGAAGATATAAGTGAGCCATTAGACAGCTTCTCTTCTTAGCAACACAGGTAAACACATTTTAGTTAGTATGTCCTCCACCTCTATTTTAATTATTACCTACTCTATGTTTCCACGTACACACACCTATAGATTCTATGTTTATAAACAAGCAGAGGAATGCCACACTTCATTTACATTTATCAGCAAATCTGAGCACTGCTCCATATTCCATTACACAGCTGCATAGTACTCCACTGACAGGAATACAGTTGGTCCTCTGGAGGGAGACCTGTTTTGTTTTCTACTATATTATAAATAGTTCTACAATTACAGTAGTGCCCATTTGAATACTTAAAGAATCAAATTATGAAGTCACTATTAGCCAGTTAACAAAATACATAGGAAACTCTACTCAATATGAATCTGCAAAAAAAGTAAAAAAGATATAAATTTAACAGCTAAGTATTACTATAGTGACATAGAAAGAAGAAATGAGAATGTAAGCATTAGATTTTCCAGTGGTTCAACTAACTTAAATAACAGTGAAAATATCAATTATTTTCTTCCTGAATATTTTTATGAATAAGAAATTAAAACGTACCATCCATTAAGGTTGACACTTGTCAGAAAATTTCAAAAGTAAGCATCCTCCAGTGGCATATAAGTGGTTGTAATGATCCTCTAAAATTATGATAGATTAGAGAAAATTAAAGAAGAGTATGCTATTTTTAACTAACATGGCTGTGGTCATCATTTTACAATATACACATACAGGTCATTATTATTCCGTACAACTTAGACCAATAAAATGTTATTGAAGTTCTGAAGAAGAAGAAGTTCTGAAAAACTAGAACATGAACTACACCAAACAAACAATAACTCTTCTCAGTGAGAAACATAGTAAAATGACATAGATTCTAGAAACCTTATCGAAATCATATCCACTTAAAAAAAGTCCTACTAAACAATAAACTTCAAAAAAAATAAGCCCAGACCGACCTCCTAGTGACACAGCACGAAATGATGCTTCTCTTTGTGCCATCACAGGAAATTAAGGAAAAATGAAGCCTCTCTGTGTAACCAGATAACCACCAGGTAGCAGCTGGCTAGCACACACAGGTGTCTTAAAAATCAAATCTCCAACAATTTGAAACCAAAGAGCCAAACTTGTAGGTTCTGATAAAAGAGAAATCTCAAGAATCATTTCATCCTCAATGTTAACAACAGACCCTAAGATATGAGGAGCGAGACATGCTTCAGAAAGAAACAAAAAAGATAAAAATGCAATCAAAGTACTATGTAACAATTTCAATCATTTATTAATGTTAATTAACTTCAGATAACTAAGGGAGCTATAAAAAGAAACTATAATGGATGCAAAACAGCAAAGACTAAAAAAGAAAACCGCAGCCGCCTCAGTAATTTCTGCCATTCAGAACTTGCCATAGTTATCTCCTGCGAGCGCGCCCTGAGATTGGGAGGCCCCGCCCCATCAGCGCTGTCCGGGTGGGCTGCACGCGGGCCAGGGGCGTTCTCTCGGTCACCTTCACCTGCCGGATGCGAGGGCTCCGTCCGAAGCCGTGTGTGTCGGAGCCGCGCCCAGCGCGCAGGAGCTGTCCACTCCGCAGGCGGCCCGCTGGCTCGGCAACAGTGACCACCCCGCTCGGTTCCCTCCGTGCGTCCGCGCTTTCGCGCTTTCTGGTCCAGGCTGCAAGTGGCCTCCAAGGCATGCTTCCTCCCGATGAAACTGCTAAGCAGATGCCAACCAGAACCTCGCCTCACAGCCATTTGTGAATTACTCTGTTTAAACGGGTATAAAACCGAAAAGAGCAGACTCAAGGAGGCTGTCAGGCAGCAGTTAAACCTGCCTCCAAACATCGGGTGGTTTCACGGTAACATACTTCATAGAAAAATATGTCTAGTCGTTGATTGGGAGCTTTGGTCCTCAAGCAAGAAGGAAGGGTGACCCTGCGTCCCTAAGGAGGCCCCGAGCAGCACCGACGCTCCAGCACGGCAGGGAGGGCAGAGCTCTCGGGGCCACGGGCGCCGGCCCCTCACCCAGCTGCAGGCTGCGAGCCGGCGGCCGCGGAACGATGTTTCCAGGCTGATTAATTTGCCATCAAAATTCAAAGTCATAATCCCAGAAGGGGGAAACCCTACGGCTTCGTTTTCCGTTTTTGCTTTGCGCTAGCCCTCTGCAGAGGGAGAGCACCTGAGAGGTGGCCCGGGCTGTGGCAGGACGGCCAGGGCAGGAGGCCCACTTGCGCGCGCGCCCCGCTGGGACGATCTGGGGTGAGGGGTGGAGGGGCGCACTCGCTGGCGTCTGAGCGCCAGTCAAAGCACGACAGTCAACAGTCAGTTGCAACCGCCAGTGGCACCAGGCTCCGGTCCGAGCCCTCTCAAGCTGCCATTCCAGAAACAACGCGAGTGCTGCCACGGACTCCCCGGACCCCCGATGCCTGCCGAGGCGCGCGGCGGAGCCCGAGGGCGCCGCCAGTCCCCCAGTGCCCCGCCCTCCCGCGGGCGGGGAAGCCGCTGTCTGCAGGGTGAGCAGCAGGCCGCGGGGCTTCTGAGCTGATGCCCCTTCGAGGGCGCCCGGCCCCATGTCTAGGGGAGCCGGCGGGCTGGGTGGAGACCAGAGTGTGCATCCGCCAGCCACCGCAGGGCCGCAGCAGGAGACGCTCCACCGGCTCCTCTGGATGGTGGAGAAGGCCCAGGCTGGGGGAAGACTGGATGGAAGAGGGGGCCTAAGAAACGGGGCTTGGCTCGCAGCAGAATTGTGCACACAAACCTCAGTGTTGCAGACAGCAGCGGCTACCTTGGGTTGCAGCACAAGGAACAAGGGCCCCCGAGGGTAACCCGCGGGTCAGCACCGTCCCTCACCTGATACCTTTTCTCAGCAATGGAAAAGAACACACGTGGTTTTCTAGAATACTGCCTGGTGCTCCTGGGGGCCAAGGAGCTCTGCCACTGCTTCCACTGCATAGTAGACTCTGCAAAGGTATTACTCACTCCCAGGTAGCATTAGAGTAGGAATTAAAAATAGCAGAGACCTTTTGAAGCTCTCGAACATCTTTCTGCCAGCGCTGGATCGCTCCCTGCAGGGTATTTTTAGTGTTCGATACACTCAGCTTTAAATGTCATAAGCAGTGGGATCGGGGCGCTCTCTCTGGCTGCATCTTGGGCAGAAAGTCCTATTTGATATCTCATCTGCAATTTGATTCAAACTTTATTTCATCTGTAAGTA
This sequence comes from Galemys pyrenaicus, assembly GCA_019455555.1. NCBI lineage: Eukaryota > Metazoa > Chordata > Mammalia > Eulipotyphla > Talpidae > Galemys > Galemys pyrenaicus. The sequence goes on along the minus strand of JAGFMF010011648.1, from coordinate 798,584 downwards.
ACAGGCTAGGGAGCATTTTGGGCCATTTGCTGAAGCGAGGGGCTTTCCGGAGTCTGAGAGACGATAACCCTTTGCTTCTCTTCTCCGTCAGGGAGACGTAATTGAATGTGTCATCTCCCTAAATTGGAAAATCCCCTAAGCTCCCTGGCCTTCCATTTTCTTAACTTCATAGAGAGTTGAGGCCACTTGACCTGTTGGAAACGTCTCAGGAACTCAAAGGGAATCCTGACACGGGTCCCCCTTGTCGTGCACTGCTGTCTCTGCACGTCAATCTGACCAGAGAGGGGCGTACCAGAGTCCAGCTCGGTGAGCAGGTTAAGGGGAGGTGCCAAGTAAGCCAGGAAATAAAGAAATGACAGGCACAAAATAGTTTCAGAGAAGCGGCCCGGGAGATGCCAGGCTTGCTCTCTGACTCAAGTGTCCAGAGTGTTGGGCACGGCTCATATTTATTGAGAAAAGCTGCCCCCTTTGTTAGGTAGGAGACACTGGTTTGTTCTTGCATTTCTCGGTATGCAGCATCAACCGGCACACGCTCACCGCCAAGCTTCTGCGCTATCCGGCTGTGCTGCTCTCCCTCCTCCTCCAGCTGACTCCCCTGGCGATGGTTTCACTGGCGCGAGAGTGAACACCCTGGTCTGTGCACGGGCCGGCCTTCCAGCCCACGCTGACCGGTATTTTAGCCATGACCAGCCTTCGGCCGTGACCCAGATATATCCCCCCGGCCCTAGGGGTCTCCAGCGGGTGCACCTGGCAGCAGCTGCAGAGCTGTGCACAAGCACACACGCAGTGAGATGCTGTCGCCGCTCCCACAGCTGGGCCTGCACAGAGCTGCGGCGTGAGGCCCGCGCAGCACGTGAAGCACAGCACACGCAGCCTATGACCGCGTGTGTGCAGAGCGAGGTGGCACAGGCAGAACGTGAGGCACACGTGTGGCCACAGATGTACATGCAGCGTGAGCTGCTCCTCAGGTCGCTGGTACAAAACCCTCAGCTGCTGTGGAATACTTAAAACCTGCGTGATGCCAGTCTACTCGCTAGAGTCTCTTGCCAAAGACGAATCACCTAAGCGCCTTTTCTTGCTACTTCCTGCCACCCCTTCACGTGCCGCCCCAGCCCACCTGCCGGCGCCGTCTCTGCTGCCCCCAGTTCTTGCTGCCGTCCCATGCTTCGGAAACTCCACCTTCGCAGGATGTCCGACTTGATGAATTGGAAGCTATAAACCCCCTCGATGGACCTGCGAGGCGGGCTCACACCTCGCCCTCTCCTGAGAGGGCTTCACGATGGCAGTGGCAGCCTGGACACCTGGCCGGTCCAGCCTGCCCCGGGGCGCCCAGCTCCTGGCCAAGCCGACGCCCCTGCACTGCCCCAGCTGTGCGTTTCGTCACGTCACGCGTCTTCCAGCCACGGCTCTTCCTTGTGCGCCCTGGTGCTGCTCGGGGGACACGCAGAGGTTGGGGCTTGAGGGAGGTGCCGCCTTGGCCGTCGGGGGGGGGGGCAGGGGTCACTGCCCGTGAGCAGCCAGGACACGCTCCCCGGACATCATGCGTCAGCCTCATCTCTTCCCCAATAGCTTTGCCACGCGCATCTCCTGTGTGCAGGTCTATCGTCGCAAAGGCGCAGCTGCGTTTTGCCCTTCCTTTCTGAGTCGTCCTCAGCTCCGGCCGGCGGAGTGCAGGCCCCGCCTCCCCCGCCGTCCTGAGAGGCCCAGGCGCCTCGGCCAAGGCCCACGTCTGCGTAGAGGCCTTTGGCGGTCGCCACGGCGTTCAGCTCAAACACGACGGGGCTCTTTGTGTCTTGGCTCGCAGCTGCCGTCCACAGCCGAGACCGAAGGGTCACTTTCAGCGTGCGTGCGGGAGAGAGCGAGGTGAGGCATGCTCCCCAAATCACTGTCCTTCCTGCTTCTATTTTTGCTGAAGTTACTATTTTTGCTGAGTTTCTTCTAGTGCCAGGTATTTCCTATTTTAAGCTACTTCTCCATGTTGCGGTGAGCCCTCAACCCGCGACAGCTCCCCACTGCTACAGGTACACGGCGTGGGCCCCGAGGGGGCGGGCCCTGAGCTTGCCCCCAAGCCGCGGCTGCCATCGGGGCACAGGTCAGGAGCTCCCCAAAGCCCAGCACCCCGCCCACAGGGCAGAAGCTGCCACAGCCAGCCTCATGGGACTCTTGCCGGAATCCAGTGGATGGATGAAATTCAGTGGTAGCTGCAGCCATAAAAACAATAATGAAGACCATTTATCCAAAGTATACATGGACAACACCTGTTCAGAAGAGACCCAGCCTTGACAAAGCCACGTGCTGTCACAAGGAGGGGAGGCGTCTATTTAAGTCCCTTCCCGTGGCCGCACGGTGCGACAGCCACTCGCCCGCACCCGGCTCTTCCCTGCCGCGCGGCTTCTCCCTCCGACTTCCGAGCCAGCAGCGCAGAACCAGGCCCCTTTCTGTCTTTATAAACTCCGGTCACGAGAAGTTTGTTTCCTCCCTCCTCTGAGACAGGCGTGAGTGATCTATGATTTCCGACACACCTTGAATAGGCCTTGCCGTGTCCCCGCGGTAAGCACATGTCATTCTGAGATGTCTCTGCACCCCACCGGCTAAGGCTTTGGGCCTCCTGAGGGCACCAGGCCCTGCATGGCGCGGAGCTTGCGCTTGGTCTGATGAAGCTGGCTTTAAGCAGAAAGAAGAGCGTGCCCAGCGTCCATTTGTGTGATGCAAATGCCCGGCTCCTCCTCTGGGCTGGTTCCTGCTTCCCTTGACTCTCAGAAAAGAGCAGGCCGGGAGCGCCGCCTCTCGGGAGACCAGGCCGCTTTGCTCGTCTGCCTCTGTGTCTGCGCTGTGGCTTTGTGCGCGCCTGAGGAGGCGATCATTTCTTCGGTTATTTGCTAGGGGCAGGGCCGCACTCCCTGCTTCTCCTTGCGTGCGTCTTGGCACCGATCTCTTTCACGGACCGGCCAGCAGGACCTAAAGGGAAACCTGGGCACACGGAACTGTCCCCAGCGCCCCCAGCGCCCACGGGGCCGCAGGCGGCGACCCCTTTCTTCTCGCCGCTGGGTGCCCGTGTCCTTCCTCTGTCTCTCGGGCCTTGCCACTTTCATTTGTTTACCCGACAGTCAGCTTGAGGTTTGAGTTCTTTGACTGCTCATCTTTTTCCGATTTCACTGATTTCTGTCCTGTTCATCACTGTCTCTCCTCGCTTGAGGGCGAGACAGTTCTTCCTCCTCCAGTCCCCAAGGGGAGTGCCGCCTCCACAAATGGCACCTGCTTCTCCTTGTCTCAGGTGAGTGCGTAAGGCCGTCAGTTCCCCTAAGTATTGCTTTTCCTGCATCCTGTAATTTCGAAGCATTGTCTATCCACGTTATCTTGATTCATGTTATCCCGTCCTCTGGATTCAGAATCCTTCCGAAGCTCTACTGAGACTTCCTGACCCACGCACCAGTCGGCAGAGGGCTGCGCCGTCCACATCTTTGAAGGCCTTTTCAGTGCTTCTGATTTCTAGTGAATTCCAGCATGCTCGGATGCCGTGTTCTGCATGAGCTCTATTTTTAATGTCCAGGGTTGGGTTCTGGGCCACAGCGAGCTTCCTGCATGTGACTGTCCACCCGAGCTGGAGAAGAACGGCTGTTCTGTGGGCACGTGACACTTTACCCCTCAGCTCTCCCTCAGGCACAGTGGAGGGTGGCGGGGGCGGCTCAGCCCTCTCTGCCCTGATTGCCTCACTTCCACGGGCGCCCAGGTCTCCGGCTAAGCCGGCGGACCCGCTCCCTCTCCCCTGTCTGAGCCGCGTCCATACTGCTGTGATGGCTCCCGGTCACGGCCCGTGCTGAGGGCTGTGCCTGCTGTGGAGCGCGGGCCTCTCTGGCCACGGAGCCCCTTCTTCGGCTGCATGCCTGTGTGAGCCTGTGTGTCACTTCCACCTCCCTGCTCTACCCCGGGCGCTCACGCCCAAAGTGGGGTGCTGTGCGCGCTTGGGCCTGGCGATTGCTAACCTTTAGTTGGAGAACTTCAGTTCACTGTAAAGTGATAACTGACACAGACGGAGCATCAACTGGTTTTGAGCAGCTTTCTATGGAACACCTCTTCTCCCCCATTTCTGTCCTCTCTGGTGATAACTGAGCACTTAAAGTGGTTCAGTTTTATCTCCTTTGTTAGTACATAAGTAATAGCTGTTGTTTTAATTCTGTGGCGGTTTCCAGAGAATTTACAAAATGCATTTTAACCAACCTATAATGAAAAAATAACTGGCCTTCAGCAGAGCTGCCCGTGACCTCAGCCTACTGCTCACCCAGCTGCCCGCCCCAGCTGCCTGCCTTCCAGCTACGGCTCCTCCCTCCCCGCCAGGCGTCTGAACCTCGCCCGCGAAGCGTCTCCCACCTCCTACCTGAGCCCTGGTCGGCAAGGGCCCAGGAGTCACCCTCAGCCGCGGCGCTGACAGGCTGGCGCTGGAGGAGGCGGCCAGAAGCCAGGGCGCCGAGGCAGCCCCTGGGCGTGCTCGGTGCTCCCCGGCCTGCGCACAGGTGAGCCTGGCTCCGTGCTGCCTGCCGGCCTGGGCAGCCAAGCCCCAGGCGCCTGAAGCCTCTGCGCATGGCTGGCCCCTCACCCCTCGGGGGCAGGGGAGGGCGGCTGGGGACCCACAGCTGCTCGCCGGGCTCACAGGACAACTCTCGGGCTCCCCGTGTTTCCGCTCCACGGAGCAGGTCCCACTGCGCACGGGCCTGGTGTGTGGTGATGACTCTGGGTCACTTTGGGGCTACTTGCTGGTATTAAACAGCCTGCGCTGGGCCGCCCTGGGGTGCTGCACGGTGAAGCGTCCGCAGCCACTGCAGCGCAAGTTCAACCCCCGGCCAGGGAGGGACCCACAGGCGCAGCAGACCTCTCCTGCCTCCCGCTGCTCCCCGCAGCAGTGTGCTTCAGCCCATCAGCCAGCCTGCTCTGCTCCCTGCTCTGCTCTGGGGAGACCTGTCACCCCTGCACTCTGGCCTGCACCCCAGCTCTTGTGTGCATCAATAACTAAAACTTAAAAAAAATAAACATCCTGTATTCACAGCGAGACGGACGATGCCAGGCCATTTACCAGGGCGTGTCCCTGCTGGGCACGGAGGACGTCACAGCACCTAGCCCGAGGCCTTGGCTCTGCAGGAGCTGGAACTCCGTGTGTGACGCTGGCTCTGCCCTGGTTCTGCAGGAGGTGCCAGGACAGCTGCTGCCTTCACTAGAAACGCAGGAGAGAAGGAGGGAAGGGGACTGAGTAGCCGCGGCCGCCCGAGCAGTGGCCGGGGAGGCGGGCCCACCTGGAGGCTCTCGTTCCAGGAAATGCAGGCTCAGAAAACTCACAACTTGTCAGAAATGACACAGTAAGAGAATAAGACTGGATTCCAGTTCTTTCTAGCTGCACAGCCTGTACTTTTTCCAATATCCCACAAGCTTCCAGGGCAACGAACCAGCACGTCTGACCTTCTCCCCGCGCGGCAGCAGGTGGCTTCAGCAGCTGACCCCACCATGCCAGGTGAGGAGGCGCCCCTGGGTGACCCCAGATGCCAGGCCCCATGGGAAGGGACATCAGGACGGCGCTCACCACGTGCACACACCCTGTTTCTACAGGGGCAGATGAGGGGAAGGAGCGGGGGAAGGAGCAGGAGGAGGGCGGGAGCAGGGCGGCCACACCGGCCTTCCACACAGGCGAAGCCCAAGTGACCTCTGTCCAGCGCAGCGCCAGCAAGAGTCGAGCCTGCGGGACCCACAGGTGGGGCGGGCAGAGGCCTGCTCTGCAGAGATGAGGGACCCCACTCAGCCGCGGCCGGGGGCACCTGATGCTGTGAGGACGTAGTGGAGAGCAGCGTGTGCAGGAGAAGGACAAGAAGGGGCAGGGCAGAGAGGAGGAGGGTCCCAATGGGGTGGCGCTGAGAAACAGCGACAAACAGACAACTCCAAACCAAGTGAACCCCAGAATCTGCAGAATTGGCCCCAGAGGGCAAGGAGGAGAAGCCAGTGGACTGGAGAGGAGACGAGGGGCCTCACGTGGGGAGATACGCTGAGGGGGTGGGAGCCTGTACTTCCGAGTCAACAGTGTTGTCAACCAAGTCACCCCAACAGATATCCCAAGCCAGCAACAAAATTGCAGGCACATGGGCCCTGACCCTGCCCAGGAGAGGGTCCTGGTGCTTCCTGGCACTTTGGGGCCCCCCCCCCGCCCTCCCCTGCCTGCAACAGCTCTTGCTGTGTCCTCTCCCACCTGTGTGCTCACCTGGAGCACCCCAGGGGCTCAGCTGGTTCACGCAGCTGCTGCCTTGGGGCTGACCTTTTTTCTGAGAAGTGGGACCCACCACTCAACGCCAGTGTGCTGCAAGGCTCACGGGACAAAGCTGCTTTTTGAAATCAGTGAGGGCTAGGAGGGCGCACCGGCAGGCGTGGGCAGGGAGCAGGCAGGGAGCAGGCTGCCATGCTTACTGGACCCCGGCACTGTGGATGCTGGGCTCGCTCCGCTTTCACCCCAAGTTTGAGTTCTAGCGCTGTGTTGTCACGTTTATGGTGATTGCGCCAACAGCCGTTCACAGCCTTGCCTTCTGTGCTATAAAAGCTTCCGAAGCTCGGCCCTTTCTTTTCTGGGGGGTGGCCACATGCTGGCCAGGGGCCCGCATAGGGGTGTTAGAGGCTCGAGTCCACCAGCAAGGCAGAGAGGATGAAACCACCCCCAGAGCTGCTCCAATCAAAGGCCCGACTTGGGCTGCAAGGGGCACACGCCCAACACGGCCCGTTCCAGAAGGTTCCGGCCCATCAGCTTTGTGGCTTTTGCCGCCAGGCCAAGGCTGAGCTTTGTGTCCGCCAGATGTACCCCGCAGATGAGACTCCCACTTCCCTACTTTCTCTGGCTGTAATTAATCTTAGGAAGGGCAATTGACAAATCGGCGCGTGAGGGAGTGTGGACACATGCCAGTTCGCATGCCAACCTCCCGCCATATTCTTTGGGGTTTCATAACTAGAAGAGCTTCTCCAGCCAGCAGCTGTAGGGTCTGAGAGTTTGGCTGGAAACCAATTGCTGTACATCCTTCTCAATTAATGTGATTATCAAAGGAACCCATACAGAATAGGGCTCTAATTAATTGCAGCCAATTAAGACTTTAAACTATAAATTCAGTGATAATTTCGTAGCTTACGTGTGACACTGTATTTTCTTATAAGCATTTCTTGGAGGGACAGATGACAACGGGACGCCTGGCTCAGGCAGTGAGAGGACAGGAAGCCCACGGACGATTACGTGGGCACTGCCCCGAGTGTCCTCTAACGGAGCAGATCGAGGCAACTATGTTTAAAATAACGAGACCACCAGACTTCTGAGTAGATGACACTTTCAGAGTCTACACAGTAACACACACGAATGTGTGGAGAGAGAGGAAGATAAATACCTCATTTTAAACTATCAGAAACTATAAGTAACTCTAACTAGTTTCGTAGGGTTTCTGACAGATTCTCTGTTTCGACTCTAATCAATAAACCTGGAGAATGTACAAATGAATACAGATAAGATGTTTTCACATTCAAGAGCAGCCATAGCTTCTCACCTTACACAACTGCCGAAGGTGGCTCACGGTTTACACCTGTGTGTGGGAACAGCACCGCCTTGGCCTGAGGACAGGTGTGATCAGCACCTGCTGTTCCAGAGGCAGACTGGAGCCGCCAGAGAGCCTGAGACCTTCTCACGGCCAACCTCCAGTCAAAGAAAACACAACAAGAACATTTTACCCCAAGCAGAGAGTTCCCTTTCTGCTTCATGTCAAGTTACCAGGCAGCAGGCACAGAGCTCCATGCTAATAAATATTTGGAAGGTACATTCAGTTCCCTCATCTAATATGGGGCCAAGGTGGTTCTTTGAGATGGGTTTGCAGAATATGGGAGGAATATGGGATTAGTATGTTCATTTCTATCAATTATCTACTTATGTGCCATTGATCTATCATCCATCCATCCATCCATCCATCCATCATCCATCTACCCATTCTCTATATCCATCCATCTATCCATCCTTCCTTCCATCCATCCATCCATTTATCTATCCATTCATCCATCCACCCATCATCCATCATCTATACCATCCATCCATGCTCTATATCATCCATCATCCATCATCCATCCATCCATCCATCATCCATCGACCATCTATATCCATCTGTCCATCCATTCATCCACCCATCATCTATATCCATACATCCATTATCCATCCATCTGTTTAATATAGCCTCAGAAAAGCAAATCTAACACAAATACTCCTATTCTTAGACATAATACCCACACATCCCATTACCACAAACTAGACTTTCCTATCTGGGTTCATTGTAATGGGAAAAAGTACTTGCTGACAACTGTATCCCAGATAGCCTAACCATTAACAACTCTACCTGTGTGGTACACGGCAGAGTCTATACTGAGCTTCAAGCATGTAAAGGAGAAACAGCACACCGGCAAAGTTCCTGTCATCATAACCTGCAAGAGTTTTGTTTCCTGAGTTTCCAGAAAGAGAACACACGTCCAGGCCCCAGCCCTGAGGCTTCGCGGGCGTGAGCCGGTAGAGCGGAGCAGGTGACCGCTGCACCCGAGTGAGTCAGTCTGGGCGATTCCTCGCTGAGCCTCCCCACCCAGACCCTGAACCAGCGGCGGCCTGGCGGGCAGCAGCGGGCCAGCGGCAGCGCCACGTCCAGGTTGGAGACAGACATCGTGGCGGATCATCCTGGCGGAGACTCGGACCTTTAGCAGAGACACTTGATGCGGAGAAGACTTGGCATCTCGGCCGGCTGACCCCATCTGCGAGGGTGGCACCCGCCCACCCAAGTGGGCGCATCCCGTCCAAGAGCCGCGGAGCCGGGCGGGAGCGGGTCCGCTGGGGCAGGCAGACAGCGCGCTGTGCTCCCCCGCGGGGCCCCTCTCCGCCGCCGGCCTGGCTCCCCGCGGGCCACACCTGCTGACACCTGCTCCGTGGCAAAGTGACCCGCCCGGGAAGGAGAGCCGCGCCTCCAGCGCGCGATGCCGAGACGACAGCGGGCGCCTCAGCGGGCGTCTGATGAACTCAGGAAGATCACTCGGGGCACAACAATGTTTTGATAAAAGAAAGTGGAGTTGGCGCGGCGGAGCCAGGGCACGCGGCTCGCGAGAGCAGAGGAGCCCAGACGTGCGCGCGCCTCCGGCCTCCGCGGGCGCGGCGTCCGGCGGTCCGGCAGCCCCCGCGAGGGCCGCGCGGGTCGACTGGGCGGCCTCGAGCGCAGGGCAGCTGCGGCTGGGCAGGGCGTCCGCGAGCTCAGTTTCTTCCACGCTGAGACCCGCACGAAGGCGGCTGGGAGACGCAGCCGGGGAGCAAGCCCGCCCCGCGCAGGACCCCGCGGAGCTCCCCAGCCTCAGAGGGCGCCCTCAGAAACGCCCCTACCAGTGTCCGACACAGACGCTCCCACCGTCGAAGTTCCTTTACGGCTGATCTTTCGAGCGAGTCTGAAAACAGCTGCCAACAGCAAGCCAGACCTGAGCACACGCGGGAGTCGGGGAGGGCGGCGCTGCTGGACACCGAGTCCCGAAAATGACCCGAGTCTCGGGGGTCTGCCAGGGAGGTGGGCTCAGAGGGGCCCCGCTCTTCGCGCGCTCAGAAGTGCAGGCCGGGGCGAGCGAGCGCCGCTGCAGGGGAGCTGGAGGGGCTGAGCGCTCAGCCACAAGTGACTGTGAGCCCGAGCTTCTGCAGCTCTCCCTCTCGCTCGCACTTTGTAAGTCAGCCAGCACTGCTCAAAACAAAGATAGCGGGCCTCCCTGTGGCGCACAGGTTAAGCACCGCACTGTGAAGCATCCCTGGCACACAGCGGGGGTTGGATCCCCTGCCAGGGAGGGGCCCCCAGGGCGCAGCAGACCTCTCCTGCCTCCCGCTGCTCCCCTCCGCAGTGTGCTTCAGGGGACCCGCCTGTTCTGCTCCCCGCTCTGTCGCTGGGGACTCCTGTCACTGTCTACCTCTGGCCTGTACCCAGCTCTTGTGTGCACAAATAAAATATTTTTAAAAATACATTTAAATTAAAAAAACTAGAATTAGGGTCTCCCTGATGGTGCAGGGGTTATGTCTTGGTGCTAGCAAGCTATTGCCAGCCACTGCAGCCTGAGTTTGATCCCCGGCCACGGAGGGAACCCACAGGGCGCAGCAGACCTCTCCTGCTTCCCGCTACTCCCCTCCGCAGTGTGCTTCAGGGGACCCGCCTGTTCTGCTCCCCGCTCTGTCGCTGGGGACTCCTGTCACTGTCTACCTCTGGCCTGTACCCAGCTCTTGTGTGCACAAATAAATAAAATATTTTTAAAAATACATTTAAATTAAAAAAACTAGAATTAGGGTCTCCCTGATGGTGCAGGGGTTATGTCTTGGTGCTATCAAGCTATTGCCAGCCACTGCAGCCTGAGTTTGATCCCTGGCCACAGAGGGGACCCACAGGGTGCAGCAGACCTCTCCTGCTTCCCACTGCTCCCCTCAGCAGTGTGCTTCAGGGGATCCGCTTGTCCTGCTCCCCACTCTGTTGCTGGGGAGTCCTCTCACCTCCCGTGCCTCTGGCCTGTACCCCAGCCCTTGTGTGCGTAAATAAATCAATCTTAAAAAAATAAAATAAAGCTAACTCAAATGTGTGCTGTGTTTTAATAGAGCGCCCCCTGCAACATCCGTCCCCCATGTGGGGCAGTGCTGGAGGCCGTGCGGCCCCTCCGTGGGGTGTCTTCTGAGGGGCTGGGCGGAGGCCACGACTTCCTTGGGGAAGGAGGAGGTGGGAAAAGGCGCTGCAAGCCGTCCTCACCCCACGCCCTCAGGAGCCATGGGGCAGCAGCTCTGGCCCACAGCCCAGCTCTCGGGGAGCCCAGCTACCTGGGGGCACCTGGGGGTGTCCCCGCCCTCAGTGGCAAGCCTATAGGCTGAACAAGCAGCAGACATGCATCTGGGCACTGGCAGGCGGCCGAAGCCAGCGTGGGGCGCGGAGTCCAGTTGGGCAAGCTCTCCTGAATCGGGGTGGCCAGGCCCGGGCTGACCACTAGAGTTTATGTGATTTTATCATGACAAGTTCACCAGAAATCGTGAAGCATATTCTTGTAAGATGAATCTTTAAAAATCCTCTTTAGAATCTGGACTTTTTTGGCCCTATTTTTATAAAGATTTATTTATTTGTGAAGTGCAGGGGGGTGAGAGGACTCCCCAGAGACAGAGTGGGGAGCAGAACAGGTGAATCCACTGAGACACACGCTGAGGGGAGCAGCGGGGAGACAGGAGAGGTCTGCTGCGCCCTGTGGGTCCCTCCCTGGCCAGGGACCGGACTCGCGCTGCAGTGGCTGCGGATGCTTCGTCGTGCTGAGACTCAACCTCTTGCAGCACCGGGAGGGCTGGCTGTATTTCGACTGTGGTTAGGGGCATATTCAATGAAAGGCTTTGTGGCACGCATACTACAATCGGGACGTCTGAGAAGAATTCCACAAACGTTAGCTAATATTAGCATCTCTCAGACTTTCTAATAGAGCCGTCACTTTGCTTTCATTCTACAGAGGAAAAGTAATCTTCCTGAGTTTCTTCAAGCAGTGGCGTGAGTCGGCTGTGGCCCCACCCTCTCCCCCAGCAACAGCCCTGTCCAAGGCGTCAAGCGACTCTCCTCTCAGCGCCCAGTGTCCGCTGCACAGAGCACACTCGGCGCTTATCCGTGGACTGCGTGAGTGTGTGAACGAATGGCTGCCTGTTGGCAACTTGAGTGATCTCACGGGACGGCCTCATATGCCCGAAGCAAGACAGCAGCCCCGGACTGCAGCTGTGACAGAGGCAGCACCGCTCCTCCTGGGGCGCCCGAGAGGACGAGGAGGACACCCGCGTAGCGCGGCGCCAGAGAACAGAACACAGTCGGGTCCGGTGCGGAGGCTTCTCCCGTGTGGCCCCGGGTCTGCGTGAGGCCTGGGCGCAGTGCCCCCACGTGCAGGTCACTTTCGCGATGCCAGCTGACGGACACCGAGTCGGCACGAGGGGCTCTAGTGACCCTCCGTACTGAAATCTGATTTCTCTCACCGTAAATAAGCCCAAGCCGTGTTGAATAGACACTCAGAATACGTGTCTCCCACAGAGCTGATGCAGTCACCCCAAACTACTCTCAAATGTGAGAGGCTCCCCCACCCCCAGCCGGTAAATGGTGTCGCGTCTGGGCTCGCTGCCCCGAAGAGTTTCTACGAGTTTTTAGAGTTCAGAGAGTCACCAAGCCGAGCTAAGTGAATGCGCAAACTCCTTCGTAACAGGACTGGCGCTGTAGGACTTCTGAGAAATCACGCTGCATTATCTGCCCTGATCTTCCCGAGGCGTCCCCATCATAAATTCCAAGACAGCCTATCAGCGCTGAAACACGCAAATTACAGGGTAAGCAAGAGGCGGCGATCGCATTTATTTTTCTCATGGGAAATTGAGCAAGTGGCCTGTCCGGTGCAAACACGGCTTCTCACGGTCTGGCTAGGGGCAGCAAGGAGACACCTGCCACCGCCTCCTTCCCACGCCCGCCTGGCGCCGAGTCCGGTGCTGGGGCCGTGGCCAGCGAGACCGGCCTGCCGTCGTCTTCGCGTGTCCAGCGAGCACCTCTGTTTAGGCACAGGGCAACAGGGGCTCGGGAAGACCAGCGCAGGCAACGAAACAGAACTAAAGCAGGGGCAGGGCCGCTCCTGCTGGGCTCCGGCAGAGACAAGCCTCGCTCGCGCCCCTCGAGTCTCGCCCCGATTCTGGCCGGCCCAGGCCCGGGTCTGCGAGCCCCACGCGGTCTCCCCCCGGCGCTCGGCCCGCCTCCCTGCCTGCCTCCCTCTTTCACTGTCCTCACATTTGTCTGCTGGATTGTCGAAGGGTTTCAGTGCCCCTAGCTTGGGGGCATAAACCGGGTCTTGGCGAACCTTTAAACCTTCGCTCAGACCCGAGGCTGAAAGAGACGTGCGCTCTGGCGTGGCCGCCCGGAGCCCGCGACCGCAGGGAGGGGCTCGTGCTCCAGGCCCTGGCTCGCGGGTGCGTCGCCGCACCCCCTGCTGAGCTCCCCGGTGCAGGCAGCAGCAGTCCGCCCATGCACCCCGCTTCCTGGCGGGTCAGGAGTGGGGCAGGTGGCCAGGCCCTCGGACCCTCGCTCCCTCGGTCTTGCTCCACCGCCGCCAGCTGCAGCTGCCCCCCGAGACACCCGCGCCCTGATATGGACCGAGCGGCTGGGTCAGCCTCCGCCTCCAGGCCCCCAAGGCGGGTCTGGCCCTGCCCAGCAGTGTCCATTGCGCGCAGCTCAGAGGTGAGGGTTTCCCACCTCAGAGCCACGGCGGACGCGGCACAATGGAGACCCTGGCTGCCCCCTCTGGGTCTGCGGCGCGAGCTTGGGAGACCCCGGCCACCGGCGAGGGCTGCCAGGGCGGGTCAAGGCGGGTCCAGCAGAGGACAGGATGCTCCGGCCCCACAGGGGCCCCACGGCCTGCACCACCAGCAGCGGGGGGAGCGCCCAGAGCGGACAGTGGTCCCCTGGTGGCCCCGGCTCCCTCCCAGGGGCAGGCAAGCCCGCTCGTCCTCCGTCTGTGGCCGCTGTCGTGATGGATCCAGAAGACGAGAGAGCAGCAAAAGCAGCTTGCAGGGTGAGCAGCAGGTAAATGCAAAACAGTTTGTCTGGTAAGAGGTTTGTGCCACAGGTTCTGCGGTTCTGTGCGTCCTGAGAGGAGACGCCTCCATGTAGAGAACAGCGAGTCCACGCGCCGCTCGCGCTGGCTCGGTCCTTCCTCAGGTGAGCCCCTCGCTCGCGCCCCCACCTGCGCCGCTTCTCCCCGACGACGCCTGTCAGCAGCTGCACGGGCTCTCCCTCTGCTGCCCTGCTTCCCGAGCGAGGCCACGTTAGGGCACAAGCCAGTTTCTGGGAGCAGGGCCAGAGGCCTCTGCTCTCAACCACACGCCCCCTGCAGGTGGGCGCCAGGAGGTCCACGTCTCGGGCCACAGGCGCGAGGGCAGCGGGAGCTGAGGGCAGCAGGAGCTGACGGAGCTGACGCCGCTGCTGTGTGAAGCGACCCTCTGCCATCGGGTGGGAGAAACAAGGCTGATTTCTTCACTTTAGAACTGAGGAGTCGGGGCCTCCTGGGGTTGCAGGGGTTAAGTCTCAGCACTATGATGCTATCAGCAGCCGCTGCAGCACAAGTTCGATCCCTGGCCAGGGAGTGACCACATGGCGCAGCAGACCTCTCCTGCCTCCCGCTGCCTCCTCAGCAGTGTGCTTCAGGGGATCTGCCTGTTCTGCTCCCCACTCTGTCTCCGGGGAATCCCCTTACCACACCCCCACCTCTGGCCTGCACACCCCAACTCTTGTGTGCATAAATTTTTAAAATATTTAAAAAAGGAATTAAAATAAATCTTTTTTTTAAAGATTTATTTGCACACACAAGCACTGGGGTACAGGCCAGAGGTGTGGGGGGTGAGAGGATTCACCACAGAGAGCGGGAGCAGAACAGGCAGATCAACGGAAGCACACTGCTGAGGGGAGCAGTGGGCGAGGCAGGAGAGGTCTGCCGCGCCATGTGGGTCCCCTCCCTGGCCGGCACCAGGGATCGAACTCGTGCTGCAGCGGCTGCAGTTTGCTTCATAGTGTGTTGCTTAACTCACTGCGCCACCAGGGAGGCCCAAAATAAATAAATCTTTAAAAAAAAAAAAAAAAAAAAGAACTGAGGAGTCAAGAGCAGGAACACAGAGGTGATGCAGCGGCACGGGGCAGGTAAGCAGCGAGCTCCCTTCCAGCCCGGCCCGTGTCGCAGGTGTCTTGGGAGCAGGAACACGACCCGGAAACTTCGGGGACGACAGGCTGCAGCGTGTTCCTTTCTACATTCACGGCTTTGCACGAACCACACGCCCACCAGGACAGAAGTGACTTTGTGCAGACAGCATCAGTGGGACGCACGCGGGTGCGACCGCACAGCCGTGACCTCAGGGGTGCGGGGGAAGGGCCTTCGCCCAGGCTCACGTGTGCACACACGTGCTCGTGTGAACACACGCACACACACGTCTTTGAGAAGGGCGTGCGGAGAAGCCGCCACGCGCCCTCGTGCCCCCACACAGCTGGGCTGGGCTCTGCCAGCGCGCGGGTGCGGCGTGGGCTAGCTCCGCTCCAGCGAGTCCTCTGTCTAGTTTAAGGACCCCGCGGCGATTGGCAAGGCCGGGAATACAATTACATTCGTCACCTGTCCCTCCGAGAACGGCTCCTGCCAAATGCAGCGATGCTGACATTGCCGGCCCAGCGTCGCTTTCTAGGTCATGTTCACTGTCTGATCCGGCCGGCCGGCGGCCGTGGGCCGGGCTGCTGCGGGCTCCGGCAGGGCAGACTCAGCGCGGCTGCTGCTCCGACCCCCCGACGCGGCCCTGGCGGCGAGGGGGTGTCCCCGGGGTGCTGGGAACGCGGAGTCTGGCCATGACACCGGGGGGGTCGACAGGAGCCTGCACCTCCCAGACTGCGTCCACTGCGTCATGGTGTCCCATCCCTCGCCCAGGGCCAGCGTCCAGCCACCCCAGCACACTGGACGTTTGCTGGACTTTGAGTTAAAAATGAGAATACACGAGATAGACGAGTCCGCAGTAGAAGCGTGAGGACGCTGCTGCAGAACTGCCAGGCTCCACTGGTGCTGGTGCAGGAGCCGAGCACACCCTTGCGCCCCGCTGACAGTGAGGCCATTCTTGTGGACTGCTGCGGAGAGGTCTGCAGACAAGTCCACTCCTGTGCGCTGCGTTACGTGTCTCCTCAGACCTCGAGCCCCTCAGTCTGGACATCAGCGCTGGCCACGGTGCAGGGCCTCCCGCCTTTGGCCGCTGGTGAGCAGCGCCACCCGTGGAGCGAGGAGCCGCCTAGAACACGCTTCAGTTGGTGAGACGCAAGTGGGGCTGACGGGAGCCACGGCTGGTGGCTGGTGGAGGTGGCTGGGGTTGTGTCAGCAACAGCACAGTGATAAAGAAAAGAAATGAGGCTGCAGGGTGCGGGATGCAGGGTGCAAGGTTGCAGGTTGCTGGGTGCAGGATGCAGCATGCGGAATGCAGCATGCGGGATGCAGGGTGCAAGATGAGAAGTGCGGGATGTGGGGTGCAGGATATGGGGTGTGGGATGCAGGATGCAAGGGTGCAGGGTGCGAGATGCAGTGTACAAGATGCAGGGTGTGGGATGCAAGGGTGCAGGGTGCGAGATGCAGTGTGCAAGATGCAGGGTGTGGGATGCAAGGGTGCAGGATGCAGGATGCGAGGTGCATGATGCAGGATGTGGGATGCAAGGATGCAGGATGCAGGATGCGAGGTGCATGATGCAGGATGTGGGATGCAAGGATGCAGGACGCAGAATGTGAGGTGCAGGATGCGGGATGCGGGATGCGGAATGCAAGGGTGCAGGATGCAGGATGTGAGGTGCAGGATGCGGGATCCGGGATGCGGGATGCAGGATGCAAGGGTACAGGATGCGGGGTGCGGGGTGCAGGGTGCGGGATGTGAGGTGTGGGATGCCGAGGCAGGACACTGTGCAAGAGCAAGATCCAGGCCTTTTATTGACAGAGAAGGGCAATTGAACTGAACACTAGATTTTGGGCTCGAGGGAGGCTGAGTCCAGTGATACATACCGACCCCCATCCAAGGCTCCCACCTTATTCACAAAGTGTCCACTGATCGGCCCCTGGGGCGCACAGCACATCCGTCACTGGCCCCCGGGTTCCGGTCATACCTCGGGATGGGGACCTACGCCCCAGGGCCACAAGGGTCCTGCTCCCATCTAACGCGAAAGGACCCGTGTCCGCCACATCCCAGCTGGTCACCCACCGCTGCCACCGCCCATGCCGCTCAGGGCCCCGTGAAGCACCCAGCCAGGGTGGGGCTGCCCCAGAGGAGGCCTGGCCGGCACAGCTCCCCTGGGCCTCGCAGGTGCTGGCCATGGCTGAATGCAGCCCCGGTGGCTGCCTCTCCTGGACGGGGCTTAGATGCACATTCCTGCCTGAGACCCTGGCAGGCACAGCAAGAAGCCCAGCCTGTTCTCAGCATGTATGCAACTTTTGGAGGATGGGAGTCCACGAAGGTATGCCGAGGCTCGCAAAGATCATCACAAATACCTTCTTTTGTCAACCAGTTCTCAAGGCGCAACATTTCAGGGGGTTTCGAGGTCCCCAGGCTTTTACTCGCCGCTGTATGTGCCCCACAAATACTCTCCCGTGCCCTGGGAGGCTCACACAATACACTCACATCCAGCAGAAAATTTAAAGCCACAATTAGTGGGAGGGGTTGTTTGATATGGGCGTTAATAAATAAAACACATGCCGCGAACACCGGGCACGCTGCAGACCCAACCACGGCGTGATTCCATTTACCAAAGCGATTTCCATTTGAAATTTGTCAGCCTCAATCACAGCCTGGTCGCATCGCGAAAGACCCACGGCAGCGACAGCGTGAGCACCGCTATAATTAACACCGCAGACCTCGGATTCGCTCCTTCACTTCATTTTGGGAAGTCTTTAAATATACTCGTCTTCTGTTAGGAAAGTGACTTTTACATAAAACTATTTTAAAAAGTAACATTTGGTAGCAAGTAACTACACACTTGACATATTTCTAGAAAAAAATAAAACACCAACGTCTGATTTCAGAAACTGGAAGACCCGGCGCTGAGCCTGCTCCTTCTGTGAGCTCCGATTCAGAGCGCACTCCGGCAGTTGGTCTCGAACAGAAATAACCTACTACTTCATTAAGCCTAGTTCAATTAAAATGAAATATAAATGAAAGCATTTAGCTAGAAGCTAATTGAAAATAAAACCAGCCGTTTGTCACGGGTCTTGTCTCAGAAACGGATCGCCCAACAGTTAGGCGAGTGGAACCGTCGTTTGCAAGCTGGCAGAACCCTGGGTCACAGAGGGGCCGAAGACACCCAGGAGCGAGCCTGGACGGCACAGGGCCAGCTGACGCTGAAGAGGCGGTGCAGGGGTCAACCTCAAAGTGGCCGTCAGCTCTAGTTGATTCAAACTCTATTGGGGGTCTCTTCATGCCGCCTCTGCTCTACAGCTCAATTCCTCAACGACAGTCATTTCCAACCCCCCAACATATGCATCTCAGGTTGTCTTCTGGCTCTGTGGACCAGGAGGCTGTAAAGCTCACGCGTCAAAGACGACTGTCCAATGAACTAGAGTTCGCTTTGCCGATGAGCTGAAGATGCTCCTCCTGCATTTGTGCGAGGCGTCAGCTGTGGCCGCGCCCAGCTCAGCAGCACCCAGGCCTCAGCCTGCAGGCCGCGGCTGGTTCTCCACCCAGTGTAGCGTTTGCTTTCTTTCTCTCCTTCTCCTTGGCTTCCTGCCTCACTCCCTCGCTCCCTCCCACCTCCTTCCTTCCCCTTCCTTCCTTCTTCCCTTCTTCCCTTCCTTCCTCCCTCATGTTTTCCGGCTAAATATGTTATGATGGCTCCCATGAAATTTAGAAAAGCAACAGCAACATTCTCTAAGATGAACACAATCCGGCCAGCTGTAGAAGCACGTATTAATATGCTGTTTAAATATAGTATCCCCCCTTTTGGTAAATTGTAAGTTCTGCTGCCTCCTCACCGTCTGTTCCTATGGGGAAAAAAGTCATATTTTGGGTCTTTGTGTCAAGATAAAGAAAATTAATTTCAGAGCCAACAAGGAGAGAACTGCTAGTGCAAAAGGTGAGTAAATGCCAGCAGGCGCTCTGCGGCTTCAAGACAGAGAGAAATACTTCTCAAAAATTACACTTCGATCTGAAGAATTTAGGAGATTTTGTTGCAAGAAGTGCATCTCCCCATAGAGAGCACAGACACATTTCTCAGGCACTCAGGGGGATGCAGTGATGGATGGATGGATGGATGGATGGATGGATGGATGGATGGATGGGTGGGTGGGTAGGTGGATGGATGGGTGGGTGGGTGGGTGGATGATGGGTGGGTGGGTGGATGGATGGATGGGTGGATAGATGGGTGGGTGGATGGATGGATGGATGGGTAGGTGGGTGGGTGGATGGATATGTGGGTGGGTGGGTAGATGGGTGGATGGATGGGTGGGTGAGTGGGTGGATGGGTGGGTGGGTGGATGGATGTGTGGGTGGGTGGATGGGTGGGTGGGTAGATTGATGGGTGGGTGGGTAGATTGATGGATGGGTGGGTGGATGGATGGGTGGGTGGATGGATGGGTGGGTGGGTGGATGGATGGGTGGGTAGATCAATGGATGGGTGGGTGGGTGGATAGATGAACAGATGGGTAAGTGGGTGGTGGGTGTGTGGATGAATATGATGACTAGAGAATCACAACCATTCATACATGTCCCCCTCTCTTTCTACTATGGGGCCTGCACACGATGTCTCTGCATTCATGTTGATTAAAAAATAATTGATCAAAACATTCAAAAAAAGATGTGGCGGTGCAGACTGGACAAAGACAGAGCCCTAGCAGACACAGCGACCGGAGGACAGCATGGTGTGCTGCACAATCGCTCAGGCAAGGGCCCAGGCTCCTGCCATGCGGAAGCACTGCATGAGGCCAACGAGCCTGGCCGGGTCAGCGCCCCCCTGCGCGAATGTGGACGAACTGGCAGCTTGCAACCGCACTCCTGCAGCCTTATCTGAAGGCCAAAGCCAGATCGAGGCTGATGAGGGGCGGGGCGGCACCCCTTCTGTGGGGTTTTCGTTCACTACGTGTTCAACTGCGTCCAGCCAGAAGTGCGGCAAGTCCAGCCCTGCCCCGGTCAGTGAAGTAAATGAAAGAGGAGCGAGGAGCGGGTGGAGAGCTGAGAGGGCAGTAGCCCCAGCTGGGCGGGGACCCCACCGCAGGCTCATGGGTGCGCGCGGGCTGGGGTGCTCCGCGGTACGTACTGTCCGTGGGGAGGCAGCACCCACTCCCTGGCGGGTGGACCCAGACGGACCCCTCAGCACAGGCGCCCGGGCCAGCAACGCTCTGCAGGTTTTGCTTAAATTGATAATTATTTGTCCGAATGTGAAATATTTTATGATACCACCAGGCAAATGTCGTGCACCCAAGAAGACGCTCCCTGTGTCCAGCGAGACTGAAAGCCCACGAGGCAAGTTCGCACTCCGACGGCGGGCGGCTGGAAGGATAGCGCGGGGCTGTGGGGGCTGCTCTCGGCTCGGCCGGAGGTGGCGCTGCCACAGGGGACTCAAGCCCGTGAGTCCTCCTGTCAGGCACGGGCACACACGTGCAAGTACACAGGTTTGAGAGACGTTTATAGCTAGTTTATCCATGCATTTATATGTCAATATCACTATCGTTCATCATATATCCATCTGCCAGTCTACCCACTACATCATCATGTAGAGATTTCATATATATATATGATCTACCAAACCTAAGTACCTGTATTACCTGTCTCTCCACCTATCACTTACTTTCTATTTAAATCCAATCATCTATCCATCCATTTTATAGCGCTATCTTTAGAGATCTATCTATATCATCTATTTATTCATCTACCTGCCTATTACTATCTGTCATCTAGCTATCTGTTGGTCTAGGCATTATATGTCAAGAGAGGTATAACTTCATATATTTAATCTCAATATCTATTATCTACCTATCTGCTAACCTATCTACCTAGCTAGCTACCTACCTATCATCTATATCCATCTATGCATCCATCCACCCACCCACCCACCCACCCACCCATCCATCCATCCATCCATCCATCCATCCATCCATCCATCCATCCATCCATCCATCCATCCATCTCCATCCATCATCTATATCCATTTGCATCCATCCATCCATCCATCCATCCATCCATCCATCCATCCATCCATCCATCTATCTCCATCCATCATCTATATCCATCTGCATCCATCCATCCATCATCCATCATCTATTTCATCTGCATCCATCCATCCATCCTCCATTCACCATCCATCCATCATCCATCCATCCATCCATCATCCATCCACCATCCATCCTCCATTCACCATCCATCCATCATCCATCCATCCATCATCCATCCACCATCCATCCTCCATTCACCATCCATCCAAATCATCATCCATCCACCATCCATCCTCCATTCACCATCCATCCATTATCCATCCATTCACCATCCATCCACCTTCCATCCATCCATCATCCATCCATCCACCATCCATCCACCATCCATCCACCCATCTATCCTCCCTCCCTCACCCCTCCCTCATCTACCCCATCTATGTATCTTTGAATGTACACCCTCCCAAGCACACCTAGAAGCCCAGGGTACCAGCACACATGTGTGAGCAGATAGTGGCCCAGAGTCCTTACCAGCGTGAGCCCATGTGGCCAGGCCCCTGCCTTCACACTCATTTCATCTCTCGCAGTCCCTCCGTCAACCATGTAAAAGCGTTTAAAACCCGCTGAACACGCCATGCCCCTGGAACTCTGCCTCCCAGGACATGCTTGGTGGATGGGGCAGCTTGCTTCCGATATGGGCAAGCCGGACATCACGTCTGAGTTCACACAGCACTTCCACGGGGACACTCCCCGAGCCACCATGGGTACCCCACTGGGTGCGCGCTGCGCCGAGCCCAGCACTGGGGAGGTGGCGGCTGGTGCAGCACGATGCTGAGGCTGCAGACGACGAGAGACGGGGAGTGTGCCTTCACGTCGGAGTCTGCTCAGACAGCAGCCTCTGCCTCAGATAAGGGCCACGTGTGTTCACAGGATGACGGGTGCATGAATGAACACACGTCTACGTGGCTGCATCTTTTCTTAATTCCAGTGTTTTAAGCAATAAAGCGCTCGGCCCTCTTTCACCCTGACGTTCAAACACTCAGAGAAGCGGCACTCCACACAGCTCACCTTTAAAACTGCGGACGCAGCCACCGGGCCTTATGTCTTGGCAAAATAAGGGGGGAAATGAGGGAGATTCAATAGGAGGAAATACAATCTGAGAAGTTCTCTTGTGACTGGAAAGAAGACGGTGTGAACGGGCCGCGGGCAGCTGCTCGCTGTTTACCGAATACACGCTCCGCCGGCCCGGAGCGGCTGCTGTGCCCTGCGTCTGCAAGGAGCGCGGTGCCAGGCGCCTCTAGAACAGCGAGGCCTCCACTCCCTTCTCAGCGGCTTCACAAAGAATCAGCCGAGAATAATAGGAACTCAAAGTGCAATGCATTAGGGAGTGAAGACTTAATCAAAGACACAGCAAAGGGAAATTGAAATAATCACAGGCAGGCAGTGCAGGTAATTACAGTTATAAAAATGGTTTCTGTCCTGCTCACATCATCTTTCCTTGCTGCAGCCAGATCTCGAGAAATAACGTGAGGAGGAAGCAGGAACCCGCTGCACTTCCAGAGACAAAGACGAGGCCAGCGCGTCTGTGCAGACCGTGTCTTCAGAGAACGCACTGCTTCTCTTTGGAACGCTAGTTGTCAGAAAGAGAGCAGGGGTCGCAGTAAACGAATATGGGACGTGGGGAAGACAGCCACACCGCCACGGCCTCTGGGCGGGCAGAGACGGCTTTACAGGACGCTGGTCCGTGCAAATGGAAGCTGGGGGAGGGGCGCTGTCTGGAGCAGGGAGTGGTCCGAGGCCTGCCGCCCAGCTCACCGCCCTGGCCTGCGTTCAGACGGCGCTTCCCACGAGGCGTGTGAGGTGGGCTCCCCAGGCGGGCCAGGGCCAGACCTCGCCGCAGGCCTGTCCACGCTGGGAAGGGCCCGGCCGGGCCTGCAAGCCGAGGACCAGAGGCACTGCCCGGCGTCGCGTCCCTGGCCTGTCCCGCACTCTCTGAGGCCGTTGCGGATGAAGCGGAGGAAGCCCCAGCAGGGGCCACCATGCGGGCAGCCCTGGAGTGGCAGCGGCACAAAGGGAGTTTCTTTATGACAAGCATCACTGAGTAGACAAATGACAGTCGCAGGAAGACGCTGTATGAGTTCTTGCTGTCTTGTGCAGTGTTTCTCTCTTGTACTTCGTTAACAACAGGACGCCTCTTCTCTGGATAGGAGGGACGCGCCAAGGCTCCCGCGGCCGTCCAGTGCGCCGCCTTCCCGAGGCTGCCCTGTGGCACAGTGGGAAGGGGCCGCCGGGAGGCCGGGCCGCACCTGCGGGCGCTGCAGGACAGCCTCCGCCTCTTCCTGAGGATGGCGCCGGGACGGAGCCCATGTGTCGGCGAAAGGGGCTCAGCAGAGCGGTGACAGGGCGGCTCGTGCCCTGCCGCGCCAGATCCCTCCTGCGTCAGCGCCGTGAGGACGCTCCAGACACGCAGGCCGGGCAGGGCGTCGGGGACAGAGTGGCCGTGCCCGGTCAGCTCACCCTTTACGCAGAGCAGGCTCCCTGGGGGCCGACACCCCGCCGGCACAGGGTAGGTGTGGGCTGACCCGCAGGGGGCGGGCACTTGGCGTGCACACAGACATGCAGTGCACACATCGCACATGCAACACACATACCCCATGCACATGACACACCAGACACACACCGCACCACACGCACCACACATACCACACACCCACAGCACACAACACACACAGCACACAAATACACACCACACACACCATATATACGCCACACACACACCACACCATACACTCACCATACCTAGCACATACCACACCCAGCATACACCACACACACTTCACAGCACACACACTGCACACAGCACACACCCCACACAACAGACACCACACACCACACACTGCACACACCACACACACCACACAGCACACGCCACACACCATACCACACACTACACACCACACACTGCACACAGCACACACTGCACACAGCACACACCACACACTGCACACAGCACACACCACACAGCACACACACTTCACAGCACACACCATACACACTTCACAGCACACACCCCACACAACACACAGCACACACCACACACTGCACACAGCACACACCACACACTGCACACAGCACACACCACACAGCACACACACCCCACACACAACACACAGCACACACCATACCACACACCACACACCACACACTGCACA
>JAGFMF010011648.1:691797-773369 GCA_019455555.1 Galemys pyrenaicus | reverse complement strand
ACACACAGCACGCAGCACACACCCTGCACACACACCACACACTGCACACAACACACAACACACACCCACACAGCACACACACCACATACACTGCACACACACCACACACTGCACACACCACACACAGCACACCCTGGCAGCGGAGGTGCTGGCAGCACGCAGGGCAGAGGTCTCGGCTGCACAGGCGCTGATGGTGGAAACTGCAGAGCATGAGCACGCGGCTGACAAGCGGAGCTGCCGCTGCGCCCGTGCCACGGGACACACAGGGCAGATGCCCGGGGCGCTCAGACGGGGCGCTGCGGGCGGAGGTCTGAGGGCAGGCGTCTGCAAGAGCGGACCTCCTCCCTGTGCCTGCCAGCGCTCCGGCTCGGGGTGTGCGTGCACTGCATGTGTGTTGTGCGCTGTGGGTGGGTGGTGTGTGAATGGTGTGGTGTGTGCAGTGTGTGGCGTGTGTGCATGGTGTGTGGTGTGGCGGGGTAGGGGATGTGTGTTGTGTGTGTTGTGTGCCATGTGTTGTGTATGGTGTGTGGTGTGTGTGGTGTGCGGCGTGTGTGCATGGCGTGTGGTGGGGTGGGGTAGGGGTGTGTTATGTGTGTTGTGTGCTGTGTGTTGTGTGGTATGTGTGTGGTGTGGTGTGTAGTACTGTGTGCAGTGTGCAGTGTGTGCATGGTGTGTGATGTGGCGGGGTAGGGGGTGTGTGGTGTGTGCTGTGTGTTGTGTGCTGTGTGCTGTGGTGTTTGTGGTGTGTGTGGTCTGTGTGCATGGCATGCGGTTGGTGGGGTCGGGTGTGTGTCGTGGCCCCGGCGTGCCGTCCTCCTGCTGTGTGCTCTCAGCGGTGCCGTCCAGCGGGACTCCGCGCCGCCGCCCATCAGCACGTTTGGGGGTGTCTGGGCTGCTTTGTTCTGGCCTCCGAGTCCCTTGAGGTCTTTAGATGAGCAGGATTTCTTTTTTTTTTTAAAGATTTATTTATTTCTGCACATAAGAGCTGGAGCACAGGCCAGAAGTGCAGGAGATGAGAAGAGTCACCAGGACAGAGCGGGGAGCAGGACAGGCAGAGCCACTGAAACACACTGCTGAGGGGAGCAGCGGGGAGGCAGGAGAGGTCTGCTGCGCCCTGGGGGTCCCTCCCTGGCCGGGGATCGAACTCGCGCTGCTGAGCTACGGATGCTTCACGGTGCGGCGCCCAACCCCTTGTGCCACCAGGGAGGCCCGAAGAGAACTTCTTAACTGTAATTTATTGGTTGTGTTTTCCTCTCTGGCTAGTGCCACTGGTGATGAGTCTTCAGAAAGACGCCATGGAAACATTATCTTACGCTAAAAGTCTTGATGTCCATACTTTACACGGATTAATTGATCTCACACTGTTGTTTGGAAGACCTGGAACGGGGATCTGATCTCTTGTCTTTAGCTTGATGACCAGCCTTTCCTGTAATGGTCATCGAAGGACCCCCCTCGTCTCTGCCCCATGGGGTGGCGTGCGGCCTCTTCTAGGGCCCAGCCTCAGGGCACGCTGTGACTGAAATGCCCTCCAACCAGCACCACTTCATAAGACGTACTTTCATCCAAATCTTATCGCTCCCTTATTCTTCCTCGTGGTGCCTTAGATATTGTCAATGCATTTTCCTTTACAAACATTTCCAATCAGCTCTTCACGGTCCACTAAAAACTCCTATTGGTTGGAATGACAATGGGGGAAGAGTTATGAAAAAATGACATATTTTTGATAATTCATGTTCACATGTAAGACCACGGGTAACAGCTCCAGGACTTCCGACACGGTCTTAAAACGCTGATGTATAAATGTATTATAAAGTGTATCCCTAGTACTTTGTTTCATTGCTAATTTAAATAGTTCTTTTAAAATACATTAAAAATTATGCTGAAATGCAGAATTACACATAAATATTTGTTGCTGGGTTGCTAAACTCTTATTTCTAATAATCAGTCCATAATCTTTTGAATTTCCTATGTAAGCAATTATGTCATTTAAAAATAAGTTTCATTTCTTGCTTTATATTCCTGACATTCTTAATGTTTTTATATCTCTTTATTACCCCAGCTGGGCGCTCCAGGATAAAGACAGTTTAGAAGAGGTGATGGTGCAGATATTTTTAAATTCTGATTTCAAAGCAAAGATGATGTTTTTCTATGACAATAATGCTTCCTGTGGCTGTCTGGTCGACCTACTTATAGTTTACGCAGAAAACCTGATAGGATGTATGTCTTTAAAGAAACGACTTCTGTTCCCAGTTTGCCAAATATCTTCACCTTGAGAAGCATAAAATGCTATCAAGTGCCTTTTCTCCTTCTCCTGGACAATTCTGACTATGTCTGTTGTTCTAGCCCGGTGGGGAAGGGAAGCAGTGACGCCTTCTGACCTCACACCTCCTTCGGACCTTGGGTGCCCCTGCTTTGCTCATGATGCCCACGGCAGCCCACCGCACGGGCCTTAAAGCAGCACGTGCAGGAGCTTGGGCCGTCCTCTCCATGGACGTCTGAGTTCTCCTTCCCAGGCTCTCCATGCCTGCTTTGATCTCAAAGTTATCTTGATCCCATAATGGATATTTTTCATTTTCAATTCTTTGGGGGTATTTGCATAAAACTGCAGTCATCTGCGCCCTCGGTGTCTGTGAGAAAACACTAGAACACTGTTCCTCGGGGCTTCTCCGCCTCGGACGGCGGTGCCTGTGGTGTCTGGAGGCCTTTGCGGCCGGCAGGGGACCCCAAACCAGCATCCTGATGCTGTTGGGCCCTGCTCCCCGGGCGAGGGCCCCTCCACTGGCTAAGGACGTGGCCCCAGGCGACAAAGGGCCTTGCCACCAAGTCCCACAATAAGTAACACCCGACAGTCTTCTACCGAGTTATTTTGTAAAGTCATTGCCGACTAAAAATGTGCCCACCCTATCTTGATTTTCAAAGAAAAGGAAAAGAAGTTTTTTTAAGCAATATATTTTAAGCAATAGTGAGCAAACTTGGAGTGTGGATTGTATTTAAATAACTAGTGGAAAGTGTCTTCAATTAATTCATCATTAAGATATATTATGATTAAAGCAAATCAGCACGAAGGAAAATGAGAGCGCAAAACACCTCTCAGAAGACAATTCAACACCATTAAAATGTTTTTGTGTACAGCTGTCTGCTCCAGAACGAGACGCGTTCGGGTCGGATTGTGCTATTACAGTTCTTGTACAAATGCATCCTGAAAAGCATTTAATGACTTTCTGAATCAATTAAAAACACAAAATTGATCCTTCACACCAAACCTCTCCATTATTTTGCGGTTAATTCTGATTAGTGAGTGACTGCTTAGTCTGCGGCCCATTTGCACTCGCCTCGAGAGATTTTTAAAGATTAAGCAGAAGGGTGTCCACTGACGGCCACTGTCACTTAGGAGAGTAAGGTGAAGCCCCTATCGTTTTAGATACAGCAACCGAACCTGAATGCAAACAAAGCCGCTACACAGCAGGAATACGAAATCAGCCAGCCCCGGCCCATTCATCATCCACGCTGTGACACAAAACAGACCTCCCAGCTCCCGTTATGATGAAGCGCACCACCTGATTTAAGGGAAAATGATGCCACTTCTGGGGCCACACCTGCATCTTAAAGCAGCGAGGGCTTCAGGGAAGATGCAGGGCGAGTCCACTGAGGACAGAGACCAGGCTGGCCACACATGCCACACCACAGTGCCGTGACCACCCCAGCAGGCACCCAACAGGACCAGGCGGGTGCGGCCTGGACATGGGCGCCTCCCTCGGGGGCGGGCTGACCAACAGCTGCCAGCCGCGGTCCAGCTCGAGCCGGTCCTTCCACTCACTGTGCGGAGAAGCCCCAGCCAGCCCGTGGCCGACGGCCCGCAGCCCGAGCTTGGCGCGAGGACGAGCATGGCGCATGCAGGGTGCTGTGGCGAGCACTCACAGGCATCACACATGGTGTGCACACGGCGAGCTGTGGCAGAGCTCATTCCAGAGACATGCGGCGTGGGGCCCGGGGGCAGAGCTGGGCAGGCGGGGACGTGCACGCGGCTGGACGGGAAACGGCAATTTATTCAGTGTTGGTGACCGGTGCTAGTTCTATGAGCGTTGGAATTTGTCGTTTTGTAATGATTTATTTATGCTATTCATGCACTCAAGAGCTGGGGTGCAGGCCAGAGGCATGGAGGTGAGAGGACTCCCCAGAGACAGAGCAGGGAGCGGAACAGGCGGATCCACTGAAACACACTGCTGAGGGAGCAGCGGGAGGCAGGGGAGGTCTGCTGCGCCCTGGGGGTCCCTCCCTGGCCAGGGATGGAACTCGCGCGGCTGTGCCGTGGATGCTTCACAGTGCGACACCACGGTTGGGGGAGGGGGTCTAGAATTTGTTTTCTATAAGATAAAGTTAATTTATCATAGATCATATTTAGGGATATAAGCTGAAACAAATAGTTACAGGGAAACAACAATTTTTCCGGCAAGTTAGTTAACGGGGCCTTTCTGGGAATGAGAGAGCCTGTGCCGGGCCCAGGACCCTGCCCCCACACTCCATTACAACGTGGGGCTGCGCCTTGCACTGGCCATGCTGCTGCTGTTCTGTTCCTGAATGCACCAGAAAAGACCAAAGAGAACACCAAACGAGCCCTTTTCCTGAGCGTGGAAATTCTACTTTTCCTCAAGATTTTCCTGACTACGATTTTGGAGATTTAATTTTAAAATATCCTGCCATGTCGGTTTGGATTCAACTCATGCATGAAGGGTTCATACAGAAATTCCAGCACATGGTCAAATATGGAATTTCAAAAGCAGCCGGAAGCATCAAGGCAGAAACTCGGGACGTGCACGCCGAGTGTGTGAGCATCCAGTGCGGCCTGGAGGCGTCTGGGACGGCATCGCACGTGGCTGCAGGTGACCATGCTGGTGACACCACAGAGCCCAGCAGCCAAAGGGCGCTTTGAGAGCCAGGGACTGTGCAGGTGCACGTGCCTGGCGAGGCTGTGGTGCCGGGGGAAGAAATGGCACAGCGGCAAAATGTGCACCAAGCCGGGCTTGTTGACAAGGCTCCAGCTGCCATCTCTGCGGCGGGAACAGAGAGCTGCCGTCCCTCGTTCCTACCTTCATATTTATTGTCAGGTTTCCCCAAGTGACCATCTGCGGTGTGATGACCACATGGACATATATGAAGGCCAAAAAAATTCAAGTCCCTAAAGGAAATCTCTGTTTGAACAGAATTGGCTGAGAAAGAACATCGGCTCCCACTGGCCAGCGTCGGTCCTGGAGGTACAGATGATCTCGCGGGCCAAGGAGGCAGAGTGAGGGGAGGTCTCTACTAGCGTCGAGGTTGGCTGAATGTCCGTAGGCTCATGCTTTGAACCTACATTTCTAAATGGCTGAAGGAAATCCATCTTTCAGACAGCACAATGCCTATTCAGATTGAATTTGCCCTACGTATCTGTTCACAAATGCTAAATCATAAAGCACCTTTTATGGACGTGGCTGCAGCATCAATATGCATGATAAATGAACGCTTCATGATGGATGCTTCCACCTTAAACACAAAATGAATGTCTTACAACGAGCAGAACGTGACGACCCTAATACACCAGGGGGATAATTTATAAACTTGAAGTCCTTCCTCACACACCTCTATCTCCACGTGTGGGAAACTGGTGACAAATAGTTGCACCTAATTATAAAATTTTGCAATGAAAAATCGAGCAATACTCATAGAAACACCTAAAAGTGATCAGAATTCAGCATTAATCTCATCTGTAAAGGAGTTGTCACTGTGCTATGTTTACATGACGCTGAATTTCTCTGCAGCAGCTCCAG
This sequence comes from Galemys pyrenaicus, assembly GCA_019455555.1. Classification (NCBI taxonomy): domain Eukaryota; kingdom Metazoa; phylum Chordata; class Mammalia; order Eulipotyphla; family Talpidae; genus Galemys; species Galemys pyrenaicus. The sequence continues at coordinate 767,565 of JAGFMF010011648.1, read as the reverse complement.
GCCCGGGTGGAGCTCCACTGGTACGGCCTGTCTGCCGTCTCCGACCCGCTCCCTCCGCCATGTCCCCACATCACAAGAATTATCTGGGATCCTGGTTAAAACTCAGGCCCCACCCCTGGGCCTCGGGCTTCAGAGCCGAGGCAGAGACAAGCATTTTGGTATGGACGTGCTTCCCCGGCAAACCCACGCTCACCGGAGCTGCACCGCGGAGACCAGGGAAGATGTGGCACAGAGACTGGCCTGGCCTGCCCTGCACAAGAGCAGTCCAGGGACACACAGGTGTCTCCAGTTTCGCAGACATCCCTCCCCTGCATAAACATCAATTAAGGGCCTATTATTTAACAGTCCCAAACAAACAGCTCACACACGCCTTGTCCCCTCACCTCGAAGAGCATGCTGTGTCGGGATTATTTTTAAGCAACAATTACCAATTACAATATGGTGTGGTAAGTGTGATAATGGAAGTGCCGATAACAGGTTTTAAGAAAGGCGGTTTTTTATTTTAGAAAGGTGGTATTTCCACGTGTGACCCTGAAGTTACAACTGTTTCTTCTTCTCTGCAGGGCCAGGGGGCTGGCACCCTGGCAGGCTGAAAGGAGACCCCCTCCCCCAGCGTCCAGCCACACCACGCAGAGTAACCGGCACCTCACCCCAAATTGCTTCACTTCACAGTCTTTTTAGAAATGATAAACACGTTTCCTACATTCAGAATTTTATGCACAAGTCTAGATCGTTAACTGTTTATTGAGGTCACATTGGCTTACAACGGAGAGTAGGTTTTAGGGCCAAGTTCACATCGCTGCAAACGCGTGGCCACCACACCAGCGGGGGAGCCCCCGTGACCCCCAGCCCAGTCCACAGAGCCCCCTGCCCCCACCCACCCACCTCCTCCTCCGGAGCCTCGGCTCTGCAGTCAGACTTGTAGGGTTTGTTTTGATTTTCTCTATTCCTATGCTTCGTTTTTTGCATCCAACATGGGTGAAATCCGGCATCTGTCTCTCCCCCAGCTGACGCTGCTCAGCGCCGCCTGCCCGCAGCTGGCCCGCGTGGTCACGGAGGGCAGGGGCCGCCGTCCACAGCCGAGGAAACGCGCCCCTTCTCATCTGCTCGTCCGGGGCACTCGGTTGTCTCCATCACAGAGCGAGCCTGCCAAGGTAACCTTACCCTGCGCCCACTGAGCCCCGGCCGTCCGCCAGCGGAGGGCACTGGCAGGGAGGGAGGCCGCGCCCGTGGGTCGGCGCCCCCTGCAGGCAGCGGGCGGTGTCTCGGCCGCGCCGGTGCCGCTGCTGGTGCACGCCTTGAAGGGAAGATCCCGCTTCCTTCCACGTTGGTGCTTTGGGTGTGGACAGTTCTGCACACTGACCGGTCACTCGGGAGCTCAGAGTCCGCTCGCACGCCTGATGGACATGGCCGCGACTCGCTGACCCCGTCTTGGCAAACCCTGGACGCGCTCCCGCCCCGTGTTCCGGTCGCCGCTGCCCTGTCCAGGGGAGGAGCAGCCTTTCTCTGGACCCCGGCGCCCACTGCGAGCTCGTGGGGCCTGGGCCAGCTGGCGGCGTCTGGGAGAGAGAGCACGGGGGTGCCCGGCTCGGCCCGCTCTGTCCGGGAAGCCGCAGGCGGGGTCCAGGGTGCCCACCGGCGCTCGCGGAAGAGTGCTCGGAAACGGGAAAGCGCCTGATGAAACCTGGAGCCGCTGGGAAGGGTCAGCAAGCACAGGCGGCAGGAGGCAGCCCAAACGCTCAGCGGGCCCCTGCTCGCTGGGTGCGAGACCTCCGGGCCGGGCCTCGCGGCCCTCCTCCCGCTCACACACACTGCCTGCGGCCGTTGCCAGCCGGGAACGCCGGGAGGGTTTACACCACAGCCGTGGGCCGCTCTGCCCAGAAAGCCGTGGGCAAACACCTGTCTGAAGTCCACAGGGCGAGACCTCACCTCACCTCTCCGAGGGATTCGGACGGATGCACACGCTGGAGAAATCGTTCTCTTTTTTAAAGAAAGACAAGCACTTTATGATTTCACTTACATGTGATAGAAGAAGAAACAGTTCGTTTTTCTCCCTCATTAGTCCTGTTCTTTCTCTGAAATCTTAGTTTGTTCTAGACATTACACTTTTTTTCTTTATTAAGGTATGTATTTGACATCAGCGTGGTCCCCGTGGATTCCCACCACCACGGCACCAGTGCACCTCGCCTCGGTCCTTGTGCTCTTTCTGCCTCATCCCACTCTCCCTCCCCTCCCACAAAGTGCCTCTGATTTGTCTTTGTGTTTTTGTCCTTGTTGCGTTGTGATTATTTTATTGTTACTGTTCTTTTTCTTGAGCCCTTTTTGGGTTCCTTTGTATTCCTCCTAAAAGAGAACCCCCCGATATTTTTATTTTGCCTTCTGATATGTCCCTGAGCATCATCCCTTCTAGCTCCACCCATGTTCTCTTCAGAACAGATTCCAGAAGCTTCCTTCAGGTGGTGACAGGCTTTCGGGACACCTTGCTTCATGATTGATCCTGAGTGTCGTCAAACCCCTGATGCTGGCCACAGGGACAGCGCGGTCATGCTCTAGTCCGCAGATTAAAAAAACACCTCTACACAGAATTAACTTCAAATATAACTGTACAGCTGTCTATGCCAAGACGTGATGGCATAAAATACAGATACTAACGAAGTCACAGAGCAACTGCAGAAAATGATGCATGTGAAAGTGAGACTTGGAAGAAGACATACTATTACATTATTTTCTATTCCTTACAGTATAATGAAACGCATGTTCCAACATTATAGAAACACTCTGATTACAATCCTCCAGGGACACAGGCTTGACAAGGACGCCATTCACCTTCCTCTCCCACCTGCTCCACCTGCTCCCACCTGCTCCCACCTGCCCCCACACAGCTCACGAAGCCAACCAGAGCTGTGGGGTCCAGCCCGAGTGGGAGCTGGTGCAGCCCAGGCCCGTCGTTCTGTCCACACCCACTGCCTTTTACCCAGGGAGGGAGGAGAGCAGCGGGACCTGGTTCTTCCTGGCCTCAGTCAAAGCAGAAGCCAGGTGTAGCTAGGAAATCGAGAGAAACACAGTGGAAATTCCTTTAACTCAGGAAAAGAAACACATTCTCTTGGGGTCATCTCCGCATAGGCTAGCGCCATGAGAATGAAAGTAGAACCCATCATGGCGACTAAGACATGAGCAAATGTGCTACTTGTGGAAATGCTCTCTCGCTGCAGGGCCACCCCGGAGTGGCCGTGTGTCTGTCCATCATGAAGAAGCGATCACCTTGCCCGCGGCGCCCTGCAGGGGCTTGCTCCGCTCTTCCAAACCAACCAGCCCAAGGCCAGCATCTTATTCTTAAGCAGATGGAAAATTCTGGCAGTGAAGGGTAATGTTGGGGGCTGTGAAAAGATTATTTCTAAAAAGCAATTACTCACAAGGCCCCCCACAATCCCCAGGGTCAGAGCCTAGAAAAGACACCCCTGCTTTGCCCCTCGGCCTGCCATGTCCGGCAGAGGCAGCTCTCAGGGTACAGATAACTGCCGTCCTCAATATTATAGTGTTTGTGAGAAACTGGCTGTGCCATCCATGTCTTTGTAGCAGATTTAACATAACAGTCTTGCAGAAGGATCCTCTTAGGAAAAAGGTGCACCAAAGAAAGAAATCACATTTAACTTTCTGGAGGTAAAATGAACAGACACACAGGAGAAATCTGTCCTCTACTCATCCCCTTTCCGGCTCAGGGTTGGGGGGGCCAAACAGTACAAACACCACTGGCCAGTGGACGGCACGCCTGGGGACACCCCGCGCCGGGCCAGCCCCCACGGTGGGCGTGCAGCTCGGCAGAGCTGGCATCCCGCAGATAAGCGGCTCAGCCACTGCTGGAAGAGCTCCTTCTGCTTCCACCTCCTGGGTAAGATGTTATTTTTCCACAATCGTGTGATGGCAACAGATGGTTCAAGTCACGGAGTCGGAGAGAAGCAGCCTCAGTATCCTCTTGCTGTTAGGGAGCTGCGAGTACTGGGTGTCTCTGACTCCACAAAACGCAGCTCTGGAGTTCCAGGAGGGCTCTGCGCACTCAGAGCCTGCGTTCCAGAAGCCAAGCCTTCCTTCTGATCCAGCGCCTGGCACGCCCGCTTCCCTACTCAGAGCTGTGTCGCCCATGACTCATCTGCAGGTTTGGTCTGAGATGAGCAGAGTTCAGCAAGAGTCCGTCATGCGGCTGACACATCGACACGGGTCTTCATTTTTCGGAAATGTTTCCGTTGTCAAGATGCGTGTCGAGGTTAGAAGGCTGGGTCTTCATGCACCTACTTCAAACCACGAGTTTTGTGACCCAGGGGCTCTTGTAAAAGATGCAGGTCTGCACTAAAGGCAGATGAAAGTTAGAAGCGTGAAGGGGGATGCGGTGATAGTGAAGACACCGCGTCTTTACACCCAAGCACAGCCCAGCCAGAAATATCCCCCTGGTTAATTTATAAACTCTTGCGATGAATAGAAATTCTGACAGCTTCAGAAGCAGAGCTCCGAGCTCCGTTGCAATAATAATAAGCTATTCAAGTATGGCACCTATGTGAATCAGTCTCCCTGGTTTTGTGAGTTACCATGGAGTTTTTTAGAATAATAGACTTAATTAGATTTAGTGACTCAATAAATAAATGAAACTTTTTATAAGCCATCAGTAATTTTCCCGTTTTAAACTAGAAGTGAAAAAGGCAGAGCTTTCATGCAGAAAATACATCCTGTGCTCTTGACAAGTGTCTGAAAAACGCATGTCCTCTCATCACAGAAAGCAGATAAATTATTGACTTCTCATTCAGTCAGTAGAGAAAAAAGAACATTTTTAGGGAAATCGCACGGAAAGCTGCCCTTTGCCTCCTTGGTCTTTCTGGAGCAACACGGCCAGGAGGCCGAGGAGCTGTCCAGCGCGCGGGCGCCTGACGCGGCTCGCGGAAGGTCCTGCTGCTTGGAGCGGAGGGTGGCGGCTTCCCCGGTTGCCATGGCAACCACTGCACGCATGTTCTGTGCGATCTCAGGGTCCCTCGCGATCACGGGTTTGTCTTTCACGTCACAGAGGTCCTGAGGTCACGTCGATGTGGCAGGTCAGTGGAAACACGGCGGGCTGCTGGCCTCTGGGGCTGCGCTCTGGGCTTAGCGGACTACTAAGTACACTGGTCAGTGTCCTCAGGGGTCCTCCGGGGCCCCGCCTCAGTCCCACCGCAGACGCGTCAAGAACAGGGTCCCCTGCCCCCGCCCCTGCCAGCTCTGCTGCTCCCCCAGCGCAGGATTCATCTTGTCCCAGACCCTCCGCAGCCTCCCGTGCTCCCAACAGCTGGCCCAGCGGCTCACCCCAGGCACTGGCGCGGACCCTGTGCGTGCCACCACCCCGCCTGGGATGCTTTTCCCCAAAATCCACCAGCTAAATGGCTATTTTAGTCTCTTTAAGCATCAGTTTCTCAGGGGCTCCCTGGTGGTGCAGGGGTTAAGTCTCAGCACTAGGAAGACATCAGCAGCCACTGCAGCACAAGTCCGGTCCCCGGCCAGGGAGTGACCACAGGGCGCAGCAGACCACTCCTGCCTCCTGCTGCCCCCTCAGCAGTGTGCTTCAGCCCATCTGCCTGTGCTGCTCCCCGCTCTGTCCCTGAGGACTCCTGTCACCCCTGCGCCTCTGTCTGCACCCCAGCTCTTAGTGCACAGAAAAAAACAGAACACATCAGTTTCCCAACGAAGTGACGTCACTAGAAGTGCAACGGCCTCCCCCTTGTCCTGCGCTCCATTTCCCTTCGTGAGTGACACTCGAGTGCAGACACTCGCCCGCTTGCGCCAGGCCCCACTTCTGTGCCCCCACCAGGGCCAGGCTCAGCAGGGAGCTGGGCGCCGTGCCCAGAGGGGCCTGGAAAAGCAGCTGCCGAATGATAGGTAAGCGCATTTTTAGGAAAGAATACTGTATTCAGTATTCCTGACACTTATTAGCTTCCTAACTTTCATTTTCAAAGTTTCTCTAAAGATCATTATCTCACTCGGGAGCTGCTGAGCGCGGAACATAAACCATGCACGTGGACCGGGGTCCAGGAGGATGGAGAAGTGTCAACGGAACATCTGACTTCCGATGTCCCTAACTCGGAGGCAGACGTACCCGCGTTCTGTCATTACACACAGGCAGAATGAAGGGACCTTGCAGGCCACCAGCTCGCTCACCCGCTGACGAGGGCTGCCTACTGCTGGCGTGTTCCAGCGCAAGGAACGCAAGGGAGTGTACCGAGTGGAGCTAAACGCCCATCTGCAAGACTTCAAGGAGCAAGCGGGAGTGCGGGGAGGTGTCTACGTGTCAGAGGGTGCCCCGCATTCTTCGCACGGGGCAGACAGAAGAACAGGCACGCCGTGGGTCAGTCCACTAAGGGCAAAACGCTGCCTCTCTTCGTTGTCTCAATGCAAAGAGGCTCCTGGTGCTGCAGAAAGGTGACCATGTACAAAAAAGTGACGACACCTACCCAGTGAATGCCTTTACATCGATCTATGGTACGCAGAATAAGACAGGCTTATTAAAAGACACAGCAAGTTCTGTTTTTATACACCTAATTTTATAGATGTAAAATGTATAATTTTTAATTCCTGTGACTGTTGCTGCTAGTGTAACTGTGCCCTTCTCAGTGACGCTCACGGCTTCCCTTACAAGCCAACCTCCGGCACGCCAGGTGAGCGCTGCCTCCGTCACCTGACCTCCGGGCTGTGCTTTCTCCAAAACAGCGACCACGCTTTGTAACAAAAGTAAACTCAGAGTTCACCTTATCGTGCCTCATTCTGCTCGCTGTGATTATTTTCTCAAAGTGTATAATCATTTTTACTTTCCTGAGTTATATCTATTTAGCTAGTCATACTTCCCCGTACAACTCTGCAGTTTCCTAAAAGCCTCAAAATGTTAATTTCAGTGGCATCAAATCACTCCAGTCACTGACCAGTTTTATTTTTCCATAGAACATGAAACTCAGCTTTCTTCGCTGCCCCTCCCGTGGACACACCTTCTCTCGGGGCTATGGAGAGTGGGACTCCACGCACTTCTCACCAGGTCTCCCTTCCTCAAAAGGACCTCAATACAGGGACTTCTGAATCCACCCCAACCCCCAGGAGTGAATTCGGCTCATCTGAAAATCACATCCTCAAAGAATTCTCAACATGTGCTCAGTGCCAGGCAGATCTCCCTCTTGCCAGAGGAAATTCAGTGATTGATGTTCTGTTTTTCAAACCCTCATATATATCCTATTTTTTTTTCAAAAAAAAAAATAAAAACTATCTTTTCTTTGTTTTGGGAAAATATTATTTTTCAAAAATATATTTTTGTTGGACTGGGCTGTTTCCTTAGTTCAGATAACATTTCGAATCTGGTAATTCATATTATCTCTTTCTGTGAATTTTTTGGTACCGATGGTTGGGTCAGCATTGTCTGATAACTAATTTCTCCTTCCTTTCCACTGTCTGTCTCTTGATTTCATTTTAAATGTTTACAAAAGTTTTACATCTGAAGATTTCTTTAACCTTTGTTTCTTGTATTCTGTTTTTGCTTTCCAATCTATTGTTTGTTTTATTCAGCCACAATATTTGCCAGTAGTTACTTCTTGTCTATTTTTGCTGCATCCAGTTCTTGTTTCATAAATGCATGGCTTCTCTTACCTCTGGAGATGAAGAATCATTTTGGAAAGTTTTCTTCTATCTATCCTAGTATATGTTTTCTTCTGTTTCAGTTACATTTATTTTAGTTTTTGTCTTTGTGTTGGAGACTTTTACAAATATCTAGTGAAACACAAAACAATAAAAATGTTAAATTCTTTCTTCAACTTACTAGGGTTAGAGTTAGATTCTGATGAGTATATTGAAGGATTTTGGCTTCAGCAGATTGACTTTTGATAAATTGCTCCGAGACGCCAGCATTGTGATTCATGTTGCTGCCAACTCTCAAAAAAACAAAGAACCTTCCACTCATATACCTGAGGTATATAGAAGAGGGTACAGGGTGATGGAGAAAAGAGGAGTAATAAATAATGGTTGGAGAGAAGCTGGCTGTCAGTGTTCTGGAGGTAGTACAAATAGGACTGAGGATTCCTTCATTAATATAAACACTTGCACTTGACCTTCTCAATGTTTAGCTGTGTCCCCGAATCCAAAGATCCTGTCATATGCCCTGGAAAACAAATCCCCTCTTTTCTAGGCTGCAGGACAGGGTGAGGGATACACGCCAGAACATGCATAGTGCAGGGAGGAATATCTAGGAATCTAATCAGCCCCCCAATTCTGGGCTTGCAACCACCCTCCATGTTTCTAGCCCACTTTGCATTCAGTAGCACCCCCAACTCCCAGGTCCTGTGGATACAGATTTCATCCCCATGTGTTTTCTTCTTCAGGCTAAGTCAACCGGGACTCCTTTGTTCACGCTCACCTTCCCAAAGTCTCTCTCCTTTATTTTGTTTTGCCTACCATATCCTATCTGTGCTTTTGTGTATTTTAGGAAATCATGTGCAAGTTAACATGTATAGAGTTTGTGCTGAAATTGCATTAAGTAGCCGGGGATAACAAAAAGCAAATCATGACCATTTAACCCTAACCTTCACCAAGTTGCCATCAGTCACTTAAGAAGGTCACACAGCAGTCCCCAAGTGAGAGCAATCGCACCACTGAGCTTCTTGCTGAGTTCAGGAGTTGCTGCTGAACGGGGCGTGCTTGTTGAAGACAATGGGAATAGCTGCACTTCCCACTGTTACCAGAGGACAACACCCCAATCCTCCCACGGCGAAGGGATGAGGGAGCACACACCACAGCTGTGAGGCGCGGGCACAGGTGAAGGCACCTTACCGCTCTCTCGACAGGTACAGGCATCTGTCAACCCCTTTCTTGGTTTCTGGATTCGTTCATTTGTTCTGTTCTTCACTATTTCAAGTGGAGAAGTCTTTTCTTCATCTTCTCATTTTTCCCCAAAGATTTTGGGGCCAAGACTCAGGTGTGAGAAAAGGAAAAAGCAAATGCAGAGCAGAACGAATCAGGAGGCAGCCGGTGGCACAGCACACAGACCCACGCTGGCTCATCAACCGCTGAATGGTGGGTAGCCTCTTCTGGAGAGACATCTTTGCAACACTTTTCAAAACCTTCTCAGACAACTTCTTCTTACGGAAATTCTTCTGTGGTCCCCAAAACAAGGTAAAAAAAAAGAAAGACTGTTTCTCTGACTTTTCATTAGACGAAAATTTGTTGAGTGAATGAAACTGTTCCTCATCACTCTCTTACACCAGGATGCCACTGCCAGCTTCAGTGTGAACTTGTGGCGTCATGAGGCGTTGGGGTGGAGTGGAATTGGGGGGTCAGTTGTGAAGCACCGACCCTCGGAAAACCGGCATGAGCCTCTCAGCACCCATGATGGTCTCTCTTGGCTCACACCGCACTGGCTGTTCCTTCACAGGAGACCCTCCCTCCCGCAGCCTGCATTTGCTTTGCTTTGAGAAAATTTCCAAATGTATTTCAACGACCTCAACAATATCTCTTGTGGGCACACAGATTAAGTAATGGGGACCTATCTTCCTGCTTTGGGGGAGGACAAGCAGATGATTTTACATACCACATGAAAGTGAAGTGATAAGGACCCGACTAGGGATAAAATATACGCCACCTCGACAGGCCCCCGCACGAGCACCCCTGAGAGTCCATCTTCAGCAATGGCGGGCACGGAGAGCCGTCCGCAGGCCCACACTGTCCCGCGGCTGAGGCCGACCGGCCTCCTCGGGTTTTCTCCCCACTGACGCACGACAGTCGTGCAGGTGAGAGCTGCGGCGAGAGCAGAGCTGTGGGAGGAACTGGCCACCTGCTTCCTGCATGGGTGGTGATGCCACGAATCTGTGGGGCTTGGGGCATCTCCCTTCTGGAAGCGGGAGGGTTGGTTTGATGCTCTTTTATTCCATTTTACTCCTGTTAAGTGGGAGGAAGAAGCTCTAAATTCTTCCATGAGGTTATTCGGAGGCGGAAGAGAACCATGTTTGACTGTTTGTAGGGAAGTGCTAGTGGTCATTTAGGGAAGGAGAAGGGCCTGGGCTTGAGACTGTTTTTGTGGACAAAGCGCCCCATTCTCCCATGTACTGGCAGATAAGGGGCTCTGGACCGGCCTCGCTGCAGACGCAGAGAGAGCCCGAGGCAGCACCTACAGGTCACCTGAACCGCAGCTACCGCAAGCAGCCCGAAGCTCGCGGGACCCTGGCCGCCGTGGTCCCTGTGTCGGGAACCACCGTGGGTGTCATTCGGACAGTCCAGCTGAACCCTCCGAAAAACCCAGGCCGCAGGAGCTGCAGCCCGCCTCTTGCCACGGACCCGCTGGTGAAACGCCCTCAGGAGCTGCTCTGTCCCCGCGTCCAGCGGGCGAGGGCCAGGGCGGAGCAGTGACCGGGGCGTCAGTGCAGCACAACCTCGCGTGCAGAGACGACCTCAGGCCCCTCTGAAACACCCGACAACCGCAAAGCAGACGCACTCCGAGCAAAACGTGATAATTAAGGCCCCAGCTCATCCTTCTAATAACTTTTATTTGGGAAAAAATCCTAAAAGGATGCTCGAGTTGGGTTTAACATGTGCCCTGATTAAAAATAGCTCCGCTATACTTAAACTGTAAAAACGCAAGGGTTTATGGTGCGCTGTCAACATACCTCAAGTCACTGCAACTGATTACATAAGCGCCTCTCCCCCATCCACAAGCGCGGTTAAAAATACCAAGTGAAGTGACTGAAGCACCGGCAAGATGATGCTGTAAATTCTTTTGAGAATTTTTCCTTTTACAAATTGCTGTGTCGCTTGAGGTTTGTCTGTTCTCTGGTGTCACCACACGGAAGGAGATGGACCAGACAGCACGGTTTACTCCAGCGGGGTGACAACTTCGATTAGGCTTTGACCGGAAGTGATGGAGCAGATAGACTCGTCTCCAAAGAGAGCTCAGGAATCAGTTAAAAAAGCATACTCCTTGTCTTCAGAGAAGAATGCTTAAAGATGGAGAGCTGTTACTTCTCCGTTGGCAAAGAGCACAGTGATAAGGGAGGAATCTAGGTGAAGACGGACTTAGGACCGAGTTTCTATCAGTTCTTCTGCTTTCTTTAGCGTTTCAATCATCTTTACATTTCCTTCGCCTGGGTAATTAATCCCACCTCCACCTCGTCTCAGAACACAATAATAATCTCCACCACGATAAAGCCGTTGACCCTAGAACACATACTGAGAAGTAAGTTCTACTAAAATGATAAACACATTTTACTGCCGGCCCACTCAACTCAGGGACTATACTAGGGGCTCGATAAACACCCCGCCGGGCAGTGATGACTGCGGTATCGCATCGAAAGCTGAGGACAATGCTTTCACCCCACGGTAATCTGAAAATTCCTCTTAAGTATTTCTAATTTGGACAGAGCTTAACATAGAACAGCACCTCACTTCAGAGCTATATCTGGACCTTAAATAATTGTACTCTCCGGTTTCAAGGAGATTGCATCTTGAATAATTTTCTCACTCAAATGTTCGTAAGTCTGTGTGCATTTCATTAATGTCACATCAGTGGATCAGCGCGAATCCCCTCGCTGTACCGGCGCACAGAGCTAACGCCTGTCAGAACGGCACAGGGGGTGGCCCAAGTGGGGCAAGTGCGCCCGGTGGCTGCAACGGCAGCATCACCGTCGGAGGACATGCAACGCCGGAGCACTGCGCTGCAAACGCGAGCAGAAGACGCCAGCCCTCCCCAAACAACGGAAGAGGAGTTTCTTCCTGCGCAAGGGTGACGGGGCCTCTGGCATGGCCAGGGCTTCCAAGTGGCACGGTTCTACGTGGCTGGATCTGACAAATAAGCCGAGCCAGCCAAATCAGAGTTCTTAGGTTAGCTGAGAAATAAAATTTGTTTCATGATGAATTTCCATTCACATATGAAAAAGAAGCGATTTTTAGCAAGCCGGAAAAATACAAACACCAGATTTCTGAAATAAGATGATGTAAGTGCAAATCCCTGCACCACAGCGACCAGGACACGAGAATGCACAATTCCCAGTCTCACTTGTGCACGAGCTCCCATCTACGGACGGACGTGAACGTGAGGCAAGGTGATCCGCTTTCTATAACGAGGACAGATGATGAGCTTTTCCTTTCCTTTTCCCCAAGGCCATTTTCAAGACCTCTCCCCTGCACCGGTCTCTCCATTGCCCACTATCTCTGGGGTCCCTCGCCCCCCTAGCTCACGTCAGCGCTGCCTGGGTTCCCACGACCTTCCTCCCTGGAGAGCTGTGGGTTTGGGGTGTCCCTGGAGGCACAGTGTCCCCTGCAGGGCCCCAGGCTGACCCTCCTTCCCCAAACCAGCATGTCTTGCTCCCGCTGATCGGTTTTCCAACACCCAAGCCGAGGCCAAGAGACACAGACCCCCTGCACCACCAGCCCCCGCCCAGCCGACTGTCCACACAGCTGAGCTCCGGCATCTCCCGTGCCTGGGCTGGCCCCCGAGCTCCCCTGAACCAGCGTCCATGCAGTGCCCAGGCAGCTCCGGGTCTCCGCCTGCCACAGACATGCTGCGAGCTCGGCGCCTCGGACACGGCCCAGCCCCTCTGCCTGCCCCTGGCGCCGCTGGAAACCCAGGGTCGTGTCCCCTAGAAAATCATTCTGGACCCTTCAGATGCATCCCAAAGCCCGGCAGGTGAGAGAGGCCTGCCCGATTTGGCGGCCTACTGGCTGCTGCCTGACCCCAGGGCAGGCCAGCTCTGTGCATGCGTCTCCCCGGCCACGTCCACACCCGTGCTCGGTCCAGTCAGAGCCTACCCGGTAGCGTTCTGGAGGGCAGGCACAGAGGTTTCTGCTTTGCCAGGGAAATCACTTAACACAAGCGGATTTTCTTCATATGTCTTTCCTCTCTGCTGTCCCCAAGCAAGCTGGGACGGGGACACGCAATACCGAACACGCGGGTCCAATGGACAGCTTCGCGCCAAGCCACTCCGGAGCGGCTTCCAGAAGACCTTGCATGGCCTTGCACCCATTCGCCCAGCGAGGAGGGAGGGAGCACACCGCTCTCCGTGTCTTTTCTTTCTCTCTATCCCTCTACCCACCTGCCTGCGACCTGCCTGTCCAGGAGAGAAGAAAGCCACGCTCTTTTTCTCTCCAAACAGCCCCGTTCTTATCGCAAAAATCCAGGGCTCATTAAGTTTCATAGAATCATCAGACGTGCATTCGATTCTGAGCCCACCGCTGCCCGGGTGCACCAGGACCCTGGGGGTCGGGGTCCGGGCGTGCCTGCTGATGGGGCGCTCTTCCTTGTCCCTTGGTGACCCTATCCCAGCTGCAGTCTGAGGGACACGGCAGAGAGGCTTCTGCTGAGCGCTTTGCCCTGGCCTCCCACCCAGACAAGGGGGTATCGCTGTGAACAAGCCGGAACGGAAGGCTGAGACAGTCACTTGATGGAGGGTTTAATTTTGTTAATTATATTGTGGTCAGAATCAGACTGAAATGCACGCTTGGGAATCTGGCCGCGGTGCACAGTCCATACGTGACTTCTTCGGAACCCGCAACGGGCAGTGTAGTGCTTGAGAGCGGTCCCCGGCAAAAGGGACACGCCAGCCGCGGCGACTCCGCTCACCTGGCAGAGCTCTGACGGCCGGTTCCCCAGCGCCGGAACGCAAAGCGAGAACAGCAGCAAGTAACGACCTGGGCTTTGCTTCCGGAAACGGCCCGGGCCACGCCACGATGGCAAGCCCGCGAGGCGGCGGGTCCGAAAGGGGAGGGAGTACCGTGCAGGTTCGCAGCTGCCCACGCGGTGGGGAGGCACATGCGCGTGCTTTGGCCCTCATCACGCCGGAGAGGCGGCTCTGCTTTCCACCCACCGCTCTCAGGAGACGATGTGACGCCGCAGCTGCAGTCACCAGGTACGAGAAGGTTCCTGCAGCAGCCAGCCGGCACCGGGAGTGGCACCGCCGCCAGAGAGGTTGTGCTGGCTTCACAGGTCCGCGCTCACCTGAGAGTTGGCCCCGTCGGGGAGAAACCAAGCCGGGAGGTGGCTCTGCGGAGGGCAGGCCGGCACCTGCATGAGAAGGGACGCACGCCTGAACTCGGGTGCTCGCCTTGGTCTGGGTGACGCCTCTGGTCCTGGCTTGTGCGTGTCCTTTACAGCCCAACTAAAACATGAGGTGTCTGTCTTCCAGTGCGTATGAGCTCTAGATTTTTCGTACAACAACCAATGCGATTTAATGATATCAAGTCCCTTTAATAAGAGTTGATAATGTAATTTTAAATAATTAGGCATAAAACTCTTAAAATGATTTCATTATGGGTTTCCTCCCTATCAAATCTCGGTTCATGAATTAATTGTGAACTAACAAAGTAATCCACCCAGCCACGCTGTGGCACAGAGTACCTCGTGAAGGAGTATTTAGAGGGCTCTCTGCTCTCTGCCGCCATCAACACTTCACATTTCCATAATCCTAGTCTTTTGGCATAAAAGTTGGCACCCAGGTGCTCTCTGCCGTAATTATTATGAAACTAAAGAAGGAAAGGAAGGAAGATTTATTTTTATCTGACATCATTTCTTGAGTTTAAGTCAGAAATGTATTTAGCAGTAGGCTATGTTTATCACACATTCAAAGACTATAATTTCCAACTGCAAAGGCACACACAAAAATGTATAGTATTATCCTTATTCCTTGCTTCCAAAAATATTTTTGGAAAAAAAAATAGTTCCCTTTTTATTGTACAAATATCAAATTTTACAATTTATATTCCCTCTGAAATTAATGTAATTCCCATTATTATAAGTGAAAACACAGAATCCAAAGCTCGGGTGACGTGTCCGACTGCTTCCTGTGGGCAAGAACCCCGCGAGCTCAGACACGCCAGCGCCCGCGGTTATGATGCGTGTCCACCGACCACACAGCTCCCTCTACTGAGCACGGCCGAGGCCTCCACCCCGCTCCCGGCCACAGAAGGAGCCCAGCACACCCAGCGTGCACAAGCCTTTTTCTGCAAAGTCTGCTTCCTGGGCTGAAAGGAAGTCATTTTTAAATTTGTTTTCTCTTGCACACAAGAGCTGGGGTACAGCCAGAGGTGCGGAGGGGTGAGAGGACTCCCCAGAGACAGCGCGAGGAGCAGAACAGGTAGATCCACTGAGATGCACTGCTGAGGGGGCAGCGGGGAGACAGGAGAGTCTGCTGCACCTGCGGGTCCCTCCCTGGCCGGGACGGACTCGGGCTGCGGTGCTGATAGTGCTGCCTTAACCCCTAGCCCCCGGGAGGGCCCAGGAACGTCATTCTGAAGGGGGCTGTTTAAGAGGAGGAGCCGGGCTGGTTCCCAGACCCCTGCCGCACCGGTGTGGCCCCCACAGCAGAGCTGGCGGCCGCAGGGCGAAGACAGTGGCTGCCAAAGGGAGCGATCCACAGAAAGACGGCTGGAAGGGCCGTTCTGCGTGGACAGACCTTTGAGCACGGCCCCGTCACGGCCTGTCGCCCCCCTTTTAGCATCTGCACACCGGCGTGGCCAGTGTCCACGGCGGACAGCAGCTGGGCGGAGTAGCCGGCGGTGGAGGCAGGAGGGACGGGCCCTCCCACCTCTCACTGCCACCCCAAACGCACCCTGGAGGAGGTGACCTGGAAGGGGAGAGGGTGACCTGGCCTCGCTGTCAGGCTTCTAAGTGCCCGGCCGCCCGGCCAGCACCACATGAATAACGGATGGCTGCTGACTCCAGGGGCGGCCGCCGGGAGTTCCCAGACGGGACGCTGGGCTCCAGGGCCAGAGGGCAGGCCCAGACCCAGCTCCCGGGGCTGCAGCGGCCTTGCCTCAGGGCGGGGCTGGGAGAAGCTGCAGAGGACAGAGTGGGGGGAAGATGTGACCCCGCCATCCGGGCAGCTGCAGGCAGGCTCTGGAAGCTGTCGGAGGAAGAGCCTGGCGATTCATGTCAGCTCCCGTTAATTAGAGGAAATAGCCGCAGGCCGTTTGGGTTTGAGGAGGAAACCGGATTACTGAGTTCAGTGCGTTCAGAAGGGAAGGGAAGGGATAAAAAATGACCCCACCCGGGGACACGTGCCCCTCCGGCTACAAGTGGCCTCTTGGGTGCAGGCCACTGCGAGCCCATGAGGACGCGTGGAGGCGACGGCCTCCGTGTCCACGGCAGACTCACAGAAGATCACGCTGGCCGAGGAGCGGGGGTCAGTTTGCCGCAAAGCGGGGGGAGCGCCCCTGGCGGAACCGCAGGCCTGGCGGGGCCGGGGCAGAGACTCCGCGGAGCACGCACAGCGCGGGGGCAGCCATGGAAACCGGGCGCGGGGACGGGGGCTGCCCGCACAGAGCAGCCGGCGGACCGGCCAGGGTGGCGGGAGGGCAGGAGGATGCGCGCACCGCCCCCACCCGCCACCTGGCACCCACCACCCACAAGCCATCCACAGCCTCCGCCAGCGGCCTGGGCTCTGCCTTCCCGGCGGGATGGAGCCTGCTGGGCGCAGGTCTGGGTCCAAGCAGGCCCGCGTGGCCTGCGACGAGGGCTGGCACGGGCCCATCTTCTCCAGAAGCTTCTCTACAAAGGCTCGGGTCATGCCCCAGGGTGCGGCTGGCCCTTGTTTTATGCTTCCTTTTACTAGACTGTGCCAAGCCGACCCCACTCCTCACGCACGCCCCACACTCGACGGTCCCACGCAGGCGAGGGCGTCGTTCAGGACGCCCCCTCCGCGCCGCGGTGCACAGAGGCCCCTGCACTCAAGAGCTCCTCGCGTTCCACGGCACCGCACCACACTGTGCGGGCTGCTCTGCGCCTTGCCCGAGGGCCCGGCAGCGCCAGCAGTGCGCTGGGGCAGCCCTGGGTGGGAGGCACCCGCGACGCGGCCCAGGCTCTCCCAGGCGCCTGGCTTTCCCCTCTGCCTGCCCCGCCCCAGGACCATGCTGGAACCGGTTCATTGTAAGAATAAACAGGATGCGTTGGCCATGATGCCTCCTTGTCCCCCCCACAGGCCTCTTCTCAAATACCCAGGTAACATTCAGGCCCCCAGGGCCACCTAACGCTCAGTGCCCGCCCCACCCGCACCCATGCCAGTGTAGGCGGCTCTCAGCCCAAGCCCGAGCGGTGACTCCGGCCAGGCCGGCGACACCCGGCGAGAAACGGGCTCTTATTTTTGTGCAGTCATTTTGTTATAGGGCAGGGGGAGGAGCACCCCAGAACCCCCAAGCTTGCTTTTTTTGAATGGGTTTTGCCATTTGCTGCATTAAGACAAACATATAAAACCTAACGGAAAGGAAGTTTAATATAATTAAGGTATAATATAGAAAGGATAAAGAAATAGTTACTAAGTATTTAAAGTTACTTATTTTTTTGAGGGTAAAAGTTTAGCTAAATAGGATTGGTTTAAAGCAAGGCTCAAAAGCCTGCCACACGTTTAAAGGACTTTTTAGTACAGATTTATAGAAAAGGGTTAGAAAGACTTAGATAAATTTGGGAGGAAAAGAGCAAAATTAAAATTAAGATGAAAGCTGCCATTGTTCACCTCCCCACGGGTCTTTTACTTACATTCGTTTTAACTAGTTTAAGACTAAAAAGCGCGCACAGTTTTTTTTACGCGTGGCTTTGCTTTATGTGCCTCCTCCAGGTCTCTTTGCTGTTTTTTATCCTGCTTCCTTCTTTTTCCCTTCCTTCTGTCCTCTCTGCAGAATATATATATGTATATATATATATATCATTTTTTGCTTAGCTTCACTCACTTAGGGCGGAACCGAGATTCTGGAACTTTTTTTTGGGGGGGAGACCCTGTTACAATTTCGCGACTCGATTTATTTGCACCGTCAGGAGAGGTAAACCCACGCTGTCTCTGGCGCTGCGCGGCCGCCCTAAGAAGCGCGGGCTCTGGGTGGTGGCGTTCGGGGCTCGGCTCTTCAGTCAAATGCCCTGCAGTGACAAATGTCTGCCTGCACAGACTCGGACACCACGTCACCAGCACCGCGCGGAAGAACGCCGCCCGAGGCGCAGAGAAGTGCCCGAGGCAGGCACCCCACAAAGCCGCGCACCCCACGAAGCCACGCACCCCTCGTTGCTGGCCGCTGTCAGGGCCGTCCTCAGGCCCATGCCGTCTCCAGGGTGAGGGTGAACCCTGAGTCTTAACTGCCAGGACAACTGGGGTTCCTTCAGGTCCAGAACTTTCCTCAGCTCCCTGCCACCCAGACAGGACTGGGGGGTGCGCACGGAGGAAGGAGCACGCAGGGGCGGCGCGGCGGGGAGGGTCTGGGCGGCGGAGGGCCCTGTCGGGGTGGGTGGGCACCGCTGCGGAGTTCTGGGCACCGCACTCTGCCTCCGCGGCCCGAGAACTGCGCGGAAACCTTCCTTCTCTGCCCCAGGTAGAGGACGTCGGGCACCTGAAACTTGAAGGTGATGCAAGTCCCAGAAGGTAAGAGGCCGGCTCTGCCCTGCCCATCGGTGGCTTTGGTGACCGCCCACTGGCCTCTCGCGCCTGGTGGTCACTGCTGACTAGTTTGTTTTTCAGACAACCTTTAAAAACTTCTAGTGTAAGAAAAGTTAATTTATCTGGAGACGTTGATCAGTCATTCAGAGAAGCCCCAGCAGCACTGAGGCACGCTGTTGGGCTGCACATTTTCCAGATGCCTTGCCCAGGTGGGAAGTAGCTCGCCTCCCCTACACCGAAGGAGTGGGAGAGGAAATAAACATAGTTTGAATCTTCAGCTCAGTACTTTACCATGGAAACACTTGCATGTAAGCACTACCGTGCGTTACTTATTTATGCAACTATTTTAGGATGAGGCACATTTAGCTCTGCGATTTTTCACTATCAGAGAAGGGGCTGAAATGAGTAAGTGTATATTGCCACAGGACGTGTTACATTTCTGATTAAGATATTTAGAATATTTATTGGTCTATTTATTGCCCCCTCTAACATTTCTCTAGATAACAATATCACGGGCATCCTCCTTATGTACTTGCTAACAAGTGCTTTATCAACTGCAGTTTCACAGATGCGTTGGGGGAAATAACAAGGTTAAATTTACATCCTATTGATCAATAATAAGTCAGGAGTTCGTTCCTGGTTATTATTTGTATTTGCTCTTTGTGTCAAAAGCCTGCGGACGTCACTGCTGTGGTTCCCAGCCCAGGCGCTCCCCAACGGCGTGCTCAAGGTCTCCATGCCAGGTGTCTCCATGGGGGCACCCCAGACGGCCTCACCCACCTCCTGCGAGGCCCTTGAGATGGGGGGACTGAGACGTGTGTCCAGTCCCTGGATGCAGCAGTGGGCAGCACCCACTTATGCGCCCATGGCCCAGACTGTGTGTGACATTGCAGGACCCAGCCACAAGAGGCAGGTGACCTGGACAACCTCTAGGGGCGGAGGGGAGCTCTGCCAGTGGCAGGTGACACGTGCCAGGTCCTGGTCCCACAAGTGCAAGGAGGGTTCTGCAGCACCTGGGGCATACGGGAAGCAGACTGTCCCCTGAGCTTCAGATGACACTGAGGCCCCCGATTGCAGCCTCGTGAAGCCATGAGCAGCAGATGCGTGCGACCCACAGAGCCTGCGCGGCCCTGACCACGAGCCCGACTCGCTGCCGAGGCAGGCGGCTGACCCGCCACAGCCAGGTGGCATCTGCAGAGAGGGTGAGCTGGGCGGACCGAGAGTCGGCCATCAGCACGCCTCGCTGCCCGCCTCCCTGGCGCGGCGCGAAGAGGGGCGTCACTCAGGAGTGCATAAAAAGGGCTCCCGCCTCTTACCCAGGTGGCGAGGCTGCAGAAATGACGGCAGGCCTCTAACCCACATTCCTCTTCCTCACCTGACGGAGAAGTGAGAGCAGCTTCACTCTTCCGCAGAACAGTTTATTTTTAAACCACCTCTTTTAAAAGGCCTCTTACTGTCCATCCATCATAAAACTAGAAAGAAACACACATGCGAGCAGAAGTAAACCCCAGCCCGCTGCCCGGGCAGCACAGGCCCCTCACTTCCGGAGGCCCCTCATCCCTGTCCGCCGAAGTGCGCGTCACCTCTGCGTCGCAGTCTCTAAGGAGCTCCCCGTGTGCAGACACGCGCTGTGATTGCGGGGTTGTCGGGCGCCTCCAACAGGGTCTGCGGTGTGGGTGCGGGCGCCCCTGCCTCCCCAGGGCGGGCAGCTGGCCCTGGCGTGTGCAGGCAGCGGCAGCTAGGGAGAGGTGGCACCTGCTTCTCTTGGTGCCTGTGAAGCCAGCAACGCTTCTGCAGCCCTCCCGGGCCCGGCCCAGCAGCACAGCACAGCCGCCACGCAGGGCCTGCCACTGCCGGGCCCGGGACCCCACCTCTGGCTGCCTGACGGCTGGGCCTCCTGTGCCCCCGGCCAGGAAAGCCTCTGAAGAGGCAATTTTGTAACTGGCTGTACAGGAGGGGGCCGTTCGTTCTGCTTTTTGTTCATAAATTAAATTAGGACACTCTTAAATTAAAAGGCCGTGTGACAGCATCGTCACGAAGCCCACAGTGGGAGTGGCAGGTGGACATGTGGCCGAACAAGAGCCGATGGTGAATGTCACCGCAGGAAGAACGCAGCAGGGGAACCCCGGGTCCTTGCACACAAGGAGAGAACGTCTGGGGGAGGGACACACGAGACGCTGACCACGGCAGAGCCCTTGGGGACGGCCCACGCCTGGGCTGGGGAGGGGGGCACACCTCTGGTGTCTTCTGGGGCGCATCCTGGCACCCCCCACGCCGCCGCCCAGCGGGCCTCCCCACACAGGCCACAGCGCTCTGTGGTCATCCCCGAGGCATGGGCCGAACAAGCAGGGGAAATGCTGGTCCCTGCACCAGGAAGAAGCGAGTGAAGGAGGCAGTAGGAGGATGTGACCGCGCAGGAGGCTCTTGGGTTTCTTTGGGCTTCAAGGCCCGGAGCAAGAGGGACGCCGGCAGCAGCGAGCCCTCAGAGCCTGGGCCGGCGCGGCGCCACGGCCGAGGCTTGGGATACCAAGAGTGACCGAGTAATGCTGCGCAGGAGAGCTGGGGACCGCTCCGGACAGCACAGTGGCCGGGAGGGCGGTACGGCGAGGCCTCGGGCGTGGGCGCTGCCTGTGACGAGGCCGCCGGCGGGAGTGCAGGGGCGGTGGGAGGACTGGACAGTGGGTGCACTGCGGCGGCCCACAGGCGCCCCAAAGCCAGAGCTTGCCAGGAGACCCACCACCCGGGCTCTCGTTTCGGGGTCGCTGGCTCCGTAGCCACCACCACAGAACTTAGGAAGAAGAGTTCGAAAATGGCGAAACCCTGAGAAAGACGTTCTCAGCTGAAACAAGGGTGTGATCTGTCGGCTGAAAGGAGGAAGGAACCTCAAAAACAGCCCTGGCCGCGGCCCCTCCCCCTCACCTGCACCCCCAGCTGGTGGAGCCGCAGGGGTGGCGCCGAGGCCTGTGCACACCGTGGGGCCCCCTGCGCGAGCTGCCTGCCACCTCCCGCTCTCGCCGAGGCGCCCGCCCTTCCCCCATGGGCCAGCATGAGGCCAGCCACGCCCGGCAAGCTGCTGTGTCCACGGCGTGTCCACTGCCACCTGGGCCCCACGGCCTGGTCTCTGGTGTGCGCGGGGCCGTGAGAGTAAAGGGGGCACTTCCGCTTCGGGAGACAGGCATTTCCACAAGGAGGTCTGGTCTGACCCTTCTCTTCCAAAGTTTGCCCGGTTGCCTCGGCCACAACGTCCCCCGTGCTGGTGGCCGGTCCACCCGTGCTGGCGGGCAGTGAGGAGTTAGCCCCAGTCACAGGGCGAGGCGGGAACCGCCCTCCTGTGGGGCCTGGGGTCGGGGGCCCTGGGGAGGTGGAGCCCAGCTGTCTCCCTGGAGTTCCAACCTCGGCTTCGCGTGTGCGAGTGCCGGCCGTGAGGGGCCGGCCCCGCGTGTGCCCTGGGAACCGCCGAGAGCAGCTTCTCTGCAGAAAGGCAGAGGCGCCCGGTGGAGACTGCTCCGAACTCACACCTGCGCGCTAAGTCTTTAGTTCACTCGTGATCCCGCCCCAAATAATGCAGATCGTTTATGACCTTAGCTCTTCCTGCACGGGACTAATCGTATCAGAGTGCACTAGACAGTAGGAGAAAAATAAGACAGACGCTGTGCCTTTGGTCCTCGTGCGCGTGTGGCATCCCCACAGCCACACCATGGCGTGGGGCACGGCCCCCTAGGCCCCCACGTTCCAAGCGAGATGACGCCTCAGGACGAGCCCTGACCACGGGGCGTTGGAGAGCAAGCAGCCTTCTGGAATAACTGCACATGTCCTCACACCGTTACCCATCACGGAATCATTGCGGGCCAGCCTGGGAGGCACATGAATGGGTGTTAGGCTGTGATGTCTTTATGGAGAGGGAGGCGACGAGGGAGGGGGAGGGGGAGTGGGTGGGCGGCTGGATGAATAAAGACAGATGATCTGTGCGCAGACAGATGACAAACAGGTGACTGACAGACAGCAGAGACTGACTCGGACGCCCTCCCGACCCCATGTGCAGACACACGGGAGAAGCCTACGGAGACAGAGACCAGCCCCAAGCAGCTCCGCTGTAGCCCACGTTTGCGAAGCATGCCAGGACTCCCATCGGGACCGCTCCAGAAAGAAGTGCCCACACGGCATGCCTGCTCCCCCGGGGCTCGGGCTGATAATCTGGGCAGTTTAGACTGGACGCTGGGCTTGCAGGATTCACACAGGAAGGTGGAATTCCATTGGAGGGGTCCTAGGTCATACCAGTTTTTCTTGAATTTTACTGAGATCGAGGGTCTCCAAAAGATATGAAATCAACAAATTACACTTTAAAAGGCATTTAGAAAGAGACTTAAATCAACTAACGTTAATGTCAAGTTTAAGTAACTTTCCTACAGTTGTATTTGTGTATTCAGTGCAACTTTACACAATGTAACGTTATGTTACATTGAACGGAACTCACATTAAACTTTACATCAGTGATATTTACTTCTCTCCTCAGCGTGCAGCAGCTCTCCTGTGAGTGCCTCCCGATTGCAGAGACACTGGCGGGAAGTGGCAGCACCCACCTGTCCTGTCCTGCGCTTGTGCAGGTAGCTGGGAGAAGCGCCTCTCACAACTGCTCTCAGGACGCAGCGCCCCGCGAACAGCAGAGGCAGGACTGCGCGGGAGGTGGTCAGCGCAGGGTGGAATTCCTTCATCCAGGGGATTCAGCAAACACGCTGCAGTGCCCCTTTCCTCTACAGTGGTCTCCTGAGCTGCACACAAACCCAAGCAGAAAGACTGCAACAAAGAAACTGCGAGGCGACTGCGACCAGTGCTTAGCTTTAATGGGCACCCGCCTGCCTGTGTTCTTGTTTTAATTCAGCAAAGAAGTTTCAGACAAAAACGCTGCCACCACGGCTCAAAGCAACACCGGGTGGGAATCGGCCCGGTGCAGGCGCTGCTGAGGCCTTCAGAAGCAGGTTCGGGGAAATGAGGCGAGGCCTCGTGGGTGCTACAATCGCTCGCTGGGGGCCCAGAGACCACGGAGGGTGAGGAAGCACGCCACTCCGAGCACCGGCTTCCTGCCGCAGAAGTTAGCGCTCGATAGAAACGGCTTAATGAAATTGCAGCTGAACTCAAAAAGGGGGAGTGGGAAGCATTTTCCACTCTTCATCTAAGGAGAGTGACCAAAAAGACCAAGTTGTGCATTGTTTCCTAAAGTTCCTGCATCAGCCACGCTTCAAGCGCAATGAAACAAGTGCTTTTGTGCTGTTTTCTACATGAGGCTTTTAACTGTTACTTATCAGCCTTTGCACTGAATTTCACACTAGATACAGACACAGCTGTCACTCAGAGGTCATCTCAAAGCCGCAGTGGAGAAAGCACACCCCTGCTCTCGTCAAGTGCACGGGCAGGTGATGTGCCGGTGGTGCTTTGAAATGGACGCTGGGGAGCAGGCCACAGCACACAGGCCGGCTCCCACCTGCTGCCGTTGCTGGTCCCTGCGGTCCAACCTCCTAAGCCAGTGGCATGAAAAACAGTAGGTTTTAAAGCTCCGAAACCCGCCACACCACCAAAGGCACGAGCACCTTGACTCAGATGTCGGCCTCTGATTTATTAGCTAAACAAACACAATTAAAGCGAGAGGACATACCTAGTGGTGCGCCCCCAGCCAGGGCCGCCACGCGACCCCTTAATTCTACAGGGAAATGAACTTCACCAGAAGAAATATAAAAGGCCAAAGGGAAAGTGTAGTTTAAATTGCATGTATGCAACTTGTAATGGCTTATTTTCACTATGAGCTCAGCAGAAAAACTACCAGAGGCACATTTAGAATTCAGTGGAGCATAGAGTATTTAATATGCCATTTGCATTTTGACAGCTTAGAAGAAATGTCTACACTGGATTTCCTGTCTCCTCTGCACTGAGCACTAACTGGCCACTGAGCCTTTGTTTATCTATTTCTTAAAGGGAGCTGAACCATTTTCTTGACATTTTCAAAGCTCCGCTGGTGTTTGTTTGAGACAATAAACTGGAGAGGAAGGAAGCACTGCTCCGGAGCAGAGGCCTGTGCCTGCGGGAGCCCTCCAGCACGGTGCTGCGCGGCCATGCTCTGGCCACGCTCGCCGGCCAGCCGAGCCAGGGTATACACAGTGCGGCGTCCTGGCAGAGCCCGGGCGAGGCGGGAGGCGGGCCTGGGGGAGTCGCGTTGCTGCTTTCCAACCGGTGCTTTCCTGCCCTGTTTGATGAGATCTTGCAGTGCTACTCCCCGTGTTGACAAAACCGTTCACTCCCAGGGAGAGCCCCCCTGCCTGCCTTTTTAAGGACTTGCACGCCCCAAACTGAGAACTGTACAGGGCCCCTAGGAGCTCCGGAGCTGAAGGCCGAACAGTCCCCAAACCGAAAGCATACAGTCCCCACGACAACGGAATCACACAACGCACCTAAGCACACTTGCCACCCACAGCCCGGGTGCCGAGCAGACGGGGCCGCAGGCCGCTGACCCCCTCATCCACCGTCCACCCTCGCCCTCCAGGGCCCGGGTTTCTGTGGCAGTCTCTGCTTGAGGCTGCTGCTGGCTTCCGCGGGAGAGCGTGGGTCGGCCCTAAAGGAATTTCACCTGCAAAGGAAGGCTTCAGCATCTTCCTTGATGTGACAAGAATTGCTTAAATGGAAACTCATCTGAATGCTCGAGGCTTCGAGGCCGCTCTCTCCCCTCTCCCCACCCTCCGCCCGCCCGCCCTCCAAGTTGCTGGGTTCCCCTGCAATGTAGCCTTGCAGGCGCTCACATCCTGGCTGCGTGGCTGGGGGCCCTGAGAGGCAGCAATTTTGATGACACTCCTCTTTCTCCCCTGCCCCGAGACCCAGGGCATATGCCATACACACTCCTTTTCAGGCGCCCTGGAGCCTTGTTCCCAAACACCCACAGTTCCTGGCTGCTGGGGGAGGAAGCCCAGGAAGCAAACTTTGCGGAAACAGCCTGTAAATCAGCCCTGGATAAAGGGGGGCATGGTGGGGCTCAGGTCTCCTGACACCCCACTCCTTCGCAGGAGCTCATGGCCTCCCTCCCCTCCAGGACCCAAACCTTTGAGCTTGCCCTGCTGGCTTCAACCTTTACAGGAACGTTAATAAGCAAACGGAAGAAAACCAGGCAGATCCCGCACCCGGAGGTGGCCTGGAAGGCCAGGCCCTGCTCCTGGAGGCCCAGGACTCATGCTTGGAGGTGGGGCGAGGAGGGAGGGAACTGGGGGCTGCGCCTCCGGCTTCTCACCACTCGGCAAACAGGTCACGAATTATGCCCCACGCATCCAAACATCCAAACCTCCCCCAGCCTCGGCCACCGCGGGGGGGCGCGTGAGCTTGCGCTGTGCACTCCCTCCGCAGCCAGCGCCCCAAGAGCTCCGCTCCTGGGAAAGCCCAGCACAGCCAGAGCCCCGCGGAGGCTCCCCAGGCCAGGGGAAGGAGACGCCACCCCAGCGGCCAGGCGCACAGCGGCCACCCAGCGCTGGCGTCACAGCCTCCTGCCTGCTCCCGGACGCTCCGCGTTCACTCAGGCTCGCACTGACCCGCAGGGCACCGAGGGGCTGCGGCCTGGCGCTGCACATGCCTCCGGGGTGACAGGGCACTCGGCACCCGCGGCAGCGCAGGCTGAGCCACCGCGCAGAGAATGCTAGCGCCGCCCCCCCCCCCCCCCCCCCCCCCCCCCCCCCCCCCCCCCCCCCCCCGCCGCCCCGACACAGCTGCTCACCCCAGCACCCCCCTCTGCCCGGACCCTGACTCCACTTCCTGGCGTCCACAGCCCAGATCTGGCACCGACCGGGACTGGAGAGGCTCTCTCCTCCCCGGGGCTGTCCCTCTGGCTCCTGGGGCTCTGAAGCTGTGGCGCCCCCTGCCGTGCTCACCCCGGTTGTACCGGAGCAGCCCCCATCCCCGCCCCGCACCCCCCCCACGTGGGGGCGGGAGGCGCCGGGCACACACGTGTGCGGATTATCAAGCAGCCAGGCCGGGCACCGGCTGTGCGCAGCGAGCCCTGCTAATTGCGGGGGAGGGCTCCGGGCGCCCAGCGCGGAACCGCGAGGAACAGACAGTGCGTTCAGAGGCGCCCGGAGGGGCAGTGTGGCCATAAGGGGCGCGAAGTTCCGCCCAGTGAGTTGCATAGCAGGTGTCTCCTCTGCACGGCGGGCTTGGCTGGGCAAAGCCGCGCCAGCCCCCTGGCCTCGAGTGGATCTTGGACACACGCACCTGCGCACACCTCCCTGTGCACTGCCATCTCTGCCCCCCTCCCCCCCCTTTTCTGGTTCCCTTCTCCCTTCTAGCAAGTTCAGCTGGGCTTGAGGCCGCTGCCCAGTGCAGCCCTGCTGAGAGGTGTTGCTCCGCCTGGAGGCAGCTGCAGCCTGGCGGCCCAGCCCTGTCCCTGACCCAGCCTGGGGGTGGACAGAGGGTCTGGGTCTGCTGGAAGCTCGACCCTGAAAGGTCAGAAGCTGGGGCTGATAACACCCACCCTCGGTGCCCCTGGGGCTCAGGGTCCACTCCCAAAGACGCCCCTTTGCCAGGGTGCTGCCGCCTTGGGGGGCTGGCGCTGGCCGGCGGCTGGCCACAGCCCTGGTGGCCAGCGGAGCCTGCTCTGCCATCCTCCCTGCTCTCTTCAGGCCAGGCCCATCTGGAGTTCCCTGACAGAAGCAGACCCAGTCCTCCTTCGCCTTGTCAATCACCCCAATCCCAACGCTGAGGGAGAAGAGGGAAGAACTAGATGTTGGAACAATCCAGAGAAGAAGGGGGGTTTGTGTGGGGGTGGGGGAAGCAAATGGCCATTTAAAAACAAACCCACAAGAACTGGCTCCATCCATTAAAAAGGAGAAGACACAAATCTATGAAGAGATATCCCCGGGAGTGGGACACTGGGGTGCTGATTGATGGGGGAGGCTGCCAAGGAGGCTGACGGAGGAAACCGGGGCACATACTTTCCAATGTGAAAATCAATCAATATTCTCTCTCTCTCTCTCTCTCTCTCTCTCTCTCCCCCTCCCTCCCCCCTCTCCCTCCCCCCCATCTCCCTCTGCCTCTGAATCAAGAGGGAGCTTGTTTTCCTTCCAGAGAATAGACAAGAGCAGCCGCTGTGGCCAGCAGGGGTTGCAGCCCGCCTCCGGCTCAAGCAGACCCTAACTCACTCCCAGGAGAAAGCTTAGTTCAGCGCTCCCCCCTAATGATCCAGAGACCCACAGAGGGCTCCTCCCGCCCTGGCACCAAGGGCCAGCGAGCCTGGGGGAGCCCAGCAAACGCCCCGGCCCCTCCAGGTCTGCTGCCTCCTCATCTTGCGCCTCCTCAGCTCCTGCCAACTTGCGGAGCGAAGTCGGAGCGGTGAGCTGGGCAGGCGACCTTTGGAGGCGGATGCGCCCGCTCAGCGCCAGTCCTGGGGGAGGGGGCCGGTAGCCCAGCGACCCCCCGCCCTCCCGCGGCAGTGCTGGGCAGGGGCGCCGGAGCCCGGGTGGTCAGTGAACTTGCCAGGCCGCCGGCCGGCCACTTTCGCCGGTGCCCAGGCCGGGGACAAAGTCCGGGAGCGCCCCCCCCCCCCCCACCCCGCGGCTTTTCCTACCGAGGAGGCAGGAGCTGCCTGCGCAGCGCAGTTTCCCCCAACTCGGTTCAAGTCCCCCCACCCCGCGCCCCGATTCTGGGAGCCCCCCCGCGGGGGCCGGGCAGGGGCCGGCTGGGCAGGCGGGGGGCCCCGTGCAAGCCCCGCGGCCCGACCCCGGCCAGGCCGCCGCCCGCCGCCCACCGCCCGCCGCCCGCCGGGCCTC
Source organism: Galemys pyrenaicus (assembly GCA_019455555.1). Taxonomy (NCBI): domain Eukaryota; kingdom Metazoa; phylum Chordata; class Mammalia; order Eulipotyphla; family Talpidae; genus Galemys; species Galemys pyrenaicus. Next base: position 739,385 of record JAGFMF010011648.1, on the reverse strand, counting down.
GGAGGGCCGAGCCCGCGCGCTCTTACCCGCAGCGGCCGCGAGCAGCCCCAGGATCAGCGGCCCCAGCAGCGGCAGCCTGCGCCTTGGCGCCGTCATGTCTGCAGCAGCGCGCGGCGGAGAGGATCAGCGCAGGGCCCGGTCCCGCGGGCGGCCGCGCAGCCCACGCCTCGGGCAGGTCTGGGCGCCCGGCCGGGCCCCCGCTCCGCGCATCGGGGCCGAGCTCAGCGGAGCGGCGGGGCCGGGCGCGGGCCGGGCGGGAGCGGCGGTGGAGGCGCCGGAGCCGAGAGCGGCGGGCGCGGAGCGGGCGCAGGAGCAGCCGCGAGCCCGCCCGCGAGTGGGAGAGGCGGAGCGCGGGGCGCGGCGCGGGCGGGAGCGCCGAGAGGCTCTAGCGGCGCCCCGAGCCGCGGCCGCGGCGGCTGGACCCAACCATCCTGCCGCCGGGAGGGGAAGAGGCTGGGCAGCGCCAGTCCCCGCCCGCCGGCCCCACACCCGCACGGCTGCTCCTAGGCCTCCCGCGGAGGGAGGAGACTGGGGCGCCTGGGCGGGGACCCCGCCGCCCTCCCCCCGCGGGAGGCGCAGCGCGGCCGCCGGAGCCCACCGGGGGCTGCTGCGGACAAGGCTCTTCCCGAAGCCCTCTCCCCCCCAGAAGCCCTCGGCCAACTCAGGGGCATGCAGGTGGCCAGGACCAGCCAGCTCCTGGAAAAGGAGCCTTTTCTGGCTGGGGAATCCGCCTTAGCAGGACCCCGGGGTCAGGCCAGGCTCCGATGTCCTGACCAGGGCGGTGGGCAGTTGTCCATCACAAACGCAGGGTCCCCTCCGGGGCATCCTGGTGAGTGTCCCCACTGAGCGGCGGGTCCCTTGGCCAGGCAGACCCACTGGCCTGGCGGGCTGGGCTGGGGGCTCCCAGCGGACTGCCAGGGCATCTCCCTGAGCCGTAGAGGGTGGACCTGGCAGAGGCCAGAGCTGCAGGGTGAGCCCCCACCCCCGTCAGGCCCGGGACAGGTGGCCAGGCCACTCCGGGAGAGCAGGACTTGAGGAACAGGCACTGGAGGGGCCCAGCGAGCGGACAGGGAACAAACACAAAGCGACACATGTGCTCCCCCGTTCTGTTGGGGCCACGACCCGGTGGAGGTGGAGGGGTAGGGCAAGGCCCCGCTGCCTCGGTCGGCCACTCGCCGTGCCGGCCACACCCAGCCCACGCTGAGCGCGCTCCTGCCAGCCACGGGGCCATGCCGGGCTGGGCAGGGCTGGCTTAGCCGCGTGCTCCCTGGGCCCAGACCACGCCGGCCGGTCGGCGGCGCTCAGTGATGGCCTGCTTCACCCCTCCGTGGGGCCAGCTCCTGGCCACGAGGACTGTGCCCAGAGAAGACAGTCTGGACACTGAAGCGCCAGGCGGCATCCCAGCCCCAGCAGCATGGGGCATCGCCACGCTCGTGTCCCCCAAGTCAGAACCTCGAGCAGGCGCGCGTCTGCTGCCCCAGCCGCCCGGCCGCCCCTTGGGCTCCCTGGCCCCATCCAGCGCTGTCATTGGGGCCTGCAGGGGCCAGAGACGGCGGCTGCACCCCCAAGCCCGTGGGGAGGAGGGGGCGCCCTCTGAACCAGGCCAGGACCATGGCTCCACCGGCCCGGCCCGAGGGCGCCCACAGTCCATCCCGAGGTCCTCCTAGAGAACCGGTCTCCTCCTGGAGCATGGGAGTGGACGTCCCCCCAGCCTCGGCGTCCCGGCGCTGTCCCCAGAGGCCGCGTCCCCAGGAAGGACCTCTGCCACAAGACACCCCGGCCCACATCCTGGGTGGGGACACCACTTTACGGGGCATCTCTCCGCAGTCTGACGAGGGGCCCTGTGCATGGACCCCGCTGGCCCTTCCTGGGGGCTTCCTGGGGTCAGAGGGCTGCCTCCTTGCTGGGCGCAGATGTGACTCGTGGCCCCGAGGACCCCTCCGGGCTGCTCCTTCTGTGGGCTGCTCTTAGCCCAGGTCGTGGGCCAGACTCAGAGCGGTCCTCACACCGCATCCTGGAGAGGATGAGCTGGGCAGGTGGGCCACTGCGCTGGTGGCATCTGGTGCTCCTGGCCAAGCCCCCTGCCCGCCAGGGGCGGGCCTGTTCCTGGGAAGCGCAGGGCTTTGCTGCCATCTAGCGGCGGGCGTCCCGGGCCGGTCAGCCAAGAGCCCTGTGCTCGCTGGCCCCTGCGATCTGAGGGAGGCCCCTCTGGCCTCCGGCCGCTGGCTGCTGGGCCTTCGTGTGGTCAGGGGCAATCTGTGTAGGTCCTACGGCGTCCCCCTTGCGCTCTTCTAAGTGGACGTGACGGCCTTGGTTTGCATCTCTGTTCTCACGCCAGATGGACTTGGGGAGAGAGGCCCTGCTGGACCTGTGGCCTGGACGCCCTGCCTGCCCGCCCCCACGGCGGCCCACCCCACACGCTGGCCAGCCTTGGGGCCCTGGGTCCCGGAAGCAGCACAGGCAGTGACCGGTGCTCAGGACTGGCAGTCAGCACCGGACAGACCAGGGCCCGGAGGGGCAGGCGCCCTGTGAAGGACAAGAGAGCCCCAGGCCGGCCTCCAGGGGGTAGAGACCCCGGGAAGGGACCCCACAGAGGAGATTTTGGAGCAGTGGGGCGCCAGGGGCGGGAGGGGGCGGGTCTCCCAGGGGCCCTGAGGGCGGCCCCAGAGGAGGGGAGGGAGGACTCCCAGGTTAGGGAGGGCCCGCTGCGGGAGCCCTGTTCCAGGAGCGCAGCCTGGATGGGGAGGCGGAGACACGCCTTGGTCCTGCTCGCCCGCTCCCTCAAGGCGAGTCCCGCAGGACTCCGGGTGGGGAAACTGCGGGTTATCCACGATGATGCGTGAGACCGGCTTGGAAGGCTGCGCACCTCTGGCGGGGTGCCAAGGCGAGCGGAGCCCCAGAGGCTGGGAGGCTGCGGGCTGAGGCGCCAAGAGTGTGCTTGAGCCTCGCGCCCCCGCGGGCGCTGGAGACCCTGCAGCTGTCGGACGCCCGCGGCGCGCCGCGCGGGTCCCGGGCTCAGCAGCCCCGCACGCGGACCCCAGGGGCACTCGTTGGCGCGCCCCGCTCAGGTGCCCGCGGGCACAGCGCACGGAGGCTCACCAGGCCCGCCCCAGCACCCCGGGACTGAGGCCAGGGAGCGCCCCACACCGCCCCAGCCCTTAGTCCCGGACAAGCGGTGCCGCCCATGCCTGGGGGGGGCGGTGCTTGCCTCCTCCGGGGTTCACCATAAAGTTCACCATCACCAGGGCCCGGTGATGACCCTGGTCTCGGGCCAGGTTCAGGGAGCCCCCTGTGGACAGGCCGTCTAAAATCACAACGCAAAACTCCTTTGCCGGGGCCCCCAGGCAGTGCGGATAACCGCACGCCCGCGCGGCCGCAGGACACGGCGCAGCTCCATCGTCCCCTGCATGGCGGAGCTGTCCTCATTGGAGCTGTTTTCTCCACACAGCGCCCGTGGACCGTGCAGTGGCAACGAGACGCAAGGTCACTGCCCGCGATGGTCGCGCCCAGCTGCCACGAGGCGGCGGCCACGCCCAACAGCCGGCGTCCTCCGCGGCCGGCTGGCACCCAGGAGCGCGCAGCCCGGCGCCCCATCCTAAGACACGCTGGGAAGAGGCCTTCTGAGGTGGCGCCACCCCTGTCGCAGGGACCGCGTCCCACAGCAGACTGGGAGACGGGGGTCTCGATGCCCTCCCTGCGTTGTGCCACGACGGGGATGAGGCGCAGGTGCCCGTCGGTGGGAGGAGACGAGCGCTGAGCTCGCCGCGGAGACGGCTGGTCGGGGCGAGACTCGCCCAAGCTGGGGCTGTCAGCTCCCACGACCCAGCGTCAGAGCACATGGGGCCCTGGACGGCAGGTGGGCGGAGCCTGGTCCTCGCAGTGCAGGCGGGGCACCGGGCACCCCAGAGCTGCTCCTGCCCAGCCAGACCCCGAGGGCGCAGTCTGCAGCAAAGCCAGGGCGCTGGTCTCCTCCTGCTCACTCCGCCCGCGTTTGAAGGCCTCCCGGTGTCTCCGCGTGTCCTTTCCTTCTATTGATTGAAACAGGAGCCGCAGATGTTTCCTGACACCGCGTCTGCACTGTCATCTCTGCTGGAGCCTGCTTCCAGGGCGCAGCGAACACCCTCGGAGCGGGGCAGAGCCCCTGCTCTGAGGAGCCCTGGGCGCCCCAGACGGCCTCACCCTCCCGGGGCGGGGGCGGCCCCACCTGGCTGGGTGGCTGGGGGTGACCCCAACGTGCGGGTGCACCGCGAGGGCCAAGGCTGTGCCTGTTCCGGGCCTGGGCGCACCGTCCACGTTAGTGACCCCCGGGCAACACAGGGGCACCGCTGCCCTTAAGGCGCCAGCGTACTGACCCGCGTGCCCCGAGCCCAAGGGAGATCCTGGGGCCGCACGGCCCTTTCCAGGGCACAGCCCCACAGGCGCCCGCTGCGGCCGTGGGTGGAGCGCGGAAGGCCAGCCCTGCAGGTGGGGGCGAGGAGACCTCACGCTCTGCACCCCACTGGGTCAGGTGGGCTCCCTCTGCCTCGCCCCTGAGCTGCCAGCCCGCACCCCTCAGCCGAGGACCGCCCTGCGAGGTGGCCCCGCCTGCTTGCACTTCCGGCACCACGTCCCCTGCACGGGCGCCTGGGTGACTAGCTCCTCGTCTGCTCTCTGCCCTGGGGAGCAGGACAGAACCCCCAAGCAGCACACTCGGGGTGCTCTGCCCAGCCAGGGTGCTCCCAAGGTGGGGCGGGCATTTCGGGGATTCTGGGGACTCAGCCGCTCGATGAGAGTGCCCGAGCCGGAAAGGCGCGACGGACGCCCTACGAAATCTCTCCTGCGAAGCGCTGAAAAGCCTGGTCGCTTCGGTGGACAGGCGGGACTGGCGGCTGCCTCAGAGGAAGGGGTGGAGCCTGCTGCGGCTCTGCCTGGGGGTGACTGGGGACCCCACAAACGGCGGGTGAGCTCGAGCGTGTGTCGGCCCCTGTGGACTGTCCACCCGGACCTGCCGACGGCTCCGCGTTCAGTAGGAGAGCCAGCGAGGGCGTCACCGGGCTTCTCACGCGAGGCTGAGGGGCTGGAAGGAAACGGCCGGGACTCGGGGTCAGCACCCGCCCTCCGGTGCGGGGACAGCCCAGATGCGCTCGGGACGCGCCGCCTCTGCCGCCCCACACTGCTGATTGAACCCCTCCTGCCGCGGGACGGCGTCCCTTTATCACAGCCGCAGGGCTCGCTGCAGCCACGCTGTCAATGCAGAGTGAAGGAGCTCCCACCACTTTGCCGGCTCTTAGGCCCTGGGCACCGGCCCCCCCAGACCTGGTGCGCTGGCCAGTGCCGACTCCCTCATGAGCCTCCCCCGGCCGGTCTGCGTGGGGCTGCAGCTCTGGGACCTGGGCAGGCAGGGTGGGGGCCAGGGACCAGGCCCTGGTCAGGCTGAGCACAAGGACACGTCTCGGCCAGCAGGGGTGTCGGGGCAGGACTGCAGCAGAGCAGAGCACCCCTCCCTTGCCAGAGCTGTGCTCCCTGTGCCCTGCAGCGCTCCCTGTGCCCCTGGAGTGCTCCCTGTGCCCTGGAGTGCTCCCTGTGACCCTGCAGTGCTCCCTGTGCCCCTGCAGCACTCCCTGTGCCCCTGCAGTGCTCCCTGTGCCCCTGCAGCACTCCCTGTACCCCTGGAATGCTCCCTGTGCCCCGGCAGTGCGCCCTTGTTGCGGAGGTGCCTGCCAGGATGTCCCGTCCCCGCCCTGTGCGTTTCTAGCCAGGGTCCAATACGAAGAACCAGCGTCCCCCTAGGCCCTGGACCCCGGGAGGCCCTGCTGGCCCAGACAAGGCCAGATTCCCATCTCTGTGTGACGAGCTGGCCTGGCCCCGGCCCGTCTGCACAAGAGCCCTGCTTGCCGCCCAAAGGAGCGGCAGCCCCTGCTGGCACACGCAGCTTCCGCCGAGAGGGCAGCCCACGGCCGCTGAAGCCGCTGCTCGCTGTGGTCAGCGTCCTGCCCAGAGGGCCACTCACGTGCTCATCAGACGTCCTGGAACCTGGGATTCCTCTCATCAAATCAACAGAACTGATCCACGGGACTTTATGCACATCGAGAAATAATGAGTTGCTGAGGTGTTTTTTCGATTATCAAGTGATCTTGACACTGATGGGCCTGGCAGTCGGGAGAGGGTCTCAGCCTGGGGCGGGGCGGGTCTCTCTCCAGGCTTGTTTTCCCCACCCACTTGGGGATGACTTCCCCCTCTGTCTCCTGTTTGTCCTCACAGACTGAGCACTCGTTTGCATTGCTTCAGCTTTCCAGAGGGATGTGGTCTTAGCTCTCTTCCAATGCAGCCGCACGTAGCTCCGACTGTGCGGTGCAGATGCTCCCTGGTCCCGCTTGCCCTCTGCGCAGGCAGCTGGAGCGAGGCCTCTTGCCTGGAGCACTTAGTAGGTGCGGGAACTATCTGGAGCGCCTAGTAAGTGCTGGACTGCACGCAGCATCTCATCCAATCCCGTGGCAGCTACTTTCTCCCCTGCACGCATGTGTGTCCTTCGTGTGCCGTGGGCCTCTGAGGCGACAGCGCTTGAGCAGAGGCTGTCGGGACTGACAGGTGGAGCCGGGCTCAAAAGCCACCAGTTCCGACCCCGCAGCTTAAACTGTCCCTGGGCGCTGCTGCTGGGAGAGACACATCTGTGTCTGCCTCAACTCGGGAAAAACAAACAAGGAAGAAGATAGCAGTGAAAACTACTTCTTGAGGTTTCTAAAGATTTGAAATGAAAACCTTCACGGCTTGGCATGAAAAATCTAAATGATAGAACTATTTTATTCTTGCGATGTTTCCTTCAATTTGGAGCTGAAATTGAGGTTTTGTTTCAATGGAGAAACAGTCATTACTTGTTATCTCGCGGGTTTAGCTCCTTCTCTTGGAGTGATAGGATTTACGACCTTACCAGGGAACTGCACACAGGCCCATCAATCTTCCTATCCACTTGAGCAAGAAAAGCCCCTGTTCACAGGCCCGTGCGAGTTCAAGCCCCACTTCCCCTCGAGGCTCCGACAGCAGAGCAGCACCAGCACGGGATGTGACACGGGGAGCTCGTTTGAAACACCCCTAGGGCCACGTGTAAGTCAACCATGCTTATGTGAAGAAAAACACTTGTTACAGAATTAAATGGGTGTGCTTGTGTGTCTGTGTGTATTTGTGTGTGCACATGTGAGTACATGTGTGCGGGGAGGGTGTGCAGCTGTGAGTGTGCAGCTGTGGGTGTAAGGGTGTGTAGGTGTGGGTGTGCAGTGACAGAGTGCAGTGACGGTGTGCAGCTGTGAGTGTGCAGGTGTGGGTGTGAGGGTGTGCAGCTGAGGGTGTACAGGTGTGGGTATGCAGCTGAGGGTGTACAGGTGTGGGTGTGCAGGTGAGGGTGTGCAGATGAGGGTGTGCAGATGAGGGCGTGCAGGTGAGGGTGTGCAGGTGAGGGTGTGCAGGGTGTACAGGTGTGGGCGTGCAGGTGTGGGTGTGCAGGTGAGGGTGTGCAGATGAGGGTATACAGGTGAGGGTGTGCAGGGTGTACAGGTGTGGGTGTGCAGGGTGTGCAGGTGTGGGTGTGCAGGTGAGGGTGTGCAGGTGAGGGCAAGCAGGTGAGGGTGTGCAGTGGAGGGCGTGCAGCGGAGGGGGTGCGGTGAGCCTGTACATGCATGGTGTGCGCACCTGGGCTGTACACAGCACAAACGTTATTCGCAGGTCACGGGTGGTGCCTCTGGTCTTTATTTCCCTTTCTTTCTTACCGTGCTCCACATACACCGAGTGCTGCCAGAACATATATTTTTTATTCAAATTAGCTCACACATGTAGGAAAACATGGTTCGCTTGTAGAGATACAGTTGATTCATGCCCTGTCCCCTCCAGCATGTTAATAAGTTGAAGGAATTATGACTAGGTTTTCTCAAGCCTGAACATAAAATACCAGTGACATATGAAGACCTTAGCCAAAAAAGCAAAGTCTTGCTGGAGTGTCCTATGTCGGTGCAAGAAACTAGGTTTAGCCATCACTGTCCAGTTTCAGAGAACCCGCCAAGGAGAAGAAACTGAAAAGACATTTCTCCTCGGCTCAGACCCCAACCGGTGAGGGCGCCTCGGCTGTCCCGCTCACCTGGCGCAGTGCGTGCCTTCACGGTGCCAGCCACTAGGAGCTGGCAGCTGGCAGGGGCGGTGCACGGGGTGGGGCTGGGTCAGGCTGGACCCGACCGGGTCAGAGCTGCCTGGACCGGCGTCACCACGCGCTCCTGGACCTCAACCCTCTAGAGCCCGTGGCTCCGGCCTGACGGAGGCGACGTGCGGGCTCTGAGCCCGGAAACGCACAGCAAGTCCTGACCACGCGGCTTCACGAAGGACAGACCTGCACTGGAGCCGGGACCACGACACCACGCACACTGCCAGCCCGCGAGAAGCTCCACGTCCAGCGACGGGGGTTCAGAGGCACCCATGTCGGCGGGCTGTCCCCTCACAGGAGGCCTCAGCCCGAACAGCGCGGGGACCCTCGGCCCTTCTCGGCCTGCAGGCTCCCCGCTAGCTGCAAGCTTCGCCTCCTGCTGCTGCGGTGAGTTCCGCACACTGACATTCCCGTCTTGCCATTGGCCCTCTGAGAAAACGTGCGAGGCCTCAGGACGTCCAGGCCGGCGCTCCGGGAGCCATCTGCAGACAGGCGCCTGGGACGCGGCTCGTCCCCGCCTTAATCGCCAACACAGAGGCCCAGGTGCCTTCCTCCCGGTGGCCGGGCCGAGAAGGGTGTGTCCACCTTACAGCCCAGGGTGACAGCCCCGCTCTGGGGCTGGGGCCTGACACCACGTGTTGGACAGCAGACGGCACGGGAGCAGGATGCCTCTGGCCGGGATCAGGCAAACCCACCATGTCTGAGGAGCACTTAGTCCAGGGCTCTGCCTTTTCAAGCCACATTTCTGAAAGTCTCCAGATAATAACCTGATTTCCTAAAAAAGCAAGCCCTTGCTTCCTTCTGCCTTTTACTTACAATTGCATCCGACAGCTGGAAGCTCAGATATCAGATTATTATGTTGCCACTTAGTTATTTGTCAAAATACATCCCTCCTTACCCTTCGCATTACCTTTCAGTCGTGCGGCATGGGACACAGCAAAAGAAAGACATGCATAGAAGAAAAGAGACACTGAGACAAATGAAGAGTCACAGCTCTGGATCACAGAGATAAATCAGGGACCTGCTTGAGCGTGCGTGCGTGAGTGTGCGCTGGCGTCCGCGCACCCGTCCAGGGAGGTGCTACACAGCCAACTTGCAGGGCCAGGGCAGGAGAAACAGAGATGGTGAAGCCATGTGTTTTGCTTGTTTTGTTCCCCTGCCCGGTAAAATAAAGCACATAAAAGTGATTCAAATTATTTCAAGCCTGGGAAATATGTTGGATTTTTGAAGACAAGCCCAAACGCAAATCAAATATATTTTTTACTACTAAATACACAATGCAAACTTTGAGAAAACCTGCCACCGCCCGCGCCTAGGAACAAGAACGTGGTTTAGACACAACAATTTCATGGAAGTCCCGTCGCTGGGAAGTGACGCTGCCCGTGCTCGTTTTTGTTAGCAAGGTCATCAGATCCACCTGCCTTCGTGGGCCACAGGGCGTGGAGAAGAGCCCAGTCACTTCGGCGGAACCTGTGGCATCTGGACTTTGAAAGTGAGTGATTTCAGCAACGTGGCATAGTGGACAGCTCCAAGTAGCCCCCGCTTCACGGGACAGTTGAAAAACGAGCAGGAACTGTCAGGTCTGACTGTGCCAGGACTCTGGGAAGCAGCCAGAGTCCTGCCAGCCGGACACGCCGGGTCGGGAAGAGGCACTGTGAAGGCGGGACACGGCCTTGGCCTCCACCCCCAGCTCGCCGCGGCTGGTGGGCCCCTCATGTGTGCTGGAGGAGGCAGGAGAGCCCATGCTCACACACCGGGGGGCTGAGGGACTACTGCAGACCTCCAACTCGGAACCCACATGTGGGCGAGCGTCAGGCCTGGCTCGAGAACGCGGGGCCGGAGGGCGTCCTGCAGCCCTTGGCGGGGAGACAAGAGCTGAGGTGCATAAACAACCACAAAGCTGAGAGCGGTCAGAAGGAGGTTTTGGGGCCTGAGGGCACCCAAAAGCACCTGTGTACACCGGGGGGCGGGAGAGGAAAGCCACATGCAGCTGGGACGAGATGCCCGATGAGCAAGCCCAGGTCACCCCCACAGCCCCAGGGTGCAGCCCAAGCAGAAGGAAGTCGCGGGAGAGCTGTGACTGGTAGGGCCCGCCAGGTCTGAGCCAGCTGAGGGGAGGGAGGGCGTTTCTGTGGGTTTGTTTGGTTTGTGCCTTTGGCATTAAGGAAACTTAACACTGTGCTGGCTGAACAAAGGTCAGTCTTCAAGCATCAAGGAGAGGAAACCCCAGGGAAGGGAGAGAATCCGATTTATAGTTTTCAATGAGTAATAACCTAATGTTCAGTTTTCAACAACAACAGAATCACAAGTCATACAACGAAACAACAAAACAAAGCACAGACAAAGGGGAGGAAAACAACACTCAGTTGAATTTTAAAAAGAATCCCAGGCAGCAGATCACTAAACAAAGACTTAAATTAAATCTTGACTGTTTTCAAAAAGTCAATGAGAATGATAAGCAAAGAAGGCAGGAAACCAGGAAAACGATGACAAAACCCAACAGGATACTGGTAAAGAGGGAGAATTCGTGGAGAGGACCAAACAGAAACTCTGGAACAGGAGAACAAAGGGCACCTTGCCGGAAAAGTGCGACAGCAGATTCAATTAGCACAAGAAAGAATCGGTGAACTTGAAGATGGGGCAGTTGAAATGACTGAGTCTGAAGAGCAGAATGAAAGAGGAGTGAGGAGAAGTGACCGGAGCCTCAGGGGTCTGTGCGCCCCTGCGGGAAGATCATGCACCCCAGCAGGAGGGCAGACAGTGGCAGAAGCAGAAAAAGTATTTGAAAAAGTAATGAATGAGACGCTCCCTGTGCGTTGAAGGAGATGAAGCATGCATCCACATAGCACGAGGAACGCCGGACAGGAGAAACAGAGAACTACCCCACGCTACTCACGGTCAAATCGTAGAAACACAAAGAGGACTTTGCATGCAGCAAGAGAGAGGTGACTTATCATTTCCAAGAGATCTTTAATGATATTAATAGATTATTTCTCATAACCACCCATGAGGCAACATGGGAATGTAGCACATATTTAAATTGCTAAAAGAATAGGCACTGTCGGCCAAGATATCTATGTAAAGCCGTCCTTCAGAAGGAAGGAGAACAACGGCATTACCTACTAAGCAAAAACAGAGGGAGTTTATCTTAGCTTCCCCCTACAGTAATTGCCAACAGAGGTCCTGCAAGTGAAATGAAAGAGGCCTGGACGGTAAATCGAGGCCGTAAGAAGAAGCAACGAAGATACGGTGAGGGGAACTCCGTCAGCGAATACTGAAGAGGCAGTGTCGCTCTTTCGCCTTGTAACTCCCCTTTTGTTGCCTGTAAGAAGGCAAACTCATAACTGGACAACTATACACTCATGTTAATGGGCACAGGGTGCCCAAACCGGAACTTTGCAGCAACACGAAGTAGGAGGGACATGGGTGCGGAAGAGGCGCCAGGCGGCGTCTCTGGATTAGCCCGCTCTGAGGTGACCTGTTAACTGCGACCCCAATATAAGCCCAAGTTCAGTAACAACAGAAAATACAGGAAAGGAAAGGAGAGAGACTCAAAATGACACGAAGTTCACTACATACAAGAAAGACGACCATGGAAAATTGAAGAAAAAAGTAAGACAGAAAAAAAGGGCTAAATGGTAGAAGTGGGTTTAATTACTCTTTAAAATGTAAATGGATTTAACGCTCCACCCAAGAATCGCAGAAATGGTAAAGGCACTGTGTATCAATGGGCTATCTATGACTTTCATTGTGACCCACACACAAAGATATAAGCAGACTTCAAATGAAAGGCCGGAAATTGATATTCCATGCAAATTGTAACCAAAGGAGAGATGGAATAATTACAGTATCAGATTGAGCAGAGTTTAAGCAAAACGGTTACACTGTAGCTTACTCATCATTCAAAGCTTGGCTGTGTCCAGTGCATGCAACGTGCGTATTACACACACGAACACGTCTGTGCTACTGACGATGCCAACACACAGGAAGTAAAGCATGTGGCGGGATTGCAGGTGCGCAGACCGTGGGCAGCAGCGGTCGGCTGTATCAGCAGCCACTGTTAACACAAGCGGAACGAGGACGGAGGTCCCTGCGGAAGCAGGACTGGACCGCGCCCCAGCTGGCCGACGCCAGGCACTGGCGAGCAGCTGACAGCAGACCCGTCGCTGGGCGCGCGCCGGGCACACAGCGGGTCCACAGAACACGTCTGTGGAGGGGAGAGATGCGTCTTCCCACCACGGCAGGACGAAGCCGGACCTCAGAGCGGAAGCAAGCCTGGAAGCAGCGTAAACGTGTGGCGGGCACACAACACACAATCGCTGGGCTAAGCAAAAGGCCGCAGGGAAATCAGGAAACACTTGGAGCTAAGTGCAAACAGTGCAGTCTCCGTGGCCCCGGGAAGAGGCGCTCAGGGCCCCAAGTGGCTGTGAGGCTGGCCAAGGACACCGAGCGGCGTTCGTCAGCGGGGAAATGATCCTGCATCCCGAGCCACAGTGAGAGCCTTTTAACACCTACAGTGATGTCTAGATGAGAAAAGGGGGAAAATAGCAGGTGTTTGCGAGGATCTAGAACAACCAGACCCTTGCGGTTGCTGGTGGCGATGGAGAACGTGTGGTTGCCATGGAGACAGTCGAGCTGTTCTCCAAAAATTAAACACAGAATTACCATACAGCCCGTGTCGCTACTACGTACATACCGACCCCCCAAAATAGAAAGCAGGGCCTACGGCGGATGTCTGAGCAGTCTTCATTCTGCACGGTTCCAAGAGGCAGGCGCTGCCCAGGTGCCCGCCAACGGCCTGTAAGAAAGAGCTGCACACGCAGAACCGCACTGATTCAGCCGCAAAGAAGCTGCGAGACGCCCCGCAGGGGCCCGAGCCACACCATCATGCGAGGGGAGAGCCGGGCACACGTGGCCTGCGTCAGCCAAAGGTCTGGGCCGTGCACGCCCAGGGCCAGGGCGGCGGGAAGAGCCCGAGGGTCCCGTGGGAGGCGGAGTCACCCCAGGTGTGCTGCCAGGCGGCCGCTCACGCACCTGCAGGAGGACAGAGACGCTCCCTTCTCGTGAAGTCCACAGGGATTTCCACGCCCACGCCATGCTCAGAGCCACACCTGCTTGGCTCGTCCTCCTTTGACAGACGTGGAGCGGCCAGGCCATCTCGGTGCCCGTGTCCAGTGTGCTCACTGCAAGGTGCGGCGCAGTGCCGGCATCCTACACCCGGGCATGTGTGGCGACGCCTTCCGGCAGGCGCCCTCGAGATGTGGGGGTCTCTGCCCCCCTGCACGTGTCCTGCCCGTCCCGCAAGTCCCCACTGGGGAGCACCTTGACTGGGGCCGGCAGCGCCCCACACTTCTCTGCAACACGCCCTCAGAGCTGAGCTGCTTCAGGAGCTTGTGCACTGCGCTAGATCAGCTTCCCTGGAGCCCGGGGGCGCTGGCAATCGACAGCGTTATCAGCAACGGGCTTTATCACGGGGCGTGTCCACTTTCTAGCAGGACTTCAGCGCAGCCAGGGCCTAGCCCAAGTCCCTGGATAAACCGGCTGCTGCAGGCGGCTGCTGCGGGGCAGGGGCGTGGCGGCAGGTGTATGTGGGTCGGCCCGGGCGGGTTGGCCAGCGTGCTGGCCCTGCTGTGGCTGCCCCAGCTCTCCCTCCCCTGCCCCTTGGGAGTCACCAGGAGCGCGTCAGACGAGCGCATCTCATCTCATCCTGCTGCTCTGTCTCTGCTGTGGCCGTCAGTCCGGCGTCCCTGGCGGGGAAAGCAGCGGAGGGCCGGCGGTCGCGTGTCTGCCGTGTGACGCCCGCGCCTCGGTCCCGCTGAGGCTCCTGCAGCGAGGGCCTCGCAGCCGCACCTGCAGTCTGCCTCCCTGGTCCTCAGCGAAGCTCCGGCGCTCAGGCGCTCCCGCAGGACGGAGGCTGACGGCACCTCTGCTCTCTTCAGAGCCCGGGGGAGCCGGGCTGTGTGCCGTCAGCCTGCCCATCAGGGCCAGTGGCCACCGACACCCACGGTGGCCGAGGACAGAGAAGCACCCCCGCGCGCACGTGTGGCCCCTGTGTGATGCGTGCGGGCGGCTGGCCGCGCACCCAGAGCCACACCGTGGGCCCAGCTGGGGAGGGGCCTCTCCACGACTGTGTCCTGTCAGATCCGCGAGTCGCTGAGGGGCAGTGGGCACCCGAGCCGGCTGGCAGCGGGGACGCGCCGGTCAGACACGTGGGGCTCTGCGGAAAGGGCAGCCCCAAGGGCAGGCGCCGCACAGCCTCTCAGACGGCCCAGGGTGCACTCGGCGCCCGCCCCAAAGTCCGGAGAGTCGGCGCTGGCTGGAGGCGACGCCGTACCTGCCCGGCGCCCCCAGGCCGCTGCTGCAGTCACTGGGCGGCTGGCGTCCGCCAGCTGGGCTTGACCGGGGACAGAAGGGAGCTGCGGGCCCCACCACCCTCCACCGAGTCTGCACCGGCCCCGGCACCGCATCTTGGGGCGGGCGGAGAGCAGGCCCCTCCCAGCAGGCAGGTCTCGCCAGGTGCCCCGGGGACTGTCCACACCAAGAGCGCCCGTCAAGGAAGCCACCACACCTGGCCTGACCGCTGGCGCCACCCCGGGGGCGGGGAGCTGCCGCGCCCCCTCCGTGCCCCATCTTCACAGCGCCGGGCCCCAGGAGAGGACGGGGCCCACAGCGCCTGCCTCCAGGCTGGCCCAGCAGGCGTGGGCAGCGTCTCCGCCCGGAGACTGGGAAGGAGAGTCGGAGCCGTCGGCGGCTCCTGGGCTCTCACGATCTCCCGCGCCATCTGTAGTCAGCGCAGGGCGAGCTGTGGGGCAGGCGCTGTGGCTGCGCCTCTGGCGAGAAGCGGCCCAGCTGGCTCGGGCTGTGCAGATCCCAGGGTCAGGCTGCATTTGCTGGAGGTGGGAGTCGCCCACCGCGCGCAGCGTCGTGAGAAACAGGGAGGCCGCCATTGGGCTCCTGAGCCAGCGCCCCTGCCCACGCACCTGTGCCCCGAAGGTGAGGCTGCTGGTCCAGGCCCTGCCCCCGCCCCCACCCTGCCCGCTCTGGGGTGCGGCCAGACACCTGAGAAAGGGGTGCTTTGTCCTCTGCACTGCAGGCCCACTTCCCAGGAACGTTTCCTCCTGTTTCATAAGCTCCCCTGTCCGATCCCCTACGTTCTGTTTCTGAAGAAATGCAGAATTAGACCGTCTTTGCTGCCCAAGGCGATCGCTTTTCAATTACTGCCTACCACCGATTATTTATCTCGGAGTAACTCTTCACCTTTCTGCCACTGTCACGCCTTTCTTTCTCTGCTCCGAATGGAACTTCGTTCCCGTGTTAAGATCTTGTTCGACCAGACTGAGGATTTCTCAGCTCACTTTCCAACTTTCTTTGTTTTTTAGGGCCTGCTACCTCAGCTTTGAGACTGCGCTTTTTGAAGATCTTTACTTCCGCACAGCACAATGGGAATAATTCCCTTTCTGTTTCTTTGTGCAATTAATCTTCGGGCAGAATTTCCTCTCTCCATTTTCCTCATGAGTATTTCCCCTCACTTACTAACTCCTGATACTTTCAGCTACTTTTCAGACTCTCTAGGTTTTCTTTGTGCTTCTTTCTTATTTATTCATCCATTGACAAACATTTAGTGAGAAGCTATTGAACATCAAGAAATAGCTGAGAAGAAAAGCTGTTGATGGAACCGTATAAAGGGAGACGCACTATAACAAGCCAGCATCTTTTTATACACAGAGGGGGCAGCAATAACGGCTAGGAGACAGCATCTTTAATAGCTGGAGTGTCTTTTAGGTAGGCCTTTCAAAGATTTGCCTAGAAAGGTGGCATTTGAGCTGGGAAAAATGTATGCGGACTAGGCACTCTGGCCCCTGGGTGCAGCTCCGGCACAGGACCGGAACCCGGGCAGGCCAGCCCTGCAGCGCCAGGATCGGTGGAGGCCCCTGTCCGCCGCAGCAGCGTGGCGGGTGGACGGCGGGAGGCAGGCAGGCAGCCCTGGTGGGGCGGGCAGTCTCTCAGGACCGACACCCGGCTTGTGGGCAGCTGTAGGGGCCAGGACACCTGGGACTCGGGGTGCGGGGACCCTGCCCACCTCCTGCACTGGCTCTCACTGTTGGGCAAAGGGAGCCCCCCTGGCCGTGGTCAGGAGTCTCCCTCAGGGCGCGGGGTCGAGGGTGTCCACCGCGGGCCGTGGGCCGCACACCCAGGCTGCGGGGGACGTCAGGGGAAGGAAATCCCGGGCTGGCGAGCCCCTTCTCATCCAACCCATCAAAGCCCCGGACACAGCGCCGCCGCAGGCCTTCACAGGGCGCGCCACGGGCAGGGGCAGGAGGACGCCTGGCCGCCGCCCTCCCGCCTTCACTGAGCCCCGTGCCCCGCGCCGGCCCAGGCCCTGGGCCTCCGGAGCCGGACGGACCGCCCCCAGCCCAGATGGTGCTGGCATGCGGGCGTGGCAGGGCAACGAGGGAATGTCAGGTAGGCAGGGTGGGGCGACACCGGCGGGGCTTGGGGCAACCGGCTGCAGTTCCCACGCGGGGGCCAGCCGCGCGGGTCTGAGCCCCAGCAGCAGTGGTGTCTCCCCAGGCCGCGGCTGCTACGTTCCCAGGAGGATTCAGAGGCCGCAGCTGGTGGGGAGCTGGAGTCACTTGTATGGAATTTAGGCCAAAGAAGGGAACGGCAGACATGAAGGCTGAGACGGGAAGTCAGCGTGTGACGTGTGGTCAGAATCTGCAGCCGGGCTGGGCTTCCCGGAGTAGGGTCACAGAGAGAAGAGTGCCGCTCCCGAGGGTTTCGGGGTCCGATGGGGCTCCCAGCGCGCTTGGCACCTTCAGTTTGCAGCCGAGTCAGACGCCAGCAGTCACCGTACCTCTCAGCGCCTCTGCACAGGGCACCTCGTGGTCAGCGCAGGGCAGCCCCAGACAGACTGGGATGCCCAGGCCGCCTGGCAGCCTCCTGGACGTTCTGTTCTGACCACACTTTGTACACCCACTTTGAGCACCCCGGGGACGAGGCCCGACCGAGACGGGAATGTGCAGTAAGAGGGAGGCGAATGAAAGTCAAATCATTTTCATTTTTAAGATAAGTGCGCAGAGGGTAAAAGACACTTTTCATGCTCAGTCAGAGAGCTTTTTTCCTGTTCAAATGTCTGAAAATCAAGTGAATCAGGGAACTGTAAACTTCACCCAGGGACCCGAATCGGGAAGGAAGAACTGCAGCCCAGCCAGAGCAATCGAAATCAAAGTGAGCGCAAGTGCTTGCATTTAAAAATAAGGCTCCGGCCGCAGGCTTTACGTGTTCCCCTCTAGCTGCGCTCTGCACACCTGCGCAGAGCTGAAAAGGGCGACGTTGATGGGGATTTAATCCCAGCGATTTTTCACGGCAGAAGCGTCAAAAATAGTGTTCTCCTGTGCGCTACAGAACCCAAGAAAATACTGCGGTCGTGTTTAAAAAAACGAAACAGTATTTAACCGAGCGGAATTTCTTTCAGAAGGGGCGGCCGCGCGGCAGGGTGACAGGACCGGGAGTAAGCGCTGTGCTCTCCGGATGCCGGCGCTACCCCAGTGGCTTTCTATTTGGGGACCCCTTTTTGATACTTAGCTCCTCACATAAGCAAACTGGAAAAAACTTCATCTGCCTCGTCCTCTGAAATACCGATAACTCGGGAAAGTCGGGCCTGTGAGCAGAAGCAGCCTTCGCAGAGGACGACGCAGGGTAAATGACGGGCTGCAGTGGACACAGCCAGCTGGTCACGCGGCAGCAGCCAACGGTGCTCAGTGCCAGTGGCTGCTGGGCCGCGACTCATTCAGAAACGGCCCCCTCGGCAGACGGGGCAGCGCGGAGCCCGGGGGCTCCCGAGAACGGTGCTCAGCTCCGCGGCCGGGCCGGGTCAGGCGCACGTGGGGGAGCAGCCAGGCCGCGGCCCGTCCACCCCATGCTGCGCTGGGCGGAGACGAATGCAGTCCGTGCGAAGAGCGCAGGCGCGCCCGAGGCTGCGTACGCGCGCGCCCCGCTCTGGCCGGGCCTGCGCGGGGTTACCCGGCCAGGTCGCCGAGTGTCCGCACAGCCGCCCTTCCCAGCGGGCACACGGCCCACCTGCCGGGTCCTGTCCTGCCGGGACGCCAGAGACGCAGCGGTCTCCCCTGTCCTGGGCCACGCCGGCGGGCTGCACGCCGCTGGGCCTGTCTTTGCTGCGCCCCAGAGGGCGCCACCTCACCCTCCCGCCCCTGGACCATGGCCCACAGCCAGGACTGGGCTTCCTGGTGGGGCTGCTCGGAGGGGAGGAGCTGAGCGGCCAAACAGCAGTCGGTCCCTGTGACCCGGCGCCTCCCGCCCCCACCCCGCTGCGGGCAACGGGGAAGAGGCGCATGGAGACGGGTGGACACTGGGGCACCTGGAAGGACCCGGGCTGAGAGGTGTGAGCTGTCTCGGCAGACAACAGCTGTTACGTTGATTTCGTTTTCTCCCCCTCAGCCCCGTCTCCCTGGGACCTGCTTAAGCCCTTGCTGTGGCTCCTGCCAGAAGGTAACAGGCTCCTGGCGCCATCACAGCCGGGCGGCCCCACCCTGGCATCGCCTCCCCCACCCCCGTCCATTCCGGGCAAGTCTCCACACAGTTCATGCGGACGAACTCCTTTAGGGCACGCACCCCTTAACAGCTTGGGGTCCCCACGGAGCCTCAGCCACACGCGAACGTGGTGACGGGAGCGGCACGATGCAGAACACCTATGCTGACCTCTGAGGGTGGACCCGGAGGTACCGGTTCGAGGCTCTTCACCGCTGACCCCCAAACCCCACCAGAGCATGTGTGGCTCTGCCTGGCAGAGGACGGCGGGCGTTTACAATTAAAAAGAGGCCCCTGGCTCCCGGTGATGTCTGCCGCCCCCTGGACCGGGCCCTCGCTTAGCCAGGCCGCGTTTCCTGGGGCAAAGCAGGAGCAGCGCGTCACGTCACGGGCTCCTGCCGGCCAGCAGGCTCGACCCGACGACCCGGGCCGCACACCGCAAAGCACGAGAGGCCGCGGCTCCCCAGCGGGCGCTGCCCAGGCTACCAGGACGGCAGCCGGTGCTGGGCCCTGCTGCCCGCCCGCCGACTGACTTCCGAGTGATGGGAACGGTTCTTGGCTCTCAAAACGCAGCGGACTGAATAAAGCAGAGGGTTGTCTCCTTCTACTGCACGCCTTTTCTGCCGCGTGGAAGAGCCCGTCCCGCCGGGCAGAGCCGCCCTGGACGCCTGGACGAACAGCTTGTGGGCTCAGATCGGCGACGTCCGAGTTACCGAGAACAGCGAACCCACCGGGCTGTCCTCAGCGAGGGGGACCCCTGGGCCCGCCAAGCTGCCACGCCCGGGTTTGGCGTAAACCTGACGCGTGGGCCTTGGGGCTCTTGGTTTTGCGCCAGCGTCAGCGGCCGCCGGGCCCCAGTGCAGCAAACGGAACTGGTGGGACGCGCTTGAGGATTTATCGCCCTCCTCTCCCTGAGCTCCCCGCGCCTCCTCCTTCCGTGAGTCCGCTATTAGCCGTGGTAGCGGTGCCGCGGCGCGCTTGATTCTGAGCGCCGGCCCAACGCGCAGGGCTCTTTCCGCTCTGGCCACAGCGCGGGCCTCGTCTCGCTACGCCTTCCGGCCACGCGCCTGGGCTCCCACCTTGTCACCAGCTCCCGCCGGACGGCCCAGGGCTGACTGCAAGAGGAGACTCCGGGGCCCCTCCTCCATGGGATCCCAGCGGCCGGAGATGGCCACGCTCGGGGGCCCAGGCTGGGCTCCTCGGCCGAGAGCGTGTTCCAGCAGACTCGCTTCAAGCCGCACGGCGGATCTTCGCAGCAGAGTAAAACTCACATTTCTTAGAGTGGAGAAGAGCTAACAAAGTCCCGAGACTTTGTACCTTCAAATCTGTGGCTTTGCAGCCATATCTAGATTTAACATGCAAAACAAGGAAAAGGCAAACAGAACCAAAGCAACCCCATTCATCTACAGAACCGAGGCTGGGGTGGGCCCAGTAGACGGGGTGGACACTCTCCAGCCTCGATGGGGGGTGCGGTGGGGCGCACTGGGGAGGTGTGAGTGCGGGCCGAAGCCACACTCAGGGCTGTGCACCGATGTCCCCGATAAAGATGCGAGAAACAGCAGCGCAGGCCTGCCCTCCCCTGCCGCCCGTCCGAGTCCGCTCTCCTCAGAGGACCGCAGACGAGACCCCTCCACCTTCTCTGAGAACTCAAGGCGCGTCTTACCTTTCTCCACAAACAGTGCGGTTTTCCTGGCGCCTCTCGCCACGGAGATAAAGTCCAGCCGAGAGAACCTGCCCTGTGCTAACTTGTGGGCAGCGGCGGCCGCAGTGGCGCTGGCCCCGGGTCAGCCTCTGTCTCCGACTCTGCTCCACAAGCGACCACACTCAGACCCGCCTGCAGAGCTCACAGCAGCCCCAGCTCGTGGCCGAGGCAGCCAAGCCCGTGTCTGAGGCGAACTTCAGCTGGACAGAAGCGTGAGGAGCCCAGGAAGGGGGCGCCCCCATGCGTGTCGTGCCCAGACGTCACAAGCTGTCTCAGCTCACTCCCCACAAACTGCTCGCTGGTGCGCGCTGTGTAGACACAGGCGAGGAAGAAACAGTCGGAGCAGCCCTGGACGCCACGCCCAGGCCTGGCTCCTCACTGGGGACCCACATTCCAGAAGACACCCCTTGACTGTCTTGTTCTCAGAAAGCAATAAAATCCCTTGACTGTCCTGTTCTCCCCAGCTCCCGCTGAGAACAAAGGAGGGGCAGCTGCAGCGTCCTGCAGCTAGAACCAGGTCCTGTTAAAAGAGAAACTTCATAAAAGTCAATTAATCAGGGCCTCTCTGGTGGCGCAGCGGGTTGAGCACCATCTTGTGAGGCTTCTGCAGCCACTGCAGACGAGTTCGATCCCCAGCCAGGGAGGGACCACAGAGCGCAGCAGACGTCTCCTGTCTCCCGCTGCCCCCTCAGCAGCGTGTTTCAGTCCATCTGCCCGTTCTGCTCCCCACTCCGTCTCTGGTGACGTCTCCTCTCACGCCCCTGCCTCTGGCCTGTGCCCCAGCTCTTGTATGAATAAATAAAATCTTATTAAAAAATCAATTAATCCAAAGTCAGTCGAGGGCAGAGCCGGCTGCAGGAGCCGATTCTGTTCTGTTGCACATGCTCCACAGCCCCCGGTCCAATGAAGAGCTGCCTGCCCGGCCCCTCCCCAGGGACAGCAGACACACGCGCAAGGCAGCGCCGCCGGAGGCCGGCTCGTGGGGCGCCCTGCCGCAACCTCCCGTTCTCCTCTGGTTTCAGGCATTTTCCATGGTGTTCTGTGTCTGAAAAGTCTTTCCAAGGCATGGACCCACTGACAAAAGCCGACTTTAATAGATTCGTCAGCTCCTCCTTGAGTGCTGTAGTTATCACAAAAATATTCCAATGACTTAACTGTGAGCCATCTCCATCCTCAAAGGATTGTGATTTCGTGATTTAACATAAGAAGTTTTTCTATCCTCAAAGTCCCCTTCCTGGGCTGATCAGACAAATCTTGATCTTTCCAACATTAAAAGATTAAGCAGGTATAAGCATTTAATTGGAGAACATCAAAAGGAAAGGTTCTGAAGACTCCATCATTCTCTTCACGCCAGACTGACCTTTCTTAGCGAGGCTGTTTGACTTTTTTTTAAAAGGAAAAAAAATACCTCTTGGAGTAAACAAAGAGTTTTGTGTTGTTTCTTTGTTTTTCGGATACTCCAAACAGAGGGTCGGAGGAAGCCAGGCTGCGCATCAGCAGCAAAGCTTGTGCGGCCTTCACCGATTCTCCTTGGGGAAATGGCTTCACATTCAAAATCTTATTTTTTGAATACTTGACTTCCAGTGCTTGTCTTTTATTGGTCGCACGCGCACACACACTCACAGGACTTTGGAAAACTATATTTTCCATGATCTGGAAGTAACATCTCTTAGTTTAGTGGTGAAAGATATACAGTTTTCAGATAAAAATAATTTAAAACAATTCTTCACAACCGCATTTCTCAACTCCAAAATATTTTCTGACTATTTTGTTGTTTTTCATTAAAAAAAAAAGATTAGCGATGTTGACTCCAAACACAGTGCTTTTTTGGTACCAGTTCCTGTTTTATATTTTCAGTTATTTGTAAATTTTGCTGAAATAGTACTCTTTTCCTGCCCTGGACTTGGTTGCCTTTACATTTGCGATTTTTTTCAGAAGGGGCACATTTTAAAAGCTTTTATATTGAAATTCTTATAAGCCCACAGAGGGTGCAAAAACCAGTAGGCAGCGACCTGGGGCCTCTGTGCAGGCTCTGCCGACGGCGACACACGCCTCGCGCGGAGCGCCACCGCGCGGAGCGCCACCACTCGGAGCCCGGGAGCTCGCGCCGGCGCCGGCCTTCCACGGCCGCAGAGGCAGCGCCTGCGGACTTACGTGGCGTTGGAGGTGGCACTAAGAAATACGTTTCAGGGCGTCTGACTAAACGGTGTCCTCCGGGTCTTCCAAATAGCGCTCTAATCAAGCCCACGCAGTCGCAGGCATCGAGGCTTCCGGCGGAAGACGACGCTAAAAGCGTGCGGGGCTGACCGCACTGGTCCTCCTTGTGGCAGCGTGAAGGAGAGCCTGGTGTACCTGCCTGGGTCAGGGGGTCCAAGCAGAGGGCGTTGTGGTGGAGAACGTCTCGTCTACGTTAACTCTGTTCACCGCAGGATCGCTGGGGGCGATGCTTGAGGCAGAAAACAAGCAGGAGGAACCGCGCGAGGGTGACTAGAAACTAACTGGCAGCTGCTGAGCGGATGAGCTGCCTGCGCGCAACAGTCAGGCAAAGGGAAAAAGACAACAGAAAAGAAACGAAGCCGTACAGTGTCAGCCGGCGAGACGGCAGGTGTGGGCTCCTGGGCGGGAAGCGGCCGCGGTTCTGGACCCCGGGGTCAGAACCTGGTGTGCCAGCTGGCACGGGACTCGTGCTCATGTTCTGGAGAACGAGAACAGGCACGTGACCCCCATGTTTGACCCCAGATGACGAGGCATCTCCAGACCGAAGGTGGACACGGGAAACAGGTGCACTTCATCGATCATACCTCCACTGAAAAGGAAATTAAGAAGCTCAGCACAGCTTTGTTGTGAGCAGAAAGTGGCGCTGTGAAAAAGTGGCGAAATTTCTGATGGCAAGGAGCCCCTAAAACAGCCGAGCCCTTTCTTTGGATGTCCTCCAAGTAAATGCTTAGCCCTGCTCGATCTTTCGCCGTCGGAAAGACCCAGCTGTGTGAGCTGTTTCCACCTTCCGCCTCCACCTCTCCAAAGCCACGCAGCTTCTCATCTGGACGTGGGACCCGGGGGCTTCCGTGGCTGCTGGTTGTTTCAGGATGTCACGGCACAGCACGCATGCTGCACAGATGTGCACACATGTGGCCGGCGCGCGGGACAGTCTTGGCGTCACTTGCTGTGAGACATACAGGCCACACCGCAGCGGGAGTCACTGCCCGTGAGGAAGCCGTCACAGAGGCCAGAGACCCAGCTGCCCCGTTTCCAGAAAAGGAACCTTCTTGCATCACGGGGGTGGGGTGCAGTTTGTTTCAGCCTCCCCTGGAGACGAAGACAAAGCTGTGCCGGCCAGGCGGCCCAGCCACCGCTCTGCGCGTTCACCTACAGGAGGGAAAACTCCAGTGCAAGAGCGCACGGGCGCCCACGCTCAGCAGCGCACGCGCCTCACCTGGCCGAGCCACGGAACCAGCCGCACGGCCGGCGACAAGGCCTGGGGGAACGGGCGATGGACACCGTGGCCGGCCTTCAGCTGCTAGAAAGATGAGCTGTGTCTCTGACGACCGCACAGCTGGCTGCTGAGGCGACAGCGCCGAGTGAGTCAGGAGTGGAGAGAGTCGCTGAGGGCCTCACTCTCTTGGGGGCTTCAAAGAACCCAAGAGAAGAAACTGGCAAAAGAGACCAGAATACAAGACTGTGGAAAGCATGGTGGTGACCAGGAGGGCTTGGGAGGGCGGCGGAGGGCGGGCGACAGGTGTGGGCTGGGCTCCGGTGCAGAGCGCGAGCCCCTAAGTCAGGGGCAGCTGTCCCCTGGGCCACTGACAAGCCACCGAGCTGGATTCTGGAACAGTCTGAAATGGGCCCGGCTGCGGCGTCAGCTCGGCACGCAGGACAGCAGCAGCGACGACACTGGCTCGGTGACTAGGAAGGGGCACGCGGCTAAGCCCTGACGCCCTGCTCCAGGGCTTTGGGGGCCCTGGCCCCCCCGCCCTGCTACTCCCGCAACGGGCTCTGCCCCAGCTCCCTCCTGCCCTGGGAACGAGGCTCCTTGGAGGGGGGTCTCAGGGAACTCACCCCCACCCCACCCAGATGCGTTTCCTTTTTTTTGTGGCCAGGACCTGGACACCGGCTCTGGGAGGAGCTAGAGGCGCTGTCTCCGCCGCGGTCGGTCGCCGAGGGGAGTGCGGCCAGTGTCTCTGATGAACACACATTTTGGTTTTATGTTTGAAGAAGAAAATCAGATACGCAAAAAGTTAGAACAAACAGTATAATGAATCCCATATGTCTATTCCACTGAATCATTGTTGAAGTCTGGTTCCACTTGGTTCACATCTAATTCCCCTTTTCTTTATTTTGCTAGTGTATTTTAAAGCGAACTCCAGAGAGCACGCGGCTCCCCTCCCACACAGTCAACATGCATCTCCAAAAGTTGGACGTCTCCTTGCATAACCAGAATGCGATTATTAAGCTAATAAAGTGGAGGATAATAATTCCTATTCATCCCATCACAACATGTTCTGAAATGTCTCCTATCAAGCTGTTTTAACACTGGCTTGCTTGACTCTGGATGCAAACAAGTGTGACGACACTGGTTTGAAGGAGAAGTACCAGACGTAAACAAGAGCAGGAGGAAGTCGAGGAGCCTGTGGGCGAGAGGCCTTGCAGGGGTGAGGGCTTCACCAGCCGAGCCCCCAGGCTGCAGTAAGTCACCAGCCAGCAGGGGGCCGGCGGCCTCTCCTCCCCGTTCCACCCCGCGGTGCCAAGACGGTTGAGGAAACACATCCGCGGCAGCCGATGCGCTCCAGAACATAACACTGGAACTCCTTGGGTTAGGATTTAAAAAGGAGACATATCCATCGGCAAGGTCACCTGTCTTCTCTGACATCATGTGCCCACATTATGAAGAAACAGCGGAAACAATACAAGTCGCAACTGCACCCCAGCACCCCGTCTCATGCACCGTGCGTTTGAGCTACAGAGATGCACCCCCCCCCGCCACCCACAGCCCCTCTCGTGCGTTCGACAAAGCCAAAGACAGTCGCCCAGAAGCATGAATGACAACGATCGAGCTAACTTTGCACGTCTCCAGCCATCAGGAGAGAATCATGAACTGAACACCTGCCCGGCAGTGGAGCACTGAGGGGAGCAAGAAGACGAGTAAGACAGCTCTACCCTTATGAAGAAACTGACGGCCTAGAGCAGGGAGGAGCGCTGTTTTACTTTCTACAGCCATATGCTCAGCCGCGGGCTGCTGAGCTCCTGCCAGTATTTCCCTCATAAGAACAAGGGGAAGTTGCTCCTTCCTGCAGGTGGATGTGGCCAGAATACACGGTTCCTGCGGGGGCAGCAGGCCAGCCTGGACGCACGCCCCAGGAGTGTGGCCAGACTAAAGCGCTGACCCTTGAAGAGGCACACACAAATGAGAGCGATGTGAGAACCCTCAGGGACCACTGCACGTGAGCGTGGTCATGTGCATCGCGGAGCATGAATGCCAAGAGGTCCCTCACACACAGTGCCTTTACTTAAAATTACATGCTGTGCTCTGGCGGATAAAGACTACAGTATTTTCCGCATTTCAAATCTATCAATCCACTTAAGAATGTATGCTCTCTTTGATCATCTATGAAGAGTTAACTCGTGGTTTCATCGTTTCCAGAAGGATCTAAAGGATTTTAAAGGCTGAGCGGGAAGAAGATCTGAAGAACATGGTTTAAAGTAAGAATTTTGCTTTTACCTTATCAGCTTCCAAGCTCCTGCGCGGCTGTGAAAAGGAAAAGTCATGTTCACCACAACCCTACGCTTGCGAAGTCGCACCGTCGCCAGAGCGGGAAGGACAGAGGCGGTCAGGATGTTGTCTGAGTTTCCTGGGTCTCTTCAGAAGTTGGACTTCGTGTTTCTAACCTCAGGCACAGGCCTGACACGGCTCTACGGTTCCTCACCTGAGACCCTAGGCCTTGGCCAGCGGCCCCTTCGGAGCCCACACAGCCGGGGCCGCTCGGAGACGCCGCGGGAGAGCAGCGGAGGGAGACGCGCGTGGCGGGGATGCGCGCCGAGGCCCGCGAATGGACGGCCGCCCCTTCGGGCAAGTGTAAGGACCACGTCTCTGTGTGGAGGGCTCGTAACTCTGCAAACTAGTGAGAGGCCGGAAGGGCCTCTGGTGCTCCCTGTTCAAAGAAGCGAGGAAGCCGAGCAGGAGAACGAGCAGCAGGAGGGCGCGGGGCGCGTCGCCGGGCAGGCCCGTCCGGTCGCGCTGCGCCTCGCGCGGGAACTGATGCCCTTGCGTCCGGCTGTGTCCGGCGGCCGCAGCACCTGGCAGCGGCGGGGCGGGGCGGTGGGCATCTCTTGAAATGCCTGCGGTGGGCAGTGGACGGAAGCTGCTGGAAGATGAGGTGCACAGAACCTGCGCCAGCTGCGGTGTCTTCTGCGGAAGGACCCCCGGGATAACGGATGGGCGTTCGGGAAAGACGAGATAAAAAGGAAATAAAGAAGAACCCTAACTGTGGGCTTTGTGACTGGACGCTGGGTTCATCTGCTGAAAGGGAAGGCACTCTTGGGGAGCAACGAGAAAGTTTGGGTTAAAAATGGCGGGCGCCTGGAGGCAAGAAGTTAAGTCTCAGCACTATGAAGCATCCGCAGCCACTGCAGTGCGAGCTCGATCCCCGGCCAGGGAGGGGCCCACAGGGCGCAGCAGACCTCCCCTGCCTCCCGCTGCTCCCTCAGCTGCCTGTTTCAGTCGATCTGTCTGTTCTGCTCCCCACTCTGTCTCTGGTGAGTCCTCTCACCGCCTCCCATCCTCTGGCTGCACCCCAACTCTTCTTGTTGGGGTGTATAAATATATGGAAAAAATGGTGAACAATTGCAAAAGGTAACCATGAAGTGATACGTGTCAATTTGGGGTGCAAAGGCACGATGTCGACCCTTATGCCCTTGAGGGCCAAGTTATGCCCTTGAGGGCCAAGTTACGCTCTCCACTCTACCCTCAGGGCCAAACGCAGAGCCGTGCCTTTGGGGAGCTCGGTGCTTCGTAGGAGGGCAACTCCGCCCTCTGAGTGTGTGTGAGAAGGACAGAAGTCTCCATGCCCGAGAGCGGGCAGTGAACCGCGAGGAAGAGCCCAGAGCAGCCGGAAGGAAGGGCAGCCCCAGCCCAAGCCTCTCGGCGCGCACCCAGCCCGCACCTGGGGTGGCAGGGGCCTGACGGCAGAGGCAGCTGTCTGCCCCGCGTCCTCAGCGGCTGCGGACTGAGTGCGTGCGTCATCGTCGAGTGCTGCTCTCCGCCCTGGAGAGCACTTGAAGCCCTGATGTTAACCGCAGGGCCCCGGAACGGAAGCAGAACCCTCCAGCCGTTTCCAGAAAGAGCCTGCGCGGTGGCGGTCTTCTCCCCCAGGAGGTGCTGCGGGCAGAGCTCACGTCCGGGGAGGGGCTTGGCCAGCTGGTCTGTGGCCCGGTCTTGCTTCCTTTCCAAAGCGGAACAGGTCACAGTCTGAGGTGCGGCTTCTGCCCAGTGCCTCACACGGAGACTCGAGTCACGCCTGCAGCCAGGCAAATGCAGCTCTTTCCACACCTGGAAACAGGACTTACCCTTCACTTGCAGGAAGCTGGAGGTTGGAAATGCCCAAGATGCAGCCCTCGGAGGCATCCAGCGGCGGCCCCCACCCCGCGGAGAGGGGATGCAGCACCTGCTGCCCCGGCACCATCTCAGGAGCAAGACAGGCTTCCTCCGTTCCGGGGTGTCTTGCTACGTTTCTGAGAATCCAAACTGGTTTTCAATCAGTTGTATGTACTTCAAAGTACATAGTCTCCCCTATCACTTGATCACCTAACTATTTAGAAGAAAACCTACTTTCCATAATGCCTTTCAATGCCTTGGGATTTTGGACCTCTTTTTGATATTTTCTTCCCCCTTTTCCTGTTGAAAATCATTGAATTTTACGAGCTGCCCTCTGCCTTTCAGGTACACCCAGCCGAGAACTTTAAAGACGGCTCCTTTGAATAGAAATGATTTTATGCTCACTTTCAAAATAACGGCGCATTGGAGGATCGAGTGGGAACATGGAAGTGTCCACTCCATGCCCTGGCCACTGACTCCTCAGAGGGCCTCGTCAGGAAATGTGTTCTGAAGACGGGGAGTCCGGGATGGCGGCGCTCAGGGTGGGGGTGGGCTGGGGGGAGAACGCCGTCTGTCTCCTGGGGTTTAGGCTTCAGCAGTGAGTGGTGCTGACAGGCGACCTCAGAGACAATCAGTGGAACAAAACTGTGTCCGCAGGCGGCTGGGTCTGGCACTGCCGAGCTGGGGCGTAGACATCCAGATCACGGCGACGCTACGCACAGCAGCGTGCCGCACACGTGAAGACACACCCACATGTGACGACACATGTGGTTTACGTGCTCTCTGGAAGCAGGCATGCATATGTCTACACATAAAGACACCTGCAGTTCCACGTGAGAGGCCGATCCGGCGTGGGTGCAGCGTACGTGGGTCCTTCTGCCCGGCCACCTTGAAGACTGAGGGAAGCAACTGTCGCTGTGCCGCGCCGAGCCGCAGAAGCCGAAGGCAGCACGCCGTTCCAAGCCCACCGCGTGCTGGGGCTCTCAGGAAGCTTTAGGTCCAGCCCCAGCCTGCTCTAAGAGTTGGGGAGCCACCCACGGAAACGGCTCTTGCAACTGCTGTTAACGCCAGGGAAGAGGAATGTCCACGATGGCTGAAAGAATCACGGCCTCAAAAGGAAATTGGCCCTTGTGTTTTCAATCCCTCCGCATGGACTTTCAATCTTTGCCGTTCCATCAGCATTTGGAATCTGCTTCTAGGAGAAAGGAATCTTAAGCAGTGACATGAGCGATTTCTCCGGCTTCCACTCCTCCCGTGATGTGAAGGACACACCCATTGTCTTTCCGCGTCTGCTGTGCTTCAATAAATGCGTGTCGCCCGCCGTTCTCCAGCAGTTGTCGGACCCTTCCAGCCAGGCTTTGCCTTCCACCATGCGGTTATCTGACGCCCTCAGCACTGCAGCTACCGCTGTGCATAGCGACACAATGACAGTGATCCCCGTGGGGTTCCTTGTAGGGCGTAAGCACAGAAGCAAGGAACACACCTCCGGGCAGGCAGGGGCCCACCTGCGCAGTGAACGAAGGAAACAGGATGCCCCTCCCCGCCCCCAGGGCTTGACCTGGACAAGAGGGACTGAGGCATCATTAAACCCCATAAATAGGGGCTTCCCTGGTGGCGCAAGGGGCTTCGCGCCACACTACGGGGCATCCACAGCCACTGCAGCGCAATTTCAATTCCCGGTCAGGGAGGGACCCACAGGGCACGGCGGACCTCTCCTGCCTCCCTGCTGCTTCCCTCAGCAGTGGATTTCAGTCGATCTGCCTGTTCTGCTCCCCACTCTGTCTCTGGGGAGTCCTCTTACCTTCCCCTGCCGTGTCTCTGGCCTGTACCCCAGCTCTTGCGTGCATAAATAAATATATCTCTAAAAGAAAATCCAGGATGAAAACCGAGTCCAGATTCCCAGTTACATAAAGATTTGTTGGTTCAAATGTGACCGAATCACGTATTGTCAGATTATCTTCCGAAAACTGTTTTCCCCCTACTTGCAAAAGCAGAGATTTGTTGTCTTGATCTGTTAGCTGTCTGCATGTGACTTCGCTGGGCTTCCAGTTTTACTCCTCTGTGAGCCCGCACTGAAATAATCTCACGTAGCTTTCCACCGACAGCCGAGACGGGCTTGAATCTCAGCGCCTGCCCGGCGAGGCGCAGCCCCACCTCGAGAGGAGCAGCGCCCTGAGCCGCCCAGAGGCCCCTGCGCAGCGGGTGCCAGGGAAGCCTTCTCGCAGCGCCCACACACCATGCGGGTCGGTGCCGCCGCCGTCATTAAAGTGCATTTTGTCAACATCTCTAAAAGCTTTTGTGTAGCAAATTCAGTTCATTTCATGCCGTGGGATTTTCTCCCCGAGTGCTCAACTCCTGTTTTCTTCATTCCTGTCTCGGCAGAGACAACCTCCTCAGGACGGGCCTCGCATGCCTCCCCTGTCTGTGCCCCACGTCTGTGTCCTGCTGGCTGGCCTGGGCCACGCTTCCCTCCACCTTTCACCCAGGCTCACTCCTGGCCTCCTGGGTGCTTCTGGGCTGTGCTCATTCTATGTCCACATTCACTGAGGGGCTCCTGGGGATGCGGGGCCGAGTCTCACACTGTGGGGCATCCAGCATGAGCTTGATCCCCGCCAGGGCACAGCAGACCTCTCCTGTCCCCGCTGCCCCCTCAGCAGTGTGTTTCAGTGGATCCGCCTGTTCTGCTCCCCACTCTGTGTCTGGCGACTCCTCTCAGCCCCCACGCCTCTGGCCTGCACCCCAGTTCTTGTGTGCATAAATAAATAAAACTTAAAAAACTAAATTCACTTGAGTTGATATTTAAGGACTTTGAAGTTGTGCCTGCTAATGAAAATGGTCTCTTAAAAAACACACCTCATCCCAAACCATGTTCCCTTACACGTGCCTTATCGAGAGATGCCCCCAGCCTGACTTCCCCTCCACGCCCCCCACACACAGAGAGAGCCTCGACCGCCTGGGTGGGGCCCCCAAGTGTGCGTTCCCCTGGAACAGAAGCAGCTCGCAGCTGGGAAGGTGTCCACGTGCCCCAGAGAGACGGGCTCACCTCGGAGGTACCAACAGCGCGTCTACTTTTAAAAGCATCAATAGGTCAGGGAAAAGGAAAAGGGGCGCTTAGAAGCAGCACGCAAGAGACCGTGAGTAATGCGGGCCACTAAGACAGACCGCAGATGCACGAGGGGCCACACGAGCCCACACACGCACAGCACGGCGAGGGTGCAGGTGACTCGGAGGAGCTACGGTAGCAGGCGCCTCAGGCCAGCGCGATGCCAGCCAACCGCAACCCTCCCACGCACCCCGAGGCCCCCGCAGCAGGCCCCCCCAGCCCTTGGCCGAGGCACAGGCCCCTGGCGTCTACGTTTGCACAGGGGAGAGTCAGCGATAGCATTAATGCCACGTAATTACCCTCGAGATCGTCTCCTTTCCTGCGAGCCGGGATGCACATGTCACCTCTCTCAGCAAGAAGAAAACAACATAGAAAAGGCGCACCCCACGCCCCGAGTGTGACCAAGGATGGCGGAGGGACATCGCCCGGGAGTACACCTGCTGCGGCACCAGGCGCTGCGCAAGCCCCTCCCCGCCCGCAGCCGAGTCTCCCGCAAGGGCGCCCAGGGTCCTGCCAGACTTCCTCTCTCGGTGCTGGGCCCTCGGATCATCCCCAAACCCGCGGGTTTCTCTGGAGACTGGAAGGAAGGTGACAGGTCCGGCTGCCACCAGCTGGGTCCCGCTCTGCCCCAAGCGGGAGCGAACCAGCCACAAAGCGGGGTGCGTGGGTGGTGACTCCCCCCGCGGAGCGGAGGCCGCAGCGGCACCTGGACGCAAAGACCCGGCGTGTCCAAGAGCGGGGCGCCGGCCTGGCGCAGCACCTCACCCCGTCTCCTCTGGAAACAGGGTCCGGTCCGCTCGTCGGTGGTGCCCGATGGCTGCCCCCTCACGACGCAGCGGCCCCGACGGCTCCCCACTCAGGACACAGCGACCGCGGCCTTGCGGGGCCTCCGCGGAGCCCGGGAGTCGGTCGGCCCAGCCGCCACGGCCGGCCTCTCCTGGGGGGCCGGTCCCGACGCCCCAGGCACCCCGAGGCTCTGCCACGCGATGCTGAAAGCTCCAGCGAAAACCACAGAAATCAGCCCACAACTGAGTGGGCGTCTGAGGTGTAGATGCAGCTCTGACTGGCGAACTTGCCTCCCGCAGACTGACGCGGGTTCTGCTTCTTGTGCCAGCGCGGAAGAGCTCGCCCTTCTCCCCGGCGCAGGCAGGTGCCTGCTCGAACAGTGCCGCGGTCAGGTTGGTTCTAGCGCCTCCAGACACCGTTTCTTAAAACGACCGGCGTCTGAGTCCTGTTTTAAAGCAGTAAAATGGCACTCGGAATCAGGGCGCGGCAGCGACTTTCGTGGCCCGAAGGTGCTGATGAGCATGCAGGGCAGAGCCCCTGGTTCTGGGCGGGAGGCGGGGAGCAGTGCCCAGGCCCCGCAGGTCGCCAGGCGTGTCCACGCCGCCCACGGCCCGGCTCCGTCCCTCGCGCCCATGCGCCACTCACGCGTCCGCAGGGACGCCTGCAGTGGAGCCACCGTG
This sequence comes from Galemys pyrenaicus, assembly GCA_019455555.1. NCBI lineage: Eukaryota > Metazoa > Chordata > Mammalia > Eulipotyphla > Talpidae > Galemys > Galemys pyrenaicus. The sequence goes on along the minus strand of JAGFMF010011648.1, from coordinate 706,814 downwards.
TGTGATGGCTGCGGCACTTTTAGAGTAAATACATTGTCAAAATGTTTAAGGTATGTAATTCCCTTGATCAGGGGCATTTAAATGTGATTTAACCTAAGTCTGACATTTAGAAATTTTTAAATGTTAGAAATAATGTGCCTGATTCATGTGCTAACCTGCCACAGCCTCGCCCACTCAGTTCATCCACACGGAACGGTTTTGGAGAACGGAGTTGTCTCTGAGGCGACTGTCAGGTTCCTGTTGGGAAGATGAAAAACTGAACACTGCTCACAGCGCCTGTGGGCCGCGAGCCCTGCCGTGTCCCTCTAATGAACGGGAGGAGGAGTGGGGGCCGGCCGCGCCTGAGCCCCTAGAGGTGAGTGTGGGCGCCTGCACTGAGCCCGGATATGCACGGGCCCACGAGCCGCCCCCTCCGTCACCCAGCGCCGACTTGCTTGCTGGACACCCAGGCAGAAACATGAGCGGGCGGTTTTGAGGTACGGTCTGGAGATCGGAGAGTCGGGCTGTGGGGACTGATCCAGGGGGCGTTCACCGTGGGGACACTGGCTTGCATCTGCAGGGGCGTGGATGCAGAGCAAGGAGGGGTGCAGGGGCAGGGCCAGGGCCGGGTGAGGGAGAGACAGGCTGTGTGCTGGGAAGGGCCCGAGCCAGGGCTCAAACGTTCAGAGGACCAGTCCACTTCTGAAAGTGGACTGGGCCGGCATGAGAGAGGACAGGGGACTAGGAGCGAGTGGAGAGCGAGAGCTGCAGGGGACGGCCCCCCGGCACTGCTCAGCCCCCAGGCGAGCCTGTTCTGTCTGAGCCACTCCTGCCTTATCTCCCTTGTCCTTTTCTCACTTCCTGGCCAGTGCAGGTGCCGCCTGCCTCTGCAGGGAATGCATCCTGTGGTATGTTTCGCTTTTCTAAAATGCGGAAACATAGTCACTTGTGGCATTTTCATGGATGCTCAGTTTATAGGACCACCAGTCCCGTGTAGACGACTGTCCTTTCATCTAAGGCCGACCAAAATAGTCAGGCCACTCAGAAGTCTTCCCCAAGAAAACAGTCAGTCTTGCTGGCTTGGCCTGAGCGGCCAAGTCCGCTCCCGCAGGACTTGCAGGGGTCTCTGCCGGCTGATTCTCCCCAGCACAGTCCAGCCTCTGGAAGGAAACCCGCCTGCAGCCGACTCCAGGCACGCGAAGCGCCGACCTCAGTGTGCTGCGAGGATTCTTGCAGTATGGCGCCAGCCGCCTTGCACTTGAGCGCGTGCCTCCTGCCCGGACTCCTGGCCCCCGTCCGCGGGGCCCAGGACCTCGAAGGCAGAACGCACAAGCCCGTCCTACTTCTGAGCAGAGCACACCTGGAAGGTGTGTGACATGACTGTCCTTAAAGTGCCAGAGCTGCCATTGCAGTGCAAGCCACACGTCATTCCCAGCAAGCCTCTGCCAGCGCCCCGACTCAGAGCAGCTCTCCCTGCTCAGCACGCCCTGACCTCACGAGCGCGCTCAGAGGCACACTGGGACGTCATCTATCTCTGCTGTTTCGGGGAACAAGCCGAAGCCAGCTCCTCCGACTCGAACAGTCCCCTGGCCGGGTCGGCACCTCCCGGCCCGCGTCCTGCACGGCACAGCCGGGCCCAGCTCTCCCTCCCAGTGAGCCGCGTCCTCCTTCTGGAGCAAGGTCCTGACCAACCAGCCGGGCAGGCGCCCTGGAGTCTCTCCTGCTCCTGCTCGTGTTCCAGCGCCCCCGCCCTGCCCCGTGAGAGCGCTCACAGCTCCTCCTGACGGCGCAGGCTTCCCTCTCTGTCCAGCCTTCCAAAGGGCAGAGAGCCTGACCTGGCCTGGTCTACTCAGGAGCTGCGTGGACGCCTCTTCCTGCCCACAAGAAGAGAATCCTGGGGCCACCCTGCAGTGGGCTGAGCACAGCACTGTGGAGCATCCGCAGCCACTGCAGCAGGAGCTCACTCCCCAGCCAGGGAGGGACCCCCAGGGCGCAGCAGACCGCTCCTGCCTCCCGCTGCTCCCTCCGCAGTGTGCTTCCGTGGATCTGCCTGTTCTGCTCCCACTCTGTCTCTGGGGAGTCCTCTCACCCCCGCATCTCTGGCCCCTCCCAGCTCGTGTGTGCATCGATAAACACTTTTTAAAAAAAGAAGAGACTCAGAGGCAGCAGGGATGCTGGGGGACCGCACCCCTTTAGGCTGCCCGGCGAGGCCTGTTCGCGGAGTGACACTGGGTGCTGCAGCCACGCCTGGGGCCGCCGTCACCCCTCGCCTCTGACGGCGCCGTCACAGGAACCGCCTGCTCTGAGAAGCCCGGAGCCACAGCGCAGTCTCAGGTGCCCTGGAGAGCCCCCCCCGTCCTGTCACTCTGCTGGGCAGGGCAGGGCCCTGCGGGCGTCAAGGGGCATGTCTTACAGCGCGCCTCCCTTTGCTCAAAGCCTTCGGGGGTCACCAAGAATCACAGTGACCACTGCCCAGAAACCTCCGCTCTGACATTAAGGATCCGTTATTTTTAAATTTAACGGCAGACTAACAAAATATTAGAATGCGGGGGAAATAATGCTGAAGCTTTATGGCCCTTAAAAAAACGAATGCCTGGGTGTGCCTCGGGCTTGGGGACTCTTCAATCTCCCTTTATTCTCAGGGATAATTTCCAAACGTGGAATGAAATGGATCAGCTGAGACACAGAATAAGCTTCGATGGAGAGCGGTTATGAAACTCACAGAGTCTAATCGTTCTTTTTAATACTGGTTTTTCCACCCACTAAATCATTACCTTCATTAACAGTGATTAAAACTAAGCCTCAAAGCTGGCACGTTGCACCGAGTCTCACATCTTCCTAATGACTGCGGCTGAAGCACCTTCCGGGGAGCGGCCCCGAGGCCGAGGACGTGCCCGGCGAGCGGGCAGTGTGCGAGGCGCGGGGCAGAGAGCCGTCTGCGCCCGGGCTGCTCAAGCCCGCAGCTGCAGAGCTCTCGGGGCCCGGCGCGACCCCTGAGAGCCCAGCCTCGCACGTGGACGTCCAGGCGTCCTCAGGGCGACTGTGGGCACAACCCGCGGGGGAGGACGTCGGCAGGTGTCCTTGGCCCGAAGGTGGGTGCACGTGGGGCTCAGAAACCGGCCTCCACCTTCGCCGAGATGCCGGCCCGGGCGCAGCCGGGCAGCCGAAGGATCGCAGACCCTTGCACGGACGGCGGGAACAGAGGCCCGTGCGGTGACGCTCTTCTACGTGTTGCTACAAACTGTGGCTCCCACACGCGGTTAGAAGCCGGGGCCCATCCGGACGTGCTTTAAGCGGGATGAATGACGGGGGTCTGATCGGAAACGGCGTTACTAACGAGCGCGCCGGCGGGAGAACTCACCCCGCTTGACAAGGGGCCATTTTGAAACGACGACCATCGTGAACTGACCTTCCAACCTTTAAAATTCTACACGCATCCCCAAGGACGTGGCAGGAAGACGAGCTTCCGGGAAGTGTCGCCTTAGGGAACCAGCGCTGCGGTTTAGTGATTTGCGGCAGACAGCTGAGTCGACACAGCCGTCATCAGGGTGACAGGGACGATAAAAGGAAGACGTCTTAAAAATAAACACATCGAAGGTCACAGGAAATCATGCAAAGGAAGACAGAATAGAGTTGTCAGAGGAGGCTTCAGACATTTGTCTAATTAAATATGTGTCTGTTTCATCTTCAAACACCTGTGAGCACCGAGAAAGGCCTGCAAGGATTGAGCTTATTGGAAAGAACCTGCGGGCTGGCATTTAAAACTGAGCTTTTCATTCTTGTCCTGTGCATCTTGGACCTACAATTTCCTCACGACGGAACAGTCCCTGGGCCATTCTCCTGCAACTGCCATCCGGTGCAGCCCCCTTGCTGAGTGGCCAAGCTGGCCAGCACATGTGGGCAGGGTCCAGCAAGCTCTTCCCGTAAAACACATGCTGCTGGGGCAGAGCACAGCCTGACTGACGCAGCAGCTACAGGGCGGGGCGGACACTAGCTAAGGGCTGATCCAAGTCTGCTCATTCGCCGGTGCCATCACACTGATGCAAAGAAGTGGCGGAACCTGCCCCCCTGGGCTGGGCGTTCAGCAAACGGCAGATAACAGGGCCACGGGCTCAGCAGGCATGGCGGGGCTGTCATGCTAGATCGCAGCCTGCAGCCACACAGCAGGACGTCACACAGCATTGCCACAGCCTGCTTCTTTCGAACAGGGGCTCACAGCCCGCTGGCCCCAAGGGCCACGTGAGCAGACACCTCAGGCCGGGATGATGAGGACAGTGGCCAGAGTGGGGCTGGGACCGAGGATGCAACTGCAGTTGGCGCTGGAGGGAAAGCGAGCAGGTGCATAGCCGCGACCGTCCCACACGCACGCAGGCCACCGTGAGGACACTCGCAAGCCAGGAGCGCCGCAAAGATGCAGAAAGGCCACCTGATCCGACAGAGTCCTGCAGAGGCTGATGGCGCCATGTCCAGAAATCATCTCCCAAGCTCTGACTTTTGCAGAAAATAGGAAGAAATAAGACAAGCTGCAAACAGGTAAAGAAAACAGCGTGGGAAGGAAGAGGAAAGGTGGACGGGGGGACTGTCGACTAGTCCTGCTCTTCAGCCAAGCTCCAGAAAGAGACTTCCCGGGATCAGGGACCGCACAGCTCCGGACGGGGCAGCAGAGAGCAGCAGGGGGCAGGTGGAGCCCACTGGGGTCCAGAGGGAAGGGTCTCAGGCAGGTGCCCAAGGAGGAGCAGGGAGGGCAGGAAGGGGGGCAGGACAGGGGAGCCGTGCGGGCTGCAGATGCGGTGCGCTGGGGGAGCGCTGTGATGAAGAACAGGGGTGTAACAGGGACATCCCAGGGGAAGGGGGGGCTCCATGAGTCTGCCTCACCCAAGGGAGGGTGAGCCGGCAGGGAGGAGAAGCTGCAGGAGGCTGGAGAAGGAAGGAGGGAGACCGAGAAGATCTGGAGGAGGCCTGTGGAGCTCGGAAACGCATGAAGGAGCCGCAGGGGCTTCCCGGCCGTGGGCTCGCACCGGAAGCGGGCAACAGAAGGAGACGCTTGGAAGAGACGCGATGACAGGCCCTGGAAGGCTGCTGCTGCGGCCCTGGCACGACTGGGCTCTGGTCTGCTCCTTCAGACTCACTGCCCCTCGGCCCCGCCTGTGGGCCCAGCCTGTCCGGCTAGACACTGAGCAGAGGCTGGGGCTCTGGGCGCTCCGTGGGAGCTCTCTGGCTGCATTCCTTCTCCTCTCCCTGCCGCACGTGACTGCGCTGAGCTCCCCTCCGGGGCATTCTCACGCACCGGTGCATGCTCGTCGGATGCGTGGGGAGCGGGGCCCATTCAGAGCAGGCGCCCTAGTGGGGGCCCATCTCAGAGCCCTGTCGACCTGCTCAGCACAAGGGGGTGACCCAGCGCAGCTGGAAGCGACAGGCCGATGAACACGGGTGCAGAAACGTTACAGTTCATGATTTTTTTCAATTCTTCCTTCTGAATGTGAAAATACAGATGAGGTCGATGATTCTGCAAGACACGTGGCCCAATAGTAAAGTATAAAACGACACTGCCGTAGAACCCTCGAGGTGCTTAAAGATTTACCTCTCCCACCCACACGGAAAACAAAAGGTGACTTCCACAGCGTTTCGTAGGTAATTTTACCAGACTTAAAGAAAAGTAAGTTCTCCTTCATCTCTTTCAGAGCGGTGGTAGTTTTCTATGCTTTGCCATCATTCTGACGCAGAGACCACACATACACAAAAATGCTGACCCAACGTCACTTATGACTAGTAAGGCTACCATCTGACCACGATAATAATAAACATATGTACCTATCAATATAACAGACCACAAAGCATGCACTAGAATAAAACTGATACGCCATCTGAAAGCGTTAAAACAGCTCTCCCAGCAGCCGCCTCCGCCCACGGGGGCACCCCAGGCCGTCCTCGCCTGCCCCCAGGCGCCGGCCACACGGCAGCCACACTTGGGTGCGGGTGTCTGTCTGAGTCCACGTTCCCATCGTCCCGGATACATTCCCAGAGGGAGAAGTATCTGATCACTTTCTGGTATTTTGTTCTTAATTTCTTGGAGAATTTCCCTTTCTTTTTTTAGCTGCACTGATTTACCTTCCCACCCAACAGTGCATATCCAAGACAGTAAAAATCCTAACAACAGGAAGCGAAGACGCAGGTGGCTGAACAGGAGGCAGAGCTAAAGCGTCTGTCTGTGCAGAGGACACCCGCAAGGTCGCGGGAGCACGCCAACCTCCGCGCCGCTGCGCTCCCAGCCGAGCCCGCCGTGCGTCCACCGCGCTGTCCACGCGCGCGGGCAGCGCTGACCGGCCGCGTCGGGAGAGCGCCGCCCATCCGCCGCCGCTCACAGCCAAGTGGAGGGCGCTCGAGGGGGTTCTCCGTCGGAAAGCGAGTCAGAAAGACAAGGAAACGCGCAGACACCGTCATGCACACGAGCAGGACGAGAAGGCGCATCGCGGCCCGGCAAGGAGGCGCAGTCGAGCGCGCATGCACACACTAGGGCGGCATCGAGCGGAGAGGGACCGCGGACGAGAGAGCAGCGAGGGGCTGGGGCCGCTGTGCAGAAGAGAAGCCGGCGGCGGCGAGTGCGCGGTGGGCCAGCGCCAGAGGCAGGTGCAGCCAGGGGTGGGGACGCGCCAGCCCGCAAAGGGCGGAGGTAACGGGCCAGAGGAGCGCGGTCCGCGCCGGGGTGCAACCACGCAGCCTATGCAAGACCGTTGCCGCGTCCTCCAGGCTGGGCGTGGGCCCGTCTAGTCACTGGCCGGTGTTTGAGGCCGTGAGCTGGTGTGGCTGCCCCTGGTGCCAGGACCGCCGGGGCTGGCAGCTCACGGCCCAGGACACCCGGGACCAGGGCTCGGGCGGCCGCCTCTGCCTGGCGCAAGTACCCCTGATGTGCCGCGCAAGCCGCTGGGCGTCAGACCCCATGGTGGGGCCGCCGCCTGGGGAAGACGGCGCAGGAGGACCCGCCCTGGCGTCACGCGGCTGGTCTACACGAGGAAGTCTAATAAATACGACCCTGCGAGACTCGCCGTGACGTTCATTGCACAGATGTTCCCGAGGATAATAGCCGCACGTTTCGCGAAGCTTATTTTACAGACGGGATACGCCGCTCTCTTGCAACGATGAAGAATAGTTATGTTCGTTCTGCACCTTTTTTAAGTAGGACTATGTAATTGATTCTGTTTGTTCTTTCTCTTTGACTCCAAGTTTTCCTTGTATCCACCTATAATACCAATTTAGGCCTCCAACTTAGAGATGGCAGGAGCTTTGGTAAACATGGTTGCCTGGCAACTGATTAGTCCTCACTCCAGCGAAGCTGATTTTTTACAGGAAACAAACTTTCCCTCAGAGAGCTGAGGGGAGACCTCTGAGGAGCCTGGCACGGAAGCTGCTGGAGGCCAAGCCCATCCCTCCTGCACTTATCTCTGCGGCCAAAACATCTCACTTACAGTGGTGGATTTTACAGCATCTGGATTTTACTGCGTGTTCCCGGGGTAAGACAGAACTTAATAAATCAACTACACGACTTAAATTGGGTCACCTCTTTTACCTAAGTTTCATAGTGCCCCAAATAAGAGTGTTCCGACAAGCAGACTTCAAAAATGCCTAACTATGCAGCCGTCATAAAAATACTCTTAAAGTCCAACATGCACAAGAAATAAAAGCTAGGCCAGAAGGCCTGCCCGGCCCAGCCATCGCCGGTGAAAGGCCTCTGGGGCTGCAGCCCTGTGCCCGGTCACTGTGACGCCCGCACAGGAATGCGTGTGGGCAGCTATGCGGTCACCCCCAAGGCCTCAGGCCCCAGGCAGCTGCGGGGAGCCTGGGAGCAGACCCTGGAACAGAAAGGCGTTCGCAGCCCCCAAGGTGTGCACCAGTGAACTGGCCTTCCCTGTCTCGTTTTCGAGGCCTTGGGTACCGCACCTGCCCTGCACTTCATGCCCGCGCGGCTATTTCTGCCATCAGCCCGGCCCCTCCGCGGGGCACCGACGCGGGTGACTGCGTGACGAGCTGCATGCCCCCCTCCCCCGTTCCCCCCCACACACACACCCGCGCGCAGGAAGCCACAGCAGAAGCGAGACCAGCGGTTGCTAGAGCTGGCGCGTGGCTGCGAGACCCGAGGCCGGGGAGCCCGGTACCACCCGCCGTCCTCGTGTGCTCAGGGATGTTGGTTCAGAGGCCTTACGCCAGCCCCAGGGCTGGGAAGAAAGCGACCGAGGAGTTTGCGCGGAGGAGAAGCGCCACAGCCTGGTGGCCCTGAAGAGTGTTCTCGACGGCTGGAGTGTGCCTGATGGCGCTGCTTTCAAGGGCCCCTGTAGGACCAGCTCCACAAGACGCGCCTTGGACAGACCTGGCATGCCCGCCTTCTGCGACCCGGGGTCTGAAGTCCCTACAGAAGAATCTCTTAAAGCCGAGACAGCAGAGCGCCTGAGCGCGGAGAGGGCACGAGCGGAGGGAGTCGGGCGGAGCCCGCCCCCATCACGCTTCACCAGGCGCCAGGCCTTGGCTGGGTCTCCCGGAGGCAGCGACCGTAGTACTCCTCTGGGGTGCTTCCAAATTCTCGACGGCCGGCCCCTGCGTGTCTCCACGTCCGAGTAAGATGGGCCCTAGCAAGTCAACGAGATGCCTTCGCCCAGGGCGCGTCACCCCTCAAAGCGAAACGCGGGCTCCGGTGCACCCCGCGCACAGTGACCCGGCTGGGGGCGGCCCGCGCCGCTGGGGGTCACGGTTCCAGACACAAGGGTGGCGTCTAAGAACGGGGAAGCAAAACCAGACGGACTCTGGAATGTTTTCAGGCCTGACAGGTCGGAAGTGAGTAAATCAAGCGCGCTGTGATCTTCTCCAGCGCGGGGGTGGGTGGGGACTTGGCGCTGCGGGAGGGCAGTGTGGGGAGAGGGCGGAGGTGGCCGAGGGAGCGACTGGAATGACCTGCCTGTGTCTCCACCTGGGAGGTGAGGCTGCAGGTCACAGGGGTAGGTGGTAGCCTGGGCAGGACGTCACCGCTGAAAAATGACAGTGGGAGGAGAGAAAGAGGACATGAGCGTGCACCGCGGCAGGGACCTCCGTGAGGCCCTGCCGGGGAGGGCAGTGGGCAGTGGCCAGTGCAGGCTGCAGGGGGAGGGCGCAGGAGCGGGCGCAGGAGGAGGTGCTAACGGAGGCCTCCGGAGCCTCCAGTGCGAAGGGAAAAAGGATCGTTAGGAACTTAAGTCATAAAGAAGGAAGCGAACAGTGGCCTTGAGTCCAGAGGCCGTTTTAGATCTGCCAGTTTCACAAGTGGAATCATCTAAGAGTGTGCTGGACTCGAGATCCGAGAAATGAGAGCAGATGGGCAGATGGACGCAGCCCCTGGCTGTTTAGTTCCTGCACTCGGTGGCAGTGTGTGTGCCTGTGTGAGTGCACATGTGTCTGTGTGTGTGAGAGAGTGTGTGTGTGCGTGTGTGTGTAGACAGTTCTAAGGGCCAGCAGGTCGCCTACAATTCACCTTGACCCTCCTGCATCGTGAGGCGCTCTGCCTGGACTCAGGGTGTCCCACGGGCGAGGGGCGGCCACTGCCCAGTCCCGGCCACTGCGGCAAGGTGGAGCTGCCCCCGCCGCTCCCCGGCACGGGTCCAGCTAACTTCCTAGCCTCCCTGAGAGCACTCCGGACAACCGCACAGGCTGTCGGGACACGCAGCGCAGCCACAGGTGGGGACGCAGCGGCCGAGGCGCACGCGCAGGACACATTCCTGTCTGGACACCCGCAGCCCCATCCCTCTGGGGCTCTGGGGCTCAGGACGCAGTCCAGGGGGTCAGCTGCTCCCTCAGTCGTGGCCAAGGCAACCCACAGCCCGTCCCTCCCAGAGACCAGAGAGCAGCCGGGGAGGTCCGCCCAGCTTTGGCAAGTGGCCCCCCGGCGTCCAGGCGCCCTCACCTGAGCCCGCAGCTGTGGGAGGGGCGGCAGGAACTGCGGGGCGGCAGCCCGCTGCGGCTGGGAGCCGAGGACCAGGAGGGGAGCCCCGTCATGGCGGCTGGGAGCCCCAGCCTCCGGGGCCTGCAGCCACGGGGAAGACCGAGCACACGCACCGCCCCTAAGTCACAGTGTGAGCGAGCGGAGGACCAAGCTCCTCTTCACGGCGAGGAGGACGCACAGCCGAGGCCGAGTCCAGAAAGATAGCTCCAACCGGACTCTTTCCTGTTTAACAAGAAACCCCTCCAGAGGCACGAGGCCTGCGGGTCACGCAGAAAGACCCGTCAGCCGGCGCCGTGTACCAGCCGCGCGGAGGCCCTGGCAGCCCGGGCACCGCAGGGCTCGTGGCCAGAGAAGGCGCAAGGCGAGGAAGGCGGCGAGGAAGGGAGGACCCTCTCGGGCAAAGCCGCCCTCACCTCCCCGGGCGGGCAGCAGTCTGTCCTGCAGAAGCCCTCCGGTGCTGACCAGCAAGTGCAGAGCGATGGTGTGACGGTGTGGCATGCCCCGGGGAGGCGAGCGCGCACCTGCGAACGGGGTGGGCTGGGCACAGGACTGCAGGCGGGGCGCGGGTGCCTTTCCCGGACCACTACACGCTACCAGTGTCTTTCTTGCGCTCTCAAAGACCTCAGACATCCACAGAGCCTTCCCCTCAGCGAGCCGCTTCTCACCTTGAGAGTACGTTCTCCCGAGAACCTGAAGACGCACAGGGAGGAGCACTCAAGCCGGTGGGTCGCGGACGGCGGACCCCAGGTGGAGCTTCCTGGACCCACCCTGAGGCCTGAGGCTGCTGAGAGCTGGGCAGCGGGGCGGTCCGACAGCGCCTGCTCTCTGCTTAGTGCTCCCTGGAAGCAGGCAGACCGTGCCTGTCGCAAGCAGCAGACCTTCCTTAGCGCCCCCCTCCTCACTCTTCACATAAATGCGTCTTTCTTTTTCTTTATCAGATTTCATTTTTTGCACTTTTAATTATATGTATATTTTACACTATTCTTCATTTTTGTACAGTATATATTTTTTGTCCCCGTGAACTCCCTGCCACCAGCTCACCCATGCACCATCACCACAGTCCCTTGTGCTCTTCCCACCGTTTTGTTCCTTCTCTCCCCTCCTCCCCTGGGGAATGTCTCAGATTCATAGTTGTCTGCTGATATTTATTTTTAACCTATTGTGATTTTTTCCTTAGTCCCTTATTTGTTTCCTCTACATTCCTCCTATAAGTGAAATGCCCCAAAATAGGTGACTGGATCAAGAAGATGTGGTATAAATACACCATGGACTATTACGCAGCAATCAAAAAGATAAACTCATGCAATTCGCAGCAACATGGATGGAGCTAGAAGGGATTATGCTGAGTGAGGTAAGCCAGAAAGAAATTATTTTCCCTATTGACTTCTGTGCATCTGCTTGTGGGGCCTGTCCAATAGTCTTATGCTTGAGGATGGAGTCCCATTACCTGAGTGACCACCTCCCTGCTTACTCCACATGTAAACTTTTCTTAACTCAAGAGTACTAATACTAACAGAATGACATTAGGCTTTTTCTTTATTTCAGCTTAAAATTTCAAAAAGAAATCCACAGTCAAAAACTTTGTATGCAAACACAGTTCCAAAAATTATACCACAATTTACTTAATGCTTGAAAAGTCCTCATCATAAATAATCTAAAGTTCCTGAAGAAGAGATTGTGATTACTATGAAGATGTCCTAATTGGATAATAAAAGAGAGAGCACGCTGCGTCATAGCATAACTGAGAAGTAGGAATTTTTTCTTTTTAAAAGTTCACTTCAAAAGGGAGTTTCCAACGCCCTGCATTTTTCAGCTTCATAAAATAATTACATACTTGAAAGTCAGTGATTGCAAACTTTGTTTCTTCTCACAAACACACTTTTTTATTTCATGGTTGGAAAACAACGCATTCCTTACTGCAGAGGATTTGAAACATGGGGCAGAAAACGGAGCGATGGCGCACAGCGGCCTGGAACTGGGCAGAGTCTGAGCTGCGGTGAGCTCGGCCTTGTGGGCTGCACCTGCCGGTGGGGCCTGAGCAAGGGTGCTGTGTCCACCCCTGCTGAACAGTGGGTGAGAGGGCCCAGCCCCTGCGCTGGGTGCAGATGTAAAGGGAAAGAAGCAGCGCTTCTCTTCCTTTTAAGGGAGTGGTGATAACTTGGTGGCAAATACCACTAGGAAAAATTTTTAGTTTTTTAACAAGTTATTCTTTATACATGCAAGAACTGGGGTGCAGGCCAGAAGTGCGGGAGAATTCACCAGGGACAGAGCGGGGAGCAGAACAGGCAGATCGACTGAAATACACTGCTGAGGGCAGCAGCGGGACAGGAGAGGTCTGCTGTGTGCTGGTCAGCTCCCTGGCCGGGGTCAAGCTCGTGCTGCAGATGCTTCATCGTCTGCGACTGGACCCCCTGTGCCACCAGGGAGGGCCCCACAAGAAAAGCTTGAGCCAGAGGCTGACAGTCCTTCTTAGAAGTGGAAGTGATCAACAGCAAGTCATGTAATGGGGGCCAGTTCTGCCACCTCAAAATACGTCTTTTGAGCCAACGGCTGATTTCACAGGAGGCCGTGAAGGCTGGGTGGGGGTCGCTCCGCTGCCGGAGACATTAGTCCTGAAGGAGACGCTCTCCTTTAGGTCCCTCCCTCACACCAGAGGCCCGATGCAAATCCTTGAGGAGCAGAACTTAGTCTCTGCACCTTCACTTCTGTCCCTCCCTGGGCCGCCTCTTGCCTGACCTTCTTTCCCCCCTCAGGACGCTCGCTGGGTGGAGGCCGCTGCCAGGTGGACGATCTCCCATGTCTACAAGAGGCGGCCAGGGCAGTATTAAACTTTTTGTCTTTTTTCTCTTGTAACACGGCCAGTGCTTATTAGATTATTTGCCAGCCCAGAAGAGGACGTTGGGGTCCGGGACGATTTCCTCTGTGCTCCGGCAAGCTGGGGACCCGCCGAAGCCCCACAGTGGCTGGTGCGGCCCGTGAGCCACGATGGCAGCAGGGGACGGTGCGAGGATGCCCGAGCCCTGCTCTCTCCGCAGAGCTGCTTCTCTCTAGTTCGAGGCAGGCGGGATGCGGGGACCAGGTCGCCGTGGCCACAGTGCCGCAGCCGCCTCTCCCCTGGCCGTCCCCAGGCTACCGTCTCGGGACGCCGCACAACGAACGGAGTTCACAGACTTTCCAGATAAGCGAGCAAAGGGAAGCAAGCGTCGTCTTGGAAAGTAAAGTTTATTTAGGAGAAATGGCAGACTCAAGACTCCCAGGTGGGTGGTCCCCGGAGGGGCGGAGAGAGCCACTGGGGACTTGCTCTCGGAATACAGTCGAAGGCTCCGCTAGTCCTGCAGTGGGGCAGCTCATGTGGTTGCCCCCTCCACTACTCGCACCCCTCATCTGCCCTTTGTTGGTGAAATGCCCTTTGCCTGGTCCTAGGGCGAGCTCCCCTGGGACTCTGCACTTCCATCTCCGGGTTTCCCTTATCTCTGCTGGTGTTCTTACTCCAAAGTTTAGTTATTCTGGGGCCCCCCGCCCTCTCCCTAAAACTGCCTAGTCACTCCTAACCTGCCTACCTGACCGAGGCCTCAGTCAGAGACCAAAAAAATAGGGCAGAGCACCATGGCGACGCCGTAACCTGCGGCTCTGGCTTCATGGACGCCCTGGCGTCAGCTGCTCGCCCTCAGGACGGCCTCCCCGGGGTCCCTGCGTCTCCAAGGCGCTGCTTCCAGACTCCGCGCTGGCCTCAGCGGCTCAGGCAGGACTTCTCTTCCCAAACAGTCTGGGACGTGCGCTCTGGGCACTAGACAACTAGCTTCTTGGTCACTCGTTGGGCTTTACGGTCTAGCTTCTCATCCTGGCTGTTCTGCTCGCTGCGTTTTCCTGGAGCCTCAAGATCGCTGTGAAAGAGGCGCCTGGGCCGGGCCTTTCCTCCCGGCGGCCCGGGACTGTGCCCCCGCCTCAGACGCAGGCCCCCCCAGCAGAGCCCGCCCCGTCCTGCTCGTGCGCACGAGTCTTCTTCGTGATGTCGCTCACGCGTCTGCTGCGTGACGGTGTTTCCGTGTCTTTTGCGCTGTCAAGCTTCGACTGACATGCGTTCCGCCTGCAGGTGCTGCTCTGCTTGGTGTTGACAGGCCTGCTCTTTCCCCACCTGCCGGATTTCCCTCAGTCTTGAGGTTTGGGTCTGGGAGCCTCACCTCCAGTCTCTGCTCTGTGTGGATAGCCCCAGTGAGTGGTGAGGTCAGAGCTATTGCTCAGAAAACACTGGAAGCCAAAATGCCCCATAATTCAGCGGGCACAGGATGGGGGTTAGACGCTGTTGGAGTCTGTGCCTCGGGAAGGATCCGCCATGGAAGGATGAGGTGCTGCTGCGGGCCGGGCCGGCACCGCGAGCACAGAGGCTGTCCCGGGGATGGAGGACAAAAGAAACAAGGAAACTGGAAAGGAGGCACTTTAAGACCAGAGCGTGGCTTGACCCTGAGGCGCCTGCCATGTGGAGTGTCAGACCGAAAGTAAAGACAGGAGAGTGAGCGCGATCTCCAGACTCTCCGGAATCCGCTTATATCCCAGAGACAGGTGCTACATAAAACTCTACACACTTAGTTAAAAGTCAGCAAGCCACTCCATGAAGGCGTGAACCTCCCAAAGTGAAGATGCTACCAGGGCAGTCTCTTCCCTGGCCGGGGCAGCGGCCTCCTGCCCCCTGTGCCCGGGCAGGTGCTTCTCCAGCTCTCTCCTCTGCAGGGCAGCGGCCTCCTGCCCCCTGTGCCCGGGGAAGGTGCTTCTCCTCCAGCTCTCTCCCTTGCAGGGCAGCGGTCTCCTGCCCCCTGTGCCCGGGCAGGTGCTTCTCCTCCAGCTCTCTGCTCTGCAGGGCAGTGGCCTCCTGCCCCCTGTGCCCGGGCAGGTGCTTCTCCTCCCAGCTCTCTCCCCTGCAGGGCAGCCCCCTGTGCCCGGGGAAGGTGCTTCTCCTCCCAGCTCTCTCCCTTGCAGGGCAGCGGTCTCCTGCCCCCTGTGCCCGGGCAGGTGCTTCTCCAGCTCTCTGCTCTGCAGGGCAGTGGCCTCCTGCCCCCTGTGCCCGGGCAGGTGCTTCTCC
>JAGFMF010011648.1:581406-681957 GCA_019455555.1 Galemys pyrenaicus | reverse complement strand
CAGTCCGTCTGACCTCACAGGACCATCTGACCTCACAGGACCATCTGGCCTCACAGTCCGTCTGACCTCACAGTCCGTCTGACCTCACAGGACCATCTGGCCTCATAGGACCATCTAACCTCACAGGACCATTGACCTCACAGGGCATCTGACCTCAAGGCCGTCTGACCTCACAGGCCGTCTGACCTCACAGTCCATCTGACCTCACAGGACCATCTGACCTCACAGGACCATCTGACCTCACAGTCCATCTGACCTCACAGTCCATCTGACCTCACAGGACCATCTGGCCTCATAGGACCATCTAACCTCACAGGACCATTGACCTCAAGGCCATCTGACCTCACAGAGCTGTGTGACACTGTCCGTGGGAGACGGACATGTGTGGCCCTGCTACCCAGGCGAGTGCAGCAAGGTGGGGCTTAGGGGACATGACACAGGCACCAACGAGGGTGCGGGAAACACAGCTGCCGCAGCCATGCGGGACAGGAGGCCGGGCCGCTGAGAGTGCTGGGGGGCGGGGGCGCCGGGCACACGTCTGTGCTGGCACCGAGCATCGCCACGGCCAGTCCGTGTCTCTCTGAGCCGTAGTCTCTGGAGGACACAGCCCACGCCGCCTGTGTCCATGGACCTGCCCTGAACGTCCAGGCTGCTGCCACGGTTGGTGCTGGAGGGAGTCGGTGCAGACCCCCACGAACTGCCTTTCGTACTCTCTGGATGCATAGCAAGGAGGGACTGCAGGGCTGAGGCTACCAGGGGACGGAGGTGCTGGGCGGGACTGAGGTGCTGGGTGGGGACGGAGGTGCTGGGTGGGACTGAGGGTGCAGGGGTGTACTGGAGAAGGTGTGAACCTGTGCCCCTAAACCACATATAGCATTTAGACCCAAGTTGGCTCCATATAAAAATAGTCACAAAATGAACAAGTCAGCTCAGCACTTTGCAATGGTGCACATTTTCACAGTGCTTCAAATTTTAATTAAGAAAAAAAAGTGTGTCCCTCTGCTGTCATGGACTTGTCCCCCCAAACGGCTACTGGGAGCAGCCGGCTCAGGTCACACAAAGCTCTGAAGAAGCAACGTGCCCCTGAATCGAAAGGGGGTTTGTCTCTCAGGGGCAGAAGGCTGAGCCAGAATGGGATTGCCTATTAAAAGCAGGAGCTTGCTATTTGCAGGGAACATGCGGGGATGAGTTATTGTCGATGATTAACGGCACCAACCTCCTTCCCCACTTGTATGACAAATCAAAAAATTTAAATAACCTTGTATGAGATTTTATCGTAACAGTTTGTGCAGAACATTGGTGCGTAGGTGCCATACGCCAGTTGTTGTCTCGTAAGTGTAGAGACATCACGTAGAGTAGTAGGTTTTTCACGAGAGTGTAGATAGTAGCTGCCAACGTCTCAGATCAACCAGGGCCTTCCGACTTCCAATCCAAATTACAATATCGGTGGAAATGAAAGTAAACTTTGGAAAAACTAAGAGTATATCAAACATATCAAGAGAGAGAAAGCACATGAAAGGGGTCGCAAAACCGACGACGGTAATGACTGCCGATACCACATGCTGGGAATACTACTCAGCTGTGAAAAGTAAGGCATTTTGCAATGTAATAACGTGGCTGAAACTGGAGGGGGAAATAAGTCAGAAGGAGAAGGATGACTACCTGATGCTTTCCCTTGTATGTGGAGTATGAAGAAACAAAAGAACAGACGAAACTAAACCAGAACAGGTCCTAGAAGTCTGACTATAGAATGAGGCTATGGGAGGGGAGGGGGAGAGGAAAAGTGTGAAGCAAGGGGGGTCCAGCAGATCGAAGGGCGCTGTGGTGGGGGCGGTGTGAGAGCCCACACCCAGATAGCTCTGAACCTGGAGCCGCAAGTCACAGTGTCGTGCAGCAACACGCCCTCAACGAACAACACAGGCCTCCCTGTGGCGCAGGGGCTGAGCACCGCACTACAAAGCATCTGCAGCCACCGCACATCAGTAAGATCCCCAGCCAGGGAGGGGACCCCCAGGGTGCCCCAGACCGCTCCTGCCTCCCCGCTGCCCCCTCACCAGTGTGTTTCAGTGGATCTGCCTGCTCTGCTCCCCACTCTGTCTCTGGTGAGTCCTCTCACCCCCGCACCTCTGGCCTGTACCCCAGTTCTCGTATGCATAAATAAATCTTTAAAAAATACAATTTAAAACAAAAGAATAAGTAAAAGTATAAAATGATAAATAAAAAGACAGTCAGCTGCTAGGCAATCATACCAGGGAAGAAATAAAAACACACACACACTCGCTCCAAACGTTCACTGCAACTTTGCCCACACAGGGCTGAAAACTAGAAACCAACGAGATCTTCCTCAACAGAGAAAGAAGCACCCGAGGAGCCTTCTGGGGCAGGCACATCGAGGAGGAGGGAGCTGGCTGCCAACCCCAGGACGGGAGGAGGGAGAGGGGCTGGACGGCGGTAGACTCCCATTGCC
Source organism: Galemys pyrenaicus (assembly GCA_019455555.1). Classification (NCBI taxonomy): domain Eukaryota; kingdom Metazoa; phylum Chordata; class Mammalia; order Eulipotyphla; family Talpidae; genus Galemys; species Galemys pyrenaicus. The sequence continues at coordinate 679,490 of JAGFMF010011648.1, read as the reverse complement.
AGGGCTCCGTCGGCTCCACGCCAGGCTTTCTCATCCCGCGTGCAGGTGGGCGGCTTCTCCACTGCTTCAGGGGCATGGCGTCCTCCCTGACTGGTCCCCTGCAGCCCTCTGCATGGTGCGTCCATGGGCCTGGTCTCACCTCCCGTGCACCCCAATTGCGAGAGGGTTTTCCTGCCGCCACGGAGCCAGCCCCCCTCCCCCCCCCCCGGCTGGCTGCCAGCCTGATGGCGACGGCTCCAGCCTCCCAGCGCACTTGGTGCGTCTTCGAGTCCCGTCCGGGCTCATCCCCTGCGCGGCGGCAACGTGCTAGCTCAGGTCCACGTCGCGCTCCTGGCGTCAGGCGGTGCGAGCCTACCCCTGCCGGCCCACTCTCAGCTCTCCGCCAATCTCCCTTTTAGACACTCCTAGTGCTTGTGTTTTTTGCTACCCCCACTTAAAAGATGCCTGGCTTGTTAAAACTGCTGATGCAGAAAAGGAAACTAAACCTTGGTCATCTGATGCTACGGCTGTTTCAACTCACCATAGCGCCTTGTAAAGGAGTGTTCCGCTGCCCGAGTTTGCAGAAGTTTCAGAGAAAATTAGTTTAAAGTTGGCAAAGGACAGGAGGTTTTGTAGTTGAGGTTGAAACTCTCACATTCTAATTTTTAGTGGCTTCGCCATAAAAGAGGTGCTTTGACGTCAGTGTAAAGGGATCTGAGGACAGCGTACTTCAAACCTTCACTTTACGGCAGAGATGGAGACGCGAAGAACCTCACAGAGACAGGCCGGCCCGCGTGCCAGGGCCTCCTAGTTCCCGCCAGGCTTCTTTCTACCCATCAGGCCACCTCCAAGAAGTAACTCAATCTCAGGGGGCATCTTGGGACCCCTCAATCACAGGGGTCCTAAGTGCGGGGCTGGACAAATCCGAATCCTGTTATAAGACCGGCACTGGGAGGAAGGACAAAGCACCACAGAGAGGAATGAGGATGCCAAGCCAATCGCTCTGCTCTCACACTGGCCCTTCTCGCCAGCATGCTGCAGAGCCCCGCCCTGCCCCGCAGCCCCTTCCCATCAAAGGGCACCCCAGGACAGAAGCTGCACCCCGCGAGCCCCACAGTGGCTCTGTCCACTACCTGGAGACAGAAGAAAGACACACGTGTTCCATCATCTTAAAATGCAGTTTGAATATTTCTGAGAAACAACCGTGCAGGAGCTGAGCTTCTAAATCTCGAAGGTTGTGCCACAGAGGGGAACTTTTCCATCAAAGGAAAGTGCACGCGAAGGGGATGGGAAATGGCAAACTGAGAGAAAATTACAGCGTGTGCGAGATGAGTCGTCAAGAAAGTCATTTCTGCAGAGAGGACTTAGCCACACGGGAAGATCTGTCATTCCGAATCTGAGATTTCACATGCAGTTTAAGAGTTCTGAGCGGTGGTGGCTGTGCACAGGGCTACCCGCTGAAGCACCGTTGCTTGGGGGAGAAAATGGTTTTCTTCCTGGTGTTGTAAATAAAAGTACCTTAGTGATTAAAGCCACAGATGTCTCCATATTCCGTGTCTATATATTTTTATTGCATTTCTGTAGCTGCGTGTGCATGCCTACATACAGATGAGCACAACGCCCACCACACAATTCCTGGTTTGCTTCTCTTAAAACATTTTCATTGGTTTGGCAGAAGGTTCTATTCAGCTCTTCTTCGGCCCATTTCTTGCTTGGGTTAACTGTTCTGTTTCTGTTGAGACCTACGAGCTTTACGCCCCTCACGATCAGCCATCAGATGCACGACGTGCAAATGCTTCTCCCTCTCAGGAGGGTGTCTTTTTGCTGCGTCTCCTGCTGTGCAGGAGCTTATTGGGGGGCTGGGCCCCATTTGTTCATATTCGCCTTTTCTATTCTTGAGGCTGGAGACAGATCCATGAAGACATGGCTGACGCCGATGGCGTGGGTGCTGGCCTGGTTTGGCTGCAGCTATTTTATTCCAGGTCTCCTGTGTGTCCATCTTGAGTGGACACTCAGGTGGCACATGAGGTATGCTCCGCCTGTCTCGCTGGAGCTCACATCAAAGGCACAGTTGAGCAGGACCCCAGGCCTGGGGCACTGGCCACAGAGTGGCAGCCACACTCAGGACGTATTCCCCTCCCGGGGATGGACTCCAGTTCACGCGGTCTGTGCCCCTGGGTCACCAGCGTGGAGGGCCAGGCCCCAGGCTGGGGCAGGCAGCAGACGTTGTCCGGCACTAAGGAGGCCAGTGAGGAAGAAGAGAGCCTCAAAATACTCAAACTGGATCTGCCACTAGCCACAGCCCCACGCGCAGGCGTGCATCCGAAGCAGCTAGACACCACCCCGGGAGCGCCGGCCCCTGCGTCCCCCGCAGCACGACGGGCAGCGGCCGGGTCCTGGAGGCCTGAGTGCCCAGCGGCCGCGCGGACGAGGATGAGGGCTGCACCGGTGACGGGAAGCTGCTCGCCACGAGCATGCAGACTCCGGCCAGTGGCGGCCACATGGGTGGGCTGAGGGTCGTGCTGAGCAAAGTGGGCCGGACGGAGAAGGCCAGGGCAGGAGACTCCACCCAAGCGGAGCGTAAAGAAACAAAGGCGCAGACTAAGCTAATCCAAAGCCCAAAGCCGGCCCTCAGAATCTGGCTGCAGAACTGAGGCTCGGCGACGGGGAGCGGACGCGGCCAGGCGTTGCACGGGTGCTGGCGGAGGACTGCGGGGTTTTGAGGTGACCGCGCCCCTGTGAAGGGCATGAGCCTGTGCCCCTAAACGAGAGCATTGCAGACCAGCGTTTCCTCAGTGGAGTAAATGAAATGACGGAACCGTAAAGAATCCCCACAGCTGCTGCGAGCCAGCAGTGCCGCGTGCCCCGCAGAGACGCCGCTGCAGGTGGAGGCGGAAGGCGCACCCCAGGCGGACAAGCGGAGCCTTCCGGGGGCGGCCTCTAGCTCACTCTGCGGTCCAAGGCCCTGGGGCCCGCATCCGTGGGGTCGGGAGAAACACACGGGAGCAGGTGCGTCCCGGCCGAGGGCGGGCCGGGTGGACAGGCGGACGGGCCCGCTGCAGGCCGCTGCTGTGCCACGCGAGCCTTGGAGACACACCATCTGATTTGCCGTCGTACTGCAGGTAACCGCATTTTCCCCGGTGGAGCACTGGAAATTACTTACCTTCTGATTTTAGGGTAATTACAGTGCGAGTGCACGTAATTAGTGCTGCGAGATCGCTGCTCTATTTATTTCCCCAAATGAATCACGGCCCAGGCAGGGCGGCTCGAAGTCCAGGTTTAAAATTCCAAGTGCTACGGATAATCCGACGGCGGCGCCACCATCACAGCTGACGCTTGCGCTCTCCTCGGAAATAGTCTCCCGGCCAGACGGAGGGAAGAGCCAAGCTGAGAGAGGTGGACTGTCCATCCGTGAGGGGGCCTCGGACGCTGTGACTGCGGGGGGCGGGGGCTTCGGACTCGCAAACCACCAGCACAGCTCTGCGTCCAGGCGCCCTGCGTGGTAAGCGTTCATTCAGCAGACGCTCGGCGCTGGGACAGGCGAGCTGCAGAGCTGCAGAGCCTCCTGCCTGCAGGCGTGAGCCACCCTCCGGCGCACCCTGGCTTCCCAGCCCAGGGCCTTGCACTTAGGAAGTGGCCACCGCCCCCTCTGTCCTTCCAGTAGGACATGGGGCTGCCCTCCCCGAGCCCTGCCCCTCCTCGCCCAGGCTCTGTCTGGGTCTCCCTGGAAACGGCACCTATGGAGAAAATCACTCCGAGCCCACACGGCGGGTCTTCTCCCACACACCTTGGGAAAAACAAAACCGAAAAGGGGTTGTCAAGGATCTATAGCAACAGCAACTTTCATTTTCTGCTGGTGTGAACTTGAACGTGACTGACATTTTGGGAAGAAATAGGCAATATTGAGTAAATCAGAAGGTGATTATCTCCCACAGCCAAGAATCCCACCTCTGCGTTACGGATTAGGAACAAGTCTCAGGAGCCCGCCCGGAGGGAGGCCCAGGCAGTGCGGTCCCTAGAAGGGGAAAGAAGGAGCGAGAGACCCCGCAAGGGGAGAGGGGGCACGCGGGCGCCGTGCACAGAATAACGAGAGACGCAGCTCCGGCCGGGGGCCAGAAGCTACTTTGTCAGATTTGGTAATTCGGAGACATCGTGTGGAATGAGAGAAAGTAAGTTGCAGGCAAGAATGTAGCTCCGACCCTCCTAACGCAGCAGGGAAGCACCAGCACCTACTCCATCTACGCCCCCGTTGCCTGAGCTCCGGGAAGGGAAAACTCGGGTTCCGGGAGGGGTGTCCGCGGGGAGGGCAGGTGCCGGTGTGGGGAGCGTGGCTCCTCTGACCTCGTCCGGTGCCCACAGCTGGCACTGGCGTCTCACTGCGGCTGGAGCCTTACCCTTCGCGAAGTTCACACCCTTCTGCTGCTGCTTTCTGAGAAAACCTTTCCAGAATAGTCTGCCACAATTACAGAGTGTTCTGTGTGTAAAAATGCTACTTGTAAAAGCATACACCAGGCTCAGCAAGCCACAGCACCTGAAACCAGAGGAACTGGGAAAGCTGAGGCATTCTCTTCCTTCCCTTCTTATTCAGCGGAGCTCCTTTTAATTCAGCAAAGCTGTGACAATTTCATGTGAAAAAGTGAAAAAACTACATAAACATGCAAATAAGTGATTGCTCTCTGCGACACTCAGAGCTTCGTTTTATATCTATAAATCAAAGAGAATATTCATCATGTGAAATTTGCAATCATATCTTTGTCTTCAGAAAAAAATAAGTTCCTCTCGAGAAGACAAGCCGTATTGGGATAAAATACGTGTAAGGGACACATCTGACATGGGACTATTATCAAGTATACAAACACTGTCAAAACTCACCAATGAGAAAACAAACGGAGCAAGACAAGCCAAAGGCCGAACAGGCACCGCCTCCAGGGAGACGCACGACGCGGAAACGCAGGGGAGCGGACCCGTGGGGCCCTGGACCCTCGGCTCGCCCCTGCACCCCTCCCAGCCGTCACCGCGTGTCCTCCCACGAAGCCAGAAGGGACTCCTCGAGAACACCACGGACGCTCGCCAGGTGTGCCCGGCGGGCCCTCCCCGGAGCGCTCATGCCAAGCTGGTGCTGAGCAGGCCAGGTGGGCCCCAGGCCCGCGGGCTGGACCCAGACGTGCACGCTGCTGAACGCCCGGCGCGCGCTGCCTAAGGAGCAGCGGGGTCTAGAAGACAAACTGCCGCCCCCAGCAGACTCCCTCGAGGCACCACTGGCTCCGTGTCTCAGGGTGCTGCAGCAAATCAAGCAAACGGCTGCAGTTAGCAGCAGCCAGTGTGGACTGAAATTCACAGGGTGCCCTTGCTCGGACGCACCCTTCGCCTGCCCCTTCTCCAGACCATACTCCGGTCCAGAGGCCCCGGCTAGCAACTGCAGAACGGCGGCCTCCACGTGGGCCGGCTGGGCTGGTCACGCCTCAGAGGACCTGCCAGGCCTGGGCCGGCTGGGCACTGGCAGGCACTGGCTTCCATGGAGCTCAGCCCCAGGCTCCTGTCTGCGGTGGTGGCGGTGAGGGGAGGTGGGGCTGGCAGCAGCGCACCCTGGCTAGGAGGTCTGGACGCCAGGCTGGCAGACATGGTGAAGTCCGCGGCCCAGGTGGGCCCCCTGAGCTGTGCCGGGCCTTTGGTGGGAAGCGGCAGGTGCGGGCACCCAGCGTGTGGCCAGCCCACACGGCTCCTCTGGGTTTCCCGGGCTGTGCTCAGGGACTGTCCGCTGCAGGTGCAGCAGGCCCACCTCATTCGCCAGGATCTGCCTGCGGGAGAAGGGTCATGGGCCAGAACAGGGAGGGCACTCACAGCCAGCAGCAAGAGCGCTCGGTGCTGAGGGGTGTCTGCAGTGACCCCCCTACAGCTCAGGCCAGCCCCAGCCAGCAGGGGCCGGGCACGGTGCGGGGGTGGTGCCGGTGACGGGGCGGGCACATGCATGGATGGGCCAGAGCCGGTTCTCAGGCCGGGCAGCCTGCGCCCCAGGGCTGGCGAGGCAGCCCAGCCCGGCGGGAGTTGTGACCTTCAAGTCTTAAGTTGTAGCTGGCGCTGGTCCTCCTAAAGATGGGGTGCACCACTGGGGCAAAGGAAGGCGGGGGGGTAGGTTCCCAGAGGCAGGAATGCAAGTTCTCAGCCCCAGCGGCGCAGACACAGCAGTGAGGAGGGGCGAGCACCGCCCCGCCCCCGCAGAGCCAGGTCCCCGCTCCCTTCAGGGCGCACTTTCATGGGGCCCCTCACCCTGGCACACCCAGGGTGCCAAGAACAGCTCGGCGTCTCCTGGTGCCGGCAGAACATTCTCCTTCGCTGCCCGGGGCGGGCCTGGGCCAAGTGGGTCAGGGCACGTGCACGGCGTCGTCCAGGCTGTGCGCGAACTTCACTGCGGGTGCTCAGCACAGCCGCTGCTTTGAGCAGCTCTACCCACTGCCCACTGAGCAGACACCCACGCGGGCCGCCGTGGCGGGCAGGGCTCAGGCGCGCCGGATGGCCGTGGCGCGAAGGAGCCTGCAGCCGGGACCCGCGCCAGGCCTCTGCAGAGCCTGGGTGAGCCGCGGTCCGCAGCGTCCGCCGCCATCGCCGAGCAACGCGGCTTGGCATTTCCAGTCTGTTCTGCTCGTTTTCTCACTTTGCCTTGTGCTGGTGACAGTGCGTGGCTACACAGAATTCTGGTTTCCAAGAACCGGGATCGGGCTGAGAACACGTCTAATCCGATTATGCGCTCAGGGTCTGCGGGCAGCTTCTCGGTGTCCCGGTTTCCCGCCGCCTCCCGCGCGGACGTCAGGCCAGGCTGCCTGGCCTCGGCTTCCAAGGCCAAGGGCCCAGTCCTGCATCAACCCAGCCTGGCTGGTTGGTGTGTGGACGGCAGAGAAGGCTCTGCGCACCTCTGGCAGCTGCACCTGCCGACCTGCCAGTCGTGAGCGGCGCGAGGCGGTGGGCGCAAGGCGCAGCAAAGTCCATGGACGTTACCGAGAGGAGCCCCCGCGGCAGCGCAGCGTCACCAGGGCGCGGCTCTGAGGCCGGCTGCTGCCCAGGGCACGGCAGAGCTGCACCGGGAAGCCCCGCTGCCCACAGGGCGGTGGGTCTGCCTGCGGGAGAAGGGTCGTGGGGCAGAACAGGGAGGGCACTCACAGCCATGGTTTTCCTGGGGCGTGGGCCGTGCCTGCAGGAACTCAGGAGCACAGCCCGGCCCCAGGCCAGCCGAGCCCGCACGCCGCAGCCCACGCCAGAGGAGGGAAGCCTGGGCCGGCCAGAACCTGCCCTGGCCACCAAGCTGCTGGGCCGGCAGTGGCCCCATGGGCCCCACAGGCCTCTGAAGGATGCGCCAGAAGCACCCCCTTCCCACAGGGACTCCCCGCAGGGCTCATCAGCGCCCACACAGACGCCGGGGGCACAGGGCAGGGGCGGGAAGCACAGAGCTGGAGCCACAGGTCCTGACCCGTCCGGCTCCAACGCTTTGCTGTCCTCTGCGGAAAGTAAGAGGCGCGGCCATTTCTCAGCCTGTATGAGGACGTCTGAAACGGCAGCGTAGATCGGGAACTGTGCAGAAACCCGTGGGCGAGTGTGGCGTTTTGGGAAGCCGGCGCCCTGAGTGCTTTCAGGCCACTGAACTGCTCTGCTGGGGCACCCGGACGGGGTGACCGTGTGTGAGGCGTGTGCGCTCCGAGGCGCACACATGCGCAGAAGTGCAGGAACGGCAGCCTCGACGTCTCAGAAGCCCCGCGCCACTGGGGTGGCGTCCCGGCCTGTCCCGGCCTGTCCTGGCGTTCAGGGCACACCCTGCAGCCTCTTGCCACTGGCGGTGCTGCTTTTCCTCTATGCCCTCTGTAAGTCACATCAACTTTCTTTAAATCGTACTTGGCGACAAAACTTTGCCAGGGATAAATGCCGATTATTTTCGAATGCCTTGCCTGCTTTTATAGATCGGGCTGTAGGTTTTCGTATTTAGTCTGCTAACATGTCACAGTGGACTGATGAGTGCTGGGACCCTGCACCATCTGGGACAGACTCCCCCACCGAGTCTTCTCTTTCTTGCACGTCACAGCAGGTTTGCCAAGACGTTCTGCATCTACTTTCACGGCACCTGCGTCGTGCGCTTCCCTTGTGACACCCTTGTCCGGCCTTGGAGTCCGAGCAGCACGGCCTCAGAGAACGCAGCGCGGGCTTTCCCTCCTGCTTTTAGCAAGTTTTCATGTAGCGCTGACATGGTTTATCCTCAAATATTTGGTAAATTTCACCAGTGAAGGGTCTGGGCACGGAGACTGTAGAGGGGAAGTGTTTTTCTCAGAGAGCATTCTTTGTCTACGTATAATCAGGCTGTAATAATAGCCGCAATCAAGATATTGTTCCCTCTCGTGTGGGTTTCGGTCCTTTGTGTCCTTAGAGAAGTTTCCCGCTTCGTCTTCATTGCTGGGGTCTGGTCCTTGCACTGACGTTGTCCAGACGTTCGCTCTGAGGCTTCCGATCGCTCTTGTCACCGTGGCAGTCTCACTGCAAATACGTCCGCGCTGTTGTTTGGAGCGTTTTACTCTGTCAACAAGAGAACTTCACAGCGTTCAGTCTCCAAGAAATCCACATCCAGACCCGCTCCCGGATGCGAGCGCCGACTGCGGCCATCACCTCGAGCGTGCAGGTGACGGGCGCCTGAGCCGCTGGGATGGAGGCGGGGACCGCGTGCGTGGTCTGCGGGGCTCTGTGGGGAGGGGCCAGGTTCCCCGGCACACCAGCGACGGCGACGGGACTGAGAGGCCAGCAGGACAGGCCAGCACAAGCCCGCACAGCTACGCGATGTGCGTGGACACTGCGGCACAGGGGCTCTGACCAGAAGGCCTCGGGAGACGGGGTGCCTGGCAGGCCTGGGGGTACCGGGGTGCCCACCAGGTACCTGTCCCTGGGCCCACTCGGGTGCAGATTGAACCGAACCCCGACAGCAGGGGGTGGCCACTCACTCCCAGGACTTGGGCCTGTGGTCACCGTTCTCTGTCCTGCTGGCCCCCGAGTCTGGGCTCCCTCTGCGCATGTCACAGCACGTTATGGAGCACGCTCCGCCAGCAGGGGGGCGCGTGCTGCGGCACCGCGGATACCTGTCCAGGGCACGCCCTGGCTCCCGGGCCATGAGGGCCCACCCGCGCTGAGCCGGCTCCGGACAGGGCTCAAGCTGCCCGCAGCCCGTCACCGCCGTCCCAGGGGTGTCTGGGCACGTTGCCAGCGCCCCGATACTTGCCCGTCCTGCCTCGCCGGCTGACTGAGCATCACCCACAGTGCTCGTGTTCAGAAGGCCGTCTGCACACAAGCACGTGCAACGCCCGTGCAGGAGTCTTCTCGTCCGCGAGCTTCAGACACTGCTAAAGCCTGTTGTCCAGACCCCGCTTCCCGGTCTTTGTACTTAGCAGGTTTTAGCTGTGTGTCCCACAAAGGGCGCTTCTGGGAGACGCAGGCACTTCTGACTGTAACGCGCACCAGCAGGGCCGCTTCTACCCACTTCACAGCGGGGAAACCCACAGACCAGGAACCCCACAGACTGGGGAGCCCCACAGGTCGGGAGCCCCACAGACAGGGAGACCCCTCAGACCGGGAAGCCCCACGGACCCGGAACCCCACGGATGCCTTGAGGTGGGGGCAGCCCAGGCCGTGCACAGTTACCGCTGCGCCCACGCCCAGGACACGCCCAGCCCGGGCCAGGCCCGCGAGGATGCGGGAGGCTGTTGCTCGTGAGGGCTGCAGGCGCGCACAGCCGGCGCGCACAGGCGGGGACGGCGGCCGGGGAGGACGAGCCTGCGCTCCGGACAGAACCACCGAGCGCGCCAGGCGCTGCAGCGGGGAGCGGTGCCCCGCGGGTATGAAGAGGGAGCCAGGGAGACGCAAACTGGGGTTCTGACGCGTCCTCGGAAAGTCCGAGTCGCGCTAGCTACGAGTCCCGACGGTCGCGGCAGGCACCCAGCGGCTCAGAGTGAGAACTAAAGAGGGCCCGGGCCGCGCCCACCTGGCCAACAGCCCGACGGACTCAGCGCCTCAGGCTGACTCGGATGCCCACCGGATGCCCGGGGGCCTAACTCCAGCGTGGCGGTGTCGGGCTTGGGAGGGTGAGCCCCGCGGCGGATCAGCGTCCAGGTCCGGCAGGTAGGCAGAGGGCTTCCCGGCCTGCCCAGGCGGAAGCAGCCGAGCCGCCGCCCAGCAGCTGGCGCAGCAGCCACTGCCCGCGCCCCCTTCCCCCAGGCCCCTGCGCCCCTCCCCCGCCCCCGTGGCTCTCACCCAGCGTGGTCGGTGGGTCGTGGGCGCTGCGGGGGAGACGCTCACTCTGGCAGGTGCCCTGCGACCCCGACAGCGACCGCCACCCAGAACCTTCACTGGCCCAGGAGCCGCAGGGCCCCTCCCCTGCGCGGTGCGGGCAGCTGAGCCCCAGACACGATGGAAAAGCCATCGTTGTGGAGAATCAAGGCAGACGGGGCAAGGCAGCTGACAGATAACTGGCCGATCACCAAGAGAAGGCGAACCCCCCCCTCCCCCCGCAGGCGGAAGAAACCCCACGGCAGCAGTGGCCAGGGGCTGGGACCCGCAGTGCTGAGGGAGACTTGTTCTCCCAGGGGCCTGCCTGCTGCTGTGGTGGGTTTTGTGCCGAGACCAGCCTGAGAGTGGCAGGCGGGGTGTGGGCTCCTCTCGCTCGCACCCCAGGCCGGACAGCAGGCCCGGACCAGCGTCCAGCCCGGCTGTCACGCACTGCAGCCCCACGCACCTCAGAAGCCACGCACACGGGCTGCTGGTTGGGACCCTGGCCACGGCTGTGCCCGCTGATCGCCGTTCACATTGCCGCCCTTCACGAGAAGGGCGATTTCTTTGGGAATTATTTTGAAAATAAGAAAAGAGGAGAAATTAGCATTTGAACTAAGAAAATCCTCAGCCAAAGCCTCGCCGGCCACCCTCCGGCGGCCAGGGCCGTGTTCCACAGCGACGGCACAGAGCCTCGGCACAGACAAGGACAGAGCCCCTGGCCCTGCAGCAGAGGCCGGCACAGATGGGGCTTTATTAAACCGAAAGGCCGGAGAAGATGCTATCTTCCGTGCCCTCGCAGAGCTGCAAGGGAAGAGCCACTTCAAGCAACAAGACAATTTCCGTTGGCTGGTTTGTTGCCAGGCCTGGGCCCCTCTTTGAGGAAGCGCTTGTGAGGAGCCGGACCTAAAGGAGCCCGCGGCCAGCACCAAGCAGGCTCGCGCTGACAAGACACTGCGGCTGGGGCCGCGCTCAGCGCGGGCATTCAGCCACCCAGGGAGCAGAGACGCCAGGAGCCGGGGCTTAATCAGCGCGGGCAGGGGGCCTCCGACGCATGCCCCAGCGGCTGCTGAGATGAAATCTGCAGGACCAGGGCTCCCAAATAGAGAGTTTACCTCCTGGGGCTGAGAGCCTCGGTCACCGGGGAGGGCAGAAAGTGCGAATCGTAAAGACCAAGTCCCACTCCGACCCCGCGGGGGTTAATCTCACGGATGAACTTGGCTGGTCTGTGATGGGTCGACCCGCCCAAGCCCATGTCGGCGCGAAGGTTTCCTTGTTTGTGGGTACAGTGAAGCCGCTAGACTCTGAGGACAGCGGCGCAGCCTCCATGCTGTGGAGGGCCTCACCCGCCAGCGCGAGGCCTGAAGGGAGAAGACCACATTCCCCAGAGGCAGAAGGAGCTCGCCACCAGGCGTGGGCTGCAGCGCTCCTTCTCCCGGCTCCCTGCGCCGGCCCGGCCCCCACCTCCCTGCCACCGCCGGGAGCAGTTCCTAAGCAGCCCTGTGCCTCCGTCCGCCTCCCGGGGTGGCTGGATTCCACCGACCCTCGTGCCTGGCGGCGGGCGCTCTCTGAGTTTGTGTGTGCGCTGAGTTTGTTCCGCGACGGGCAAGGCTGTCTTGACCGTGCCCCGCACAGGTGGACGGAGCGTTCTCTCGTCCTCAGGGGACTCCGCTGACCGGCCCACCTCATGCCCCGCGCGAGCCCATTACGGCGCATCTGTGCCCTCTGAAAGCTTCTGCCGGAGACATTCAGTCACCTTGCTCCACAGCCGGTCCGCCAGCGCGCCTCCCCCCGCCCCCCCGGCCCGGGAAGCTCAGACCCCCCGCACACCCTGCGCTCGCCCTCGGCAGTCGGGGACTCAGCCCTCTGCGCAAGCGCCCGGCAGAGCCCGAGCCGCGCTGCCCGCGCAACCACAGCGCCGAGCCCCGCCTTCGCAGAGACGCGCGGTGCCTCTGCCGCGAGCCCCACGGCGCAGCCAAGACCCGACGGGTGCGCGTGACTCTGGCCGCGACCATCCCTACCTTGGCAGGTCCAGAGTCCGCTCTGCTCCAAGGAGTGTCCTTTCTGGCCACGCTGGGGTGTACGACGGCGACCTGCGCCCGGCCGGCAGCCTCTGTGTGCCTCCTGCCAAAGCAAGGGGACCGTGAGGCTCCTGTGCGCACCCCGTGGCCACAGACACTTCCCAGAGTGAGGCTTCGGCCCCATGAGCAACACCCCCAAGGCAGACCTGAGGGCTCGGCCTCCACCAGCCCGTGGACCGCCAGCTACAGGCGCCATTCTTTGCTTTTCCTCTGGAGCCCGTTCTTACGTTTACCACATGTCCTTATTTTCTCACTCCATACTCCCGCCAGCGTGAGTGTGTGTGTGCATGTATGTGCATTTGCACGTGTTTGTGTGTGTGCATGTGTGTGCGTTTGCATGCGTGTTTGTGTATGCATGCGTGCGTTTGCATGTGTGTCTGTGTGTGCATGTGTGTGCACAACGTCACTGCAAGCTGACATGCCTTGCGTTTACCGGGTTCTTTATCCCCGGAACAGCCTCTGCTGTTGAGTCTCAGCTGATGAGATATTGCTAGAGAACGTGCTGGCACAGATCCTGCTTTGCATACAACCCCTTGGAGATTCGGCTACAGGTGAGTCTTGTGAGCCCAGCAATGAGCACAGCCTCCTCAGAGGAGCCGCTCGCAGGGGACAAGGCGCGGTGTTCCTAAGTCTGCGTACTTGAGCTTCGGCCCTGGGTTTGCTGTGTGTGTTTGGACTTCTGAGACGCGCTCCCTGTGTCTCTCTAACCCCACAGACCAGCAGAGTTTCTTTTCAAGCTTGAATTTCATCGGGACGGAGATCTTTACTGTGGACTTTTCCCTCTGAGGAGACATTGATACATTCCTTGTTGGTTTCAGGAACCCTTCAGAATGCAAATGTGCTCACCTCTGGGTGCTTCCCTGAGGTGGACGGAAGTCCGCCCTCTGTCCTTTCTGCAGAGAGCCGAAACGAAGGCACTACGTGCAGACCACCGGATTCCTTGGAATAATACGAGCGTGCACGTTCATCACAAGATTTTTTCAACAGTTTGTTTTAGAGAAAATACTGCAAAGATGTTAGGGAGCATGAACTTTTATAATTTAAAGTAATTTTCTCTGGCAATATTTGAAGTTTACTTGGTAGTGACAGATGTGATCTGACATTGCTGTTGCAAACAGTGTGCTTTCTCTTAGAGTTGCTCAGGGCAGGTGATGTCATTTTTGTGTGCATGGATATGAATTTATAATTCTGCTGTCCAGTGAGTGCAGGTAAGACTAGCAACACCACACTAATCAGTGGTGTTATAAAATCATATAAGGTTTTATAAGATTTATAAGATTCCATCTTATAAAATCATATAAATAATGGGCAAACAGTTTCTTATTATAATATTAGGAGAATAAGAAACTAATGTGCTCCACAATGATATTTTATATTAGTGAAGAAACTACAAATTTGGAAAAAAGGAGACAAGCATGACAAATTTTCTGCATATGAGTATGAAAATATGCTAATCAGTTACAGGGAAACAAATGACAGTATGAAAATCTTTGCTGAAAGTAAACAAGGTTATATCCAGAATACTATCATATTGTAATGGTGCTCTATAAATTATTTATAATGGTGGCATATAAATTTTATAAATTACTTTTAAAGAACAAAATAAATTAAAATAATTGCAACAAGATTAATATGTAAATCCATATAAAGTCTAAAATATATAAATTGTTGCATTAGAAACATACATTTTGGGGCTAGTGTAAAAATGCAGAACTTTTTGTATGCAAAAAGTTAAGTGGTCATGAACTTAAACTGGATTGTTACAACTATAAGCTATTTTGTGTAATCCTTAAAGCAACCTTTAAATCCAAACCCCAAAAACCTACAGTAGGTAAATAAAAGCAAAAGAGAAATGAATCACATTCTAACACTAATGAAATCAATATATAGGAGAAAAGAAGTGAAGAAAGGAAATACAAAGCAGCCAGAAACACTGAACACAGCAGCAATGGTGAGTCTCTACCTGTCAGTTGGACTAAATTCTCCCATCAAAATCTCTGGAGTGACTAAATGGATGAAAAACAAGACTCCAGTATATGTTGCTTCCAAAAGACTCATTGCAGCCGTAAGGACACACACAGATTCACGCTGAAGGGAGGGGGCAGACATTCCATGCAAATGGAAACGAAATCAAAACAAGGTTACACTTACAGCAGACATATATTTTTTAAAGATTGACTGTATTTACTTATACATATAGTGTTGGGGTGCAGGCCAGAGGTGCAGAGAGGGTGAGAGACAGCGTGGGGAGCAGAAGAGGCAGATCCACTGAAACCCACTGCTGAGGGGAGAGGTGAGGAGGCAGAAGAGGTCTGCTGTGCCCTGTGGGTCCCCTCGTGGCCGGGGGTGGAGCCTGCTGCAGTGGCTGTGGATGCTTCACAGTGACAAGACTGAACCACTAGGGAGGCCAACATAATATCCTTTAAAACAAAAATGTAACAAGAGGAAAAAAACAGATCAACACACCAAGAAGATAAAATTGCAAATATTTATGCAATGAAAATCAGAATACCTAAATAGATAAAGCAAATATTAACAAACCTGAGGAGTGAAAAAGTCAGCAATACAATATTTAAAAGAGACTTCAAAAATACCACAAGGTGGTAGGTCATCCAAAGAGAAAATCAAAAAGTAAGCGTCGGTGTTGAGCTTTACTTTAGAGCCGATCTACCCAGCCTTCGTATGCAGGACATCCCATTCAATATCAGCAAAACAGGCCTTCTCTGAGCACAACTGCGGTGCTCCCAGGACAGACTGTGTGACAGCACACAAGTCACAGAGCGTTTACTAAGTCTTAATGTATTGAACTCGTATGAAACGACACCAGTCATTTTTTTCCAGCCACAACGGCACGACAGCAGGAAGCAACCGCAGGAACACGTGACGATCCATAAGCACGTGGAAAACACTGTCTCCCTGAAAGCAGTGGCTCAAGGTAAAGATAAAAAAAAGGAAATCCAAAAATATATTGAGAAAAAAACTGGAAACTTGATATCAAAAAATTATGGGGTATAAAAATAGTTGATCTAAGAGGAAAGCTTAGAAAAATAAGTGCCCTTCTAAGTAAAGTGAAAGACCCTAAATAAGCAGCCTAAATTTATGGCCCAGGGACTAGAGAAGGAGGAACAAGTTACCTCTGTCCCTAAAGGTGGTAGAAGAAAGGAAACAAAAGGCAGAGGAGGAACAAATCAAATAAAAAGCAAGCAAACTATGCTTTTTAAAGATAAGCACAATTTAGATCTCGCTTGATGAAGATAAAAAGACGGTTCAAATAAATGAAATAAGACGGCGACATAGAACTACTAAGGCCCGTGGGCTCCCACTGTGGCAAGCACATGTCCCAGGTTCGATGACCCACAGCACGGGCGCAGAGGCCT
The DNA here is from genome assembly GCA_019455555.1 of Galemys pyrenaicus. NCBI lineage: Eukaryota > Metazoa > Chordata > Mammalia > Eulipotyphla > Talpidae > Galemys > Galemys pyrenaicus. The sequence continues at coordinate 663,763 of JAGFMF010011648.1, read as the reverse complement.
AGAAACACACGAGCTGTGCGGCTGACCCAAGAGGAAACCGGGCAGATCAAACACCGGCGAGGCGTGAACAAGTCAAAGACGCCCAACAAGGGAAAGACCAGCATCGAGCGGCTTCACTCGTGGATTCTAGCAAACATTAAATAATTGATACAAATCTTTCTCAAACTCTTCCCAAAGAAAAGAAAAAAGAGGAGGGAGCACTTCCAGACTCATTTCAGGAGGGCAGAAGAGTGCTGGCGCCGAAACCGAGCAGGCAGAAGAAGCCGCTCGCCTTCTCCCTGGAGCACCGGGTCCGCTCCCTCGCGGCCCACCTGCTCCCGAGTCCTCCTCACCGCTCACTCTCAGTGGCCACACGAACGACGAGGGAACCCACTGTTTACAGAAACCAAGTGCACAGCGCCGCGGTGAGCTCCAAGTCATCCCTGGCTAAGCCTCCTTCTCACACTTCACCCCACGCTTGGCTCAGAGCTGTGCTGAGAAGCCATCAGCTGTGCCGGGGCTGTGCTGCACCCGCTAAGACGCTGCAGGACTAGAACGTCTGGGCTTGGCCTCAGCCCCGCCTCGCGCCGGGTCTGTTAAGGGGCTCGCAGCGGCGCCCGCCTCTCGACCAGAGCAGGGTCTGCACAGGACTCCCTGTCTGTCGCCCAGCTCTGCGCCCCAGTGAGCCTCTGGATCCTCTTCGTTGGACAGCGAGGCTGTTCATCCTGCTTATATTTGTCTCACACACTTGCTAGTTGTTCGCCGTGAGGAGCTGAGCAGATGCTTTCTGGTCTCCAGACTCGGCTAAATGGCTGGAGGCGTTGAAAAGAAACACGGTCCGTACAGTTAGGAAAATGAAGGCTGCGAAGACTGTGAGCTCTGTGCGCGCGAGAGCTACTTTTGGTAAATTCTGCCAAGAAGACGGTGGAACCCGTCTTCATTTCCTCCGGGGATGCTCGGCAGAGGAGAGGGAGCGGCACGTGAGCAGCGGTGACCAGCCGGCTCTGCCCCACTCGCTGCAGCCTCCTGGTTCAGACGATGAAGTGGATGGACGGTCACACTGGCCGGTCGGGGCGTGGAAGCTGCGGTGGGAGTGAAGCCTCAGCCTCGGCTTCACCCCTCTGACCCGCTCTGCGCACAGCAGGATTTAGGGCTGGAAGCACATAGACCCTCTACCTTGAGTTTGGACAATGCTAATGACCAACGCAAAACTTGATTTTCCAGAATCAAAAAATCAACCTCCAGAATAAGCTGTAAATGCTGTAGGAAGACGATCCTTGTGCATCTAAAACAAATCACCAGACACATGCACTATAAGCCGTCAGCAACAAGCATTTCTGGTGGAGACCCGGTATTGCTAGAAAGCTGTGCTGAGGGGGCAGAGGTTAGTCACTGATGGTTTTATTTGATGACCTACAGTCTGATTACTGTTATTATTTACTTTTAAAACCAGGATTTTCTGAAACTGTAAAAGTTATGTTTTGGTACCTCTTTCAATTGACCAACATTTTTAAGTATGCAAAGAGGATTTTGATCAATCAATCTTATTATTTGGGATGCAAAAAATAATAGTGTCATTTACACTTGTCAGATAAATGCTTTTTCCCTCTAAGTCTCACATAATAAAAACTTGAGGGGCATCCCTCACCATGCAGATCTCACCCCAGCACAGAGTGAGGGCATGGAGCTTGAGTGGGGCCGGGGTTCACTCTGAGCTAATCCTGTTAATTTACTTTTAGTCTCAGTCCCACGCTTCAAGCTTTCTGGAGAAAAATAATGCTTGCGATCCAATGTGTTAAATACACAACCGCAAACTGTTCTACATAATTATTTTTTTGAAGATTTATTTATTGATGCACACAAGAGCTGGGGTACAGGCCAGAAGCAAGGGGTGAGAGGATTCACCAGAGACAGAGTGGGGAGTAGAACAGGCGGATCCACTGAAACCCACTGCTGTGGGGAGCAGTGGGTGAGGCAGGCAAGGTCTGCTGCGCCCTGTGGGTCCCCTCCCTGGCCGGAGGCAGGGATCGAACTCGTGCTGCAGTGGCTGCGGTTTGCTTCATAGTGCATTACTCAACCCAATGTGCCACCAGGGAGGCCCCCAGTTTATGAGTTTTTAAATATTTTCTTATTCAAAAATTAACTCAAAACATTTAAAATAATTTATTTTAACTTCTTAAATTGCACATTAATAAGTGGAGGAGAAGGAGGGAGGGATACAGGCAGTAATAGAGGGATAGAGGAAAGGAATGTAGGGAGGAAGGAAGAGAGAGAAGAAAGGAAGGGAGGGAGGGAGGGAGGAGGGAGGGAGGGAGGGAGGAGGGAGGGAGGGAGGGAGGAGGGAGGGAGGAGGGAGGGAGGGAGGGAGGAGGGAGGGAGGAGGGAGGGAGGGAGAGGATAGAATATGATTGCATGATCTGAGTCATGGCTCAAACCTTCCTGGCTTTAGATAGTGGCCGTCTGACAACCTACAGATAGCTTTGTTTGTGAGGAAAACCTATTGATTCTCTATTTTATGGCTCAGTCTGCCTCAAGATTGTCAGTGGGTTATCCCACTGATTTTAAACTGTAAGCCAATGCTAATTCAATGCACTTCATCTAAGAAGCACTTCAACTACTAATATGCATTCAAATAAAATGAAGGCACATTTCTGCATGATCACCATCAGATATGAATCTAAATACGAGCACTAATGTGAATTCAAGGCAGCCCCACCATGCGAACCAGGTGAGCGTCCCTCTCCCACACGTGCGGTGCGCCGGCTCGGGGTATGGCCTCTGGGTGACGGCACTTCGCTGGGTGGCAGAGTCAGGTGTGGCCCCGAACAGACTGTGGCCCCAGGGCGGCGGGGTTTTAACCTCAGCACTGCATCTGCTTAACTCTGTGGCTCTGGGACAAGGAACAGAACCTCTTTCTGTCTGGACTTCTTCCTCTATGACGTAGATATAATAATAGTGTATATTTCATAAAGTCGTTTTAATGAGTATATAAATCGCCATATAGAGGGCACTGGACAGTAATTCACACCTGCAGATTAGCTGTTATGACAGATGGTTTCACAGGTTATGATTTGGGGGACAGCCCACAGTGCAGACACTGCTTCTCCAAGTGTAGTGGTAGGATACCAGGTCACATAACTCAGTGAATAACATGGCCAAGATATTATAACTGTCCCGGCTTGGATCCCTCCACTAAATTAAGCAGAACTTAAACATTCAGCACCACAGGCAGTGGACAGAGGTTGTGCGTGAAATAGTGGGTGTGCCTTCCAGGGAATTCAAAAAAGACCAGGACTTCTAGGTTAAAGAAAATTTCAAACTGGATAGAAGCACATGTTTTTTCCTCTTGGATTTTGATAAGCTGACCTTTGGCTATTTGAAAGGTGCTCTCTGCTGACCTGGTCCTCCACTGACGGCCCCAGGTGGAGACCTTCGCCCTGGCCTCTGGTCTCTGCAGCGTGTGCTCTGGCTCAGCGGGTGCGCTTCAGCATTCCAAGTAGGCACTAAGATAAAATTCTGTGCATTTACATAAGAGTTTGCTCAGAAGATGCTATGTTCACATGATTAAACCAAATTAGTGTGTGTGTGTGACATAGAGCGATTTAGGGGGAGCATGGGGGGGCCCGCTTTAGCAGGTTGTGCAGAGATTTCTTATCCATGTGAGGACTTTGTACGCAGGAAGGGCCCTCCTCCGGGGCGGGGTCTCCCCATCCTAGCTCATCCCCCCAGAGGTCCATGAGCACCGGGGAGGGGTGGGTCCTTTCCCTCCAGCTGTCGGTCAGCGAGGGGGAGGGCGAATTCTTGCTAGATCAGTGAGCCAGTGCAAGGCGAAGGGATGGCTTGTGGGTGAAGCTGTGGCCTTTTCTCTGAGTGGCCCATGTGCATGCCCCTGGGTGACACCTGGCTGGGTTTCTGCAGGACTCGATTAAAGACCTCAGCCTGTTCTTCTATTGGAAATGTTCTTTGTGATAATTCACTTCGCCACTTCACGATTAAGATAGTCATTTAAAATACCGAATTCAAATACAGGACATTTTCATCCCATCAACACTGTAACTATCTCTCCGGCCCATTCTGGTGCGCTGCACTTGGCAGCCCAGAGGAGTTGCAATATTTTTTAAAGGCGTTTATTGGAAGTCAGGCATTAGTGGAGAATCCTGGATCTGGTTCTGGAGGCTGGTGGACACAAATAGTTTGTCATGAAGTTGATCTACTGCGGGCTCTGAAAATACATATTCATAAAGGTTGCTGGTTCTAATCAAATACTGCAAATTGCACATAAATGACCAAACCAGTGCAGGGGAGGGAGAGGGAATGGGCTACGCCCCAGGCCGCGGCAGGAGTAGACCACAGAAAAAAACAAACTGAACAAATCCTGGGTGACGGGTGGGACAGGTGGAGCTAAAGTGGCAAAATAAAGATTGTCCGGGCAGAACACAAAAGATGGTGACTAGTGAGATTTCGTGATGAAAACCATTAACGTGAGTCCGTTCCTTTATGCTTTATGTCCTGGTATTTCATGAGGAGGCATCTCATTTATTTTTAATGACTCAGTCAGTACTATTTGAAAAAGCCACATCAATGTGACAACACCTAAATCACCACTAGCTTTTATTAAATGAGTATGGAGATCATCTGGTGGGATTCCTAAAAATAAACAAAATTTAATATAAGGCTATTAATGGGGTTAGTGACCCCATTCCAGTGATGGGGTCTCAGAAACCAAGTGAGAAACGCCACAATCACCTACTGTGTGCACGCCACACCGTGGATGCATGCCTGGATGCTGAGTACAGCCAGAGCTGGACACATGCTCAGAACGGTGCAATTTTCTGTCGATGGTATTTGCGAACTGGAAGAAAATATTCTCCATATGATCATGCATATATTTATAGCACTATATACCAACCAAATTGCCCAGAAAATACAGTGATGTTGAGGGCTAATAAATATACTGGTCTTAGAGATGAACAGAAATAGTCTAATTCTAGTTTTGTAAAATATGAGCCTGCAGTCAGTAAATATGTGGCATTCTTTGTCCTCCCAGCCTGCGGGGAACGCCTTTACTTTCCTATATACTCTTTTTATTTAAGATTAATTTTTACTTATTTATGCATACAAGAACTGGGGTACAGGCCAGAGGTGTGGGGGGGAGAGGACTCCCCAGAGACAGAGTGGGAAGCAGAACAGGTGGATCCACTGAAACACACTGCTGAGGGAGCGGCGGGAGACAGGGAGTCTGCTGCACCGTGGGGGTCCCCTCCCGGGCTGGGGACCGAACTCAGGCTAAGGTGGCTGGCTATAGCTTGACAGTGCTCACACCTTAACCCCTGCACCACCAGGGAGACCCTTCCCTGCACACTCTTTACTATGCTCTTCATCTGTCACTATTTTGCCACTTTGGTCTCCTTGCAGCGGTGGTGACATCAACGTGACTTCGCATAACTGATGCTAACCTTGATCTTTTCCAGACGCCACCCTTTGGGAGGAAGTCACTATAAGCAGAGTGTTATGGAGTAGGGCTTTGCGGCCATCTTCCTTAACGGTGGGGAATACCCGTAAGTCACTTGGGAGTCTTGCCCATGGGAGGGATGTCCCCGCATTTACTCATCTGCTCAATCCTTAATTTTTAATAGCATGCACTCAGGTATTTATATTGTCTGAAGTTGTACTTCATGTTACTTTGGTTAAATTATTCCGGTACGTAGCCTCCCTTAGCAAGAATGGTTCGAGGTTCTTCGATTTCTTTGTGTGATCTCACCATTCTTTTTATCACGGAGACCCCCGGTACGGGTATCCCAAGTCCACTCATTCCTTTGAAGGACGGCATCCATTTTTGATGCCGTTTTAAGTCACACATTTTATTGATTTCAAATTCGAATTGTTCTGTGTGTGTATCTGAGAAAATAACTGCCTTGTCTATTAACCCTGTGTCCTGCGGTCTTGGTATAGCACTTACTGGTCCCAGAAATATTCGCTGCTGTTCTCGATTCTTTGGCACTCTGCACAGACAGTTGTGTCGCTGGCACACAAGAGGCACCGTGCCGCCTCCTTCCCAAGCTGCGCGTTTTGTGACGTGCCTTCCAGCCGCTGGCTCTGCCTGGGCTGTGCCCGTGTGCCCAGCAGCCTGCTGTGGCGCTCCTCACCCGTGAGGCGCTGGCCCTGATTTCCAGTGTTTCCTCTTTTTTTTTTTTTTTTTTTTTTTTTCAGATTTATTTATTTATGCATAAAGTTGCTGGGGTACAGGCCAGCGGTGAGAGGAGAGGGGAGGTGAGAGGTGGTGAGAGGAATCCCCAGAGACAGAGCGGGGAGCAGAACAGGTGGGTCCACTGAAACACCCTGCTGAGGGGCAGCGGGGAGACAGGAAATGTCTGCTGCACCCTGGGGGTCCCCCTCCCTGGCCGGGGGTCAGAGTCACGCTGCAGTGGCTGCAGAAGCCCCACAGTGTGGCTCTCAACCCTTTGTGCCACCAGGGAGGCCCCAGTATTTTCTCTTCATTCATTGTTAGTATGCCCTTCTCTGTGCTCGCTTGAACCCACTTTTCTTCCACGTGACTCACAGAGTTCTCATTAGAGCTTGTCATACTGGTCACTGACGTCACAGCACCCTGTCTGACAACTGCAGCCCCACTGCCATGCCGGAGTCTGTTTCTGAAGTTGTTTTGTTGCTACATATGCTTTTATTTCTCTTTCACTTCATGCGCCTTGCAATCCACTATTAGAGGCTGGACATGCTGTATCACGTGATTGGAACTGAGGTGAACAGGCTTATGTGTGAGCTTTTTGTCATTCTGGTATCTGATGTTTACTTAGAAGCAGGTATAAGGGACACCAATTCTTCTGATGCCCCTGTTATTTTCCACAAGCTTTAATTTGGGTAACGTGACCATTCTTTTTTTCCAATTTATTTTTTATTGAGATAACATTGGTTTACGACACTGTGTATGCTTTAGTTACACAGGCTCACACCTGTTAGGTGTGTGTCACCACCCCATGCTCACACCAGACAATCTAGTCTCCCTTACCATCCACTGTGCCCCCTCCCTGCTTTGCTCTTCATCCCCACTCTCGTCTCTGGTAGCCCCAGTGTATGATCAGATTTCTAGCATTTATTTGATTTAGTTTAGTCCGTTCCTTAGTTTTGTTTTTAATATTCCACATGAGTGAAACAATCTGCTACTTGTCTCCTGACTTACTTCACTTAGCACAACCCCCTCCAGGTGCATGCATGTTGTGACAAGTCAAAACCTCACCTTTTCTATAGCTGTTTAGTATTCCATTGTATACATAGACTCCCTCTTCTTAACCCTCTCTTGTGTCCTTCTGCATTGAGGCTTGGTTATTATAAGTAGTGGTGCAATCAACATGGGGCACAGACATCCTCCTGAAATCAGCACTCTGCCTCAGAGAGCACGGGCCTTGCAGCTCCTGTAATTGCACTGCTCTGCATTACCCTGGGGCCCTGATGGTGCCGCGGTAAGATGGACAGAGGGGAAGAGTCCCATAAGCTTGTGAAGAAATCTCTGCTTCTTACTGGCTGTGTCTCTGGGCTGTGCCCCCAGGAGAGTCCGCCACAGCTGTAAGCTGTGTTCCTTCTCCTGCTGGAATGACCTTCCCTTCAGATGCTTGTCTGAAGACACTGTTTTGGAGGATTCCGAGGGTGTGCTTCACGGCAGTTTCTCTGCCTCTCTCCCTCTTGTGCCAGCAGGAATTCTCTTGGCTTCCACTGTGGAAACTTGTAGGTTGCTAGAAGCGATTCAACACCAATGTGGGTCAGCTCCCCAGGCGAAGGCTGGCGAGTTCCTCCCACATTCAGCCTCCGGCTTCTGTGCCCGCCCCGGGGGCTCCGCAGCTGCTGCCCAGGCCAGCGGGCTCCGCTCCTTCTCCTGCGCTCCTGCTCGCGCTCCCTGGGCCTGGTGCCTCTGCAGCTGGCTGACTGTGCGGTGAAGCTCAGCCTCGCGGTCCTCAGAGCCGCATCGAGTGGCAGCTCTGCGTGCCACACCGCCGCCGTGGCCCGATGGACGAGAAGCCCAGGGCCACCGCATGGCGCCGTGCCCGGAGAGCCAGCCGCTGAGCCAGCGGGGGCCGCACCGGGTGCGAGAAAGTTCCAGCGCACTGCACCGCACTGCTGGTTCGCGCACATTTACTCACGCCCTGAAGAAACGGCGCTGCTGCTCTTCCCAGAGCCCCTCCCGGCCAGCTCGCTGGGCCCCAGGCCTGCCCGGTGCCCCATGACCTGCGTGGGCTCGGGGTCCAGGCACCCTCGGGGCACCCGTGGAAACGCAGGAGCTGGCAGATTCACGCCCCGCCGCAGCCAAGGCCGCCACGCCGGCTCCACCGGTGCGATCTGGGGCCCGGCGCCGCGGGGCGCCGTGTGCACAAGGCGGGCCCGGGTCCAGCGCATTCACCACAGGGCACCTGGCTGCCGGGGCGCCGGCCCAGCACCCCTGCTGGACAGCCGCCAGTGGCTACAGTTACAAAAATAGAGCCGTGTCTGTGTGGGCTGCGGGAGAAGCGGGCTTCCTGGAAGCGCGGAGGAAGGGCGCCCGGGCCAGCGTGCTGTCAAAGACGCCCTGGACAGAAGCCCAGAACCTCCCCTTATTTATATTCTGTTCAGGCTCCGCGCTGTTCCCGGGTCAGCGAACAAAGGTCCGTGGCTCCCTGGCCCGGATGCGCGGCCCTCGCAAAGGCCCGAGGCCGCGCCCAGCAAGCGCGCTGGACGCCGGCCTGCAGCTCACGCCCGACCCACGTAAAGGATGTCCAGAACGCGCTCCAGGGCCCGCCCTCCCCCGGGGCCCACACAAACTCAATCAATTCACCCAGCCTCGAGGCAGCGCCGACTGGGCGTCGGGAATGCGGTCTGAGCGGCCTCGAGGCGGCGATGAAAGGCGCTTGGAGAGTGAGCGGCACGCGGCCCCCGGGGCCGCATCCGACCAGGCCGAGGCCCGAACACTGGCCACTGTGCGGGGGCTGAGCGGCTCCCGCGAGGCCTCCCCCGAGCACGGCTGCCTCGGCGAGCAGCTTCCGTTAAGGAAGGTCACATCTTAGGGAACACTAGAGGCGGAATCTAACCTCAAAAGAAGTGTTGAGACATTGATGCGAATAGTTTTTTAAAAAGATAATGTTTTGTCTCCTTTCCACTGAGAAAACCCCACATCTGCTGTAACGAAAGCAAACAGGCCTTGAACGAGGCCGTGATGACAGAACACTCGACCTCCCAGGAGAAGGACCGACATGAAAACCGCCCGTTTCCTCACTTCGTTTCCTTCACTGCACTTCCTTACACAGTACCTCTGCCAGAGGGTTTATAATTTTTTTTTAATTTTTTAAAATTTTTGCACACAAGGGCTGGGGTGCAGGTCAGAGGTGCGGGAGGTGAGAGGAGTCACCAGAGACAGAGCAGGGAGCAGAACAGACAGATGGACTGAAACCCATGGCTGAGGGGCAGCGTGAGGCTGGAGAGGTCTGCTGCGCCCTGGGGTCCCTCCCTGGGTGGGGATCGAACTCGCGCTGCAGTGCCGCGGATGCTTCACGGTGCCGCGCTCACCCCGCTGCGCCCCCAGAGAGGCCCCTCTGTCAGGGGGTTTAGATGAAGCACCTAGTTTCAAGGATCTCTTGGCTAACATGAGAATCTAAACACGGCAGTTACGTGAGGACGTGGAAAGCTGGGCGCTGGGAGCCACCACCTTGACTGCCTTCACCTCGAGCTTCATGACGCCCCCACTGCCCCCAGGCTGTGCACACACAGGTGAGACCCTCACCTGCGGGATGGCCCCGAGGGGCGCCTGGCCTCAGCCCAGCAGAGCGCGCATGCATCCAGACCGCGCCTCCCGGCGTCGCGAAAGGGAAAGTGCTCGCCGAGCGGAGGGTTCGGGTGGGACGCGGTGGGCTGGGAAAGGGCTCCTTCACCGACCCCCTTAACAGCGGCCTTCGCTTTCCTCCATCGGCACGTCCGCCTCAGCTTGGACTTGAGCTTGCCCTGGCGGTGCACGAAGACCACGCGGACTCGGCCCGGGACTGCGGGGGAGGAGGAGGGGTGGGCGGGGTGGTCACGGCACCCGCGGAGGTGATCCTGCACCCCTGCACCCCAGTGATGTGAAACAGTGTACCTCAACAAAAAGGAAAGAACAACTGCACCCCAGTGATGTGAAACAGTGTACCTCAACAAAAAGGAAAGAACAACGGACGGCAGGGAGGAGGGAAGGGAGCAGTGGGCGGGAGCCCTGCCCCCCTCGGTCCTTGCGGCAGCGGGGCAGCTGAGCTCTGCGGCCCGCAGACAGCCTGGACCTGACCCGGGCTAGTCCGCGCTGCGCGAGCGCTTCTCCCAGCGCAGAGGGGCTGGCGCCGGGGCAGCCCCACTCCCTGGCAGCGCGGTGCCGCCGAGAGTGAGTTCGCAGTGCTGCGCTTTGACAGAGAACGCCGCCAAAGCAGGGACAAGAAAAGCACAAAGACGGCCCGCGCGGGTCACACTGAGGCTCTGCCCGCGGCCCGAGCCTGGCCGGGGGGTCGACGGGCGAGCCCGGGAGCCGGCGGGGCGCTGGGTCCCGGCTGGGTCTCTGCCCAGCCACAGGGACAGCCAGCCGGGCCCAGACCCGAGCCCCAGCAAATGGCAGCAGAAGGGAGTGGAGAGAGGGGCGTGGTCACTTGGCGAGACACAGGCCTGTAACTGTAAAGTCAGAGGGACAAGGGGAGTCACAGTGAGTTAAGGAGAGGGGCCTCACTAGGGAGGGGAGGATTCTGCCCTGACAGACTCAAGGAAGGAGAAGACCCTTTCTGGGGCTGCCCTGAGCTCTGGGCCACCTGCACGCGCTCCAGCCTGGGGTGAGCCCACAGCCACACATGAAGGGGAAGGCCAGCTCCCTCTGGGGGACCTCCAGTGTCCAGCGGAGCCTGTCCTGCCCAGAGAGCCACACCTGAAGCCCAGAGGTTCTGTCGTGAGGGAAGAGGCTAAGTGGTGAATTACAGCAGGTTACAGCCTTTCGAACTCAAGTGCTCCACGGATGGAGAAGTCGGCAGCCGGACCACGCTCCTTACTTGTCTCTCACTGACGCCCTCCCAGGGCTTCCGTGAGGCCCCCCAGGGCGTGTGTCGAGTCCCCGGAAGCCTCCAAGCCCGCACTCACTCACACTCACTCCCAAGCCCCTGCACCCGGGCCGCGCCCAGCCCCACCCTGCCCGTCGCAGGAGGCGTCGGGCCCTCACGGACACCGGACAGGGTGGGAGGCCCCGGCCACAGGGGACAGCGGCGCTGTGCTACGTCACAGCAGGGAGTGACCGGTGAGCAGAGAGGGAGAGAGGCATCGGTGAGACCGCAGCTACCTTCAACAGCCCTTCTACCTCCGTCAGCTGTTCAAACCCCACACACAGACAGCAAAGCCCAGGCACGCAGTAGCTGCAAGACCCTCTTCTAACATAAAGACAACCACGCGTGCGGTGCAGCGGCCAGGGCGCCCGGGGTCTCTGACCAGAGACGTTCTCTGGCGTGAGCTGCTCGGCGCGGGGCGTCTCATGTAGAAGCAGAGAATCTGCCGCAAGGATGGGAGGTCAAGCAAACACACACGCACGACTCTAGTACAGATGGACTCCTAGCACGCGACTTCAGGACGGGACTGGGAGGCGGAGAACGGCGCACACCAGATGGCTCCCCTTGCGTGTGGCACACCGAGGAACAAAGCAGAGGCGCAGACAAAACCAAACCCTTGATCTGGCTAACATGGAGGCTGCGGGTGGGGTGGGGCTGTGGACTGGTGGGGCCCTGGGAGCTTGTGGCCATGCACAGCTACGGGGGCAAGCCTGTACCCCTGAATGACATACAGTGCTGTCACCTCAATAAAAAGCAAATTGGAGGGCCTCCCTGGTGGCACAGGGGTTCAGTCTCAGCACTATGGAGCTATCGCAGCCACTGTAGCACACACTTGATCTCCGGCCGGGGAGGGACCCCCAGGGCGCAGCAGACCTCTCCTGCCTCCCGCTGCTCCCTCAGCAGTGGGTTTCAGTGGATCTGCTTGTTCTGCTCCCCGCTGTGTTGGTGAGCTCTCTCGCCCCCTGTGCCTCTGGCTTGTACCCCAGTTCCTGTGTGCATAAATAAATCTCAAAAAAAGCAAACTGGAGAATAAATAGACCCTCCCAAGAGTCGATGTGCAAACTTGAACCTGTCTCTCTTTGAAACTGACAGAGCAGGGTGACGTCACTGGACTTCATGCTATTCACACACAAAGAGCAGCTGATGGGCGCGAGGCGGTCACACCGCTCTTGCATGCAGGTAGAACATTCACCAGAATGGACTGCAGCTCTGGCGATGAAACTAGGGTCCATATTGTTCATGGTTTAAATAATTCAGGTTTTTTAATCTCTGTAGAATCAAATAAAGAGTGAAGAAAAAGGATAAATAGAAAACCAACAGATGATTGCAAATTAATGAAATGGTAATGAGCATGTGCCAGGCAACCAGCCCTGGCCTGGAAGGAGATGTGTGGCCTCCGAGGCAGAAGGAAGATGCCAAAAGGAAAGGAAAAGCTTAGAAGGGGCCTGGCTTCTGGCTGAGGACCTGGAAAAGAACAGCAGGTAAAGTGCAGAGAAATGAGTTGGGTAAACATAACAAAGCAAAAATTAGTAACAAAAATAATAGCCAAAGTGAAGAAAGTAGGAAACAGAACAGAAACAAAAATCAAACAGGCAGGAGCTTATTCCTTAAACATATCATCAATAAGCCATAAGCATAGTTAACCAAGAGAAATAAGGGGAAACAAGAATTCTAAGTAAACTGAATTTGAGGTCTACACTACAGATTACATAGACATTTGAATAATAGTAGAGGATTATTTTAAGCAACTTTGTAACAATAAATTTAAAAGGTTAGATGAAATTGAGATACTCTGAAAAATACAACTTATAACATTTGTTATAAAGAATATAAAGTATGAATGACCCATGCTTTTAAAGACGTTGAATCCATAATCAAAACTCTTTTAGTAAGGAAAATTCCAGTCTCAGATGTTTTCGACTTGAATTCATGAAACTGTGTGAGAGAGATAATACCAATACTGCATGGAAGTTGCAGAGGATGGTAAACAGAGGGCTTATTTCCAAACACATTTTACAGAACCCGCAGAAGTGTGATACTAAACCCTTATAGAACTCTCCAGTTAAGGAGAAAGGGGGGCCAACGTCTTTCATCAACATGGGTGTGACTACACTCAACCAGACATTACAGATGGACTCCAAGCTGCAGATATAATAACTAATGGGAAGAGTTCAAGTAAGAGCTGCATTCCCCAGACACAGCAGATTTAATGCGCTTGAAAACAAATGATCATGGAGCACACTAACAAAACAGAGGACAAATGATCGTTTCAACGGGTATAGAAGACATTTCATAAACTTAAAATGCATTTAGTTACGTTCTCTTCCGCCAGGCGCAGAAGGAGCGCACCGGTTCTCGCACAGAACGTGCTGTGAAGACCGCATGGAGTGCCAGTCGAATGCCGCTCCCAAGACGCCCTGGCGGCTAAGGACACCCAGGAGCTGTAGCTCCTGGCGGGGGAGGCCCCAGACCCACCTCACCTCGCCAGGGCCCTCCCGTGCTTCCTGGAAACAGTCGTAGAAGAACCAGGTTTGTGTGCGTGCACTAGCAAGTCGCGTGAGCCCAAGCACAGTGCACAGTGATGCCGCGTCGGTGAAGGTGTAAGCAGATGTCGCTCAAAGTGACCCCGCCGCAGGGGTGCAGGAGCAGCAGGAGCGTGCCGCCTGCAGAGGGGCCGAGCGCGGGGCCGCAGGTCACTCGGGGGTCAGCAAGCTGCTTCGGTGCCCCCGGGGCTGGCTCCCGAGGCCCTGAGCGAAGAGCGTCTTGCTGCACAGGCCGCGCGCACACCACGCAGGGTCCGCGGGCGCCACCAGGCCGAGACGGGCGGACACCCGGTGCGAGGCTGCACTGGGCTGGAGGCCCCGCCTGCCCTGCGGAGAGCGTCCGCGCCCACAGCACTGGAGGGGGCTGGTATGAATTCTGTCCTCCTCCTCGGCAGTGCCAGACCCTGCCTCTCCAAGCCCGGCACAGCAGCAGCCCTTTCCTCTCTGTAGGGCCAGCGGTGCCCTGGGGTGAGCCTGGAGGAGCGCAGGGTTTAAGTGGCCTCCTTTGTGCTTTGTGAGCAAGGCGCACAGGCGGCACCCGCTCCCCTCCAGGCCCTCGCCCCCACACCCTACACCCCCTGGGCTCTGAGCCTGTGGGGGGTCTCAGCCAAAGCTCTGACCAGACCCCGCCTTCTGCCCCAGTGTCCCGCCCTCAGGGCTGCGCTCAGGCAGCCCCGCAGCCCCAGTCCGCTGCTCCCTCACTGCCAGGCCAGCTTGCCCGGCCACCCTCTGCTCGCCTTCCTCGCGCAGACTCTGTTTCCTGGAAATTCCTTCTAAGACAAGGCGTGGTTTTATCTGTTCAATAAACAGGATCAAGCTCCCTGGTGGTCTAGTGGTCAGGATTCGGCGCTCTCTCAATAAACAGGATCAAATCTCATTACACAGCCCACATGCTAGACCATGGTCAGGGGTGCAGACATTGGACAGTTTTGCAACATCTAGAAAACATACTATTGGTTTGCACCTGTTTTTAAGAAAAGGAAGGGTCGGGCCTCCCTGGTGGCAGCGGGGTGAGCGCAGCACTGTGAAGCATCTGCAGCCGCTGCAGTGCAAGTTCAATCCCCGGCCGGGGAGGGGACCGCAGGGCGCAGCAGACCTCTCCTGCTCAGCAGTGTGTTTCAGTGGATCCGCCTGTCTGCTCCCCACTCTGTCTCTGGGGACTCCTCTCACCCCTCACACACTCTGGCCTGTACCCCAGCTCTTGTATGCAGAAAGAAAGAAATCTTAAAACAAAATCTATTTAAAAAGAGAGAGAAGAGGAAGGGTCAACTAAGTGCTGTATTTTTTTCAGCCTCCAAGCACGAAGTAAATTCCTGAAAGCTTCAAAGCTAAGCACAGGTCAGTGACACGGCGTACTCAGGGTCTTGGGGTGGGTGGTGACAGGTGGCTGGTAAAGAGCAGGTCGGGACTGCACGTGTCCTTTCTGACAGGTAGAGGCACAAAACAGTAACATCCTAAACTCAGCGTTTTTACCGATTTCCCATATGGATCGATAAGTTACTTTGTTTAGTAAGACGATTGATTTTCTTACTGAGTTTCTATGAAATTAGCCGGTGGGGCACCGGGGTACAAGCGGGGGAGAGCAGGTGCACCATCGGAGCCGAGGGGCTTCGGGGCAAGAGTCCTGAGAGAAAGTGTTGAGGAGACCCCAGATGCGGAAAACGGTCGGGACAGCACCCTAAGTGTCTAGTGACGTCGGTGTTTAGACGGAATGCTCAGACACCCTCACTTCACCATTCATCCCAAAGTGACAGCGGGCACTAGCACGGGAGCAAGATAATTGGAGAGTTAAGAGCAAGAATGCAGCCAGATTTAATAAACATCATATGGATTTATATGCTAGAAATTAATAGCCTTTTAAATGAGGAGGAAATAACATATCAGCCCGTGCAGCATAAGAAGATGTTACTGTCAGTGCTTTCCTCCTGATTTATATGTATTATGCAAAAGTTACACAATAAAAATAATTTTAAAATGTCAACTACCACCTTCCCTGACTTTCATGTCTAATGCACGTCCCAAGCAAGGACGTCCAGCTCCACAGAAGAGGGGGCCCCATTGTCAGCCCTGCGAAGGAGAACCCCGAAGCGTCTCTCTGAAGCTCCGGTTCTCCCCATGGACACGCCTGGCTCCAGAGAGGAGACCCCAGTCCCACGGGGAGGAGGGGCGCGGGCAGCCGCGTCAGGCTGGAGCTGGAGACGCCCCAGAGGCCAGGCCAGGACCGAGGTTGCTCAGGCCTGAGGCAGGAGACCTGGTGTTTTCACAGGAGGCGCCCCCAGCCCGCCGTCCCCACTGCAGTGCCGGACACCAGCAGAGGGCTTGCCCGCCCTGGCCACGAACCCGCAAAGCCGGGGTGCTTGGGGAGGCCTGGGGGGTACCGCGCTGCACACCCACACACCTGTTTTCCTAAGTAGATTTCTGGTTTCTCTCACGCAGCATCAGGCTTGTAGGCACTGTAGTTTTCAGCTAAAAGTACGCCATTAGGTCTCATCCGTCTACTTCTGAATTCATTTTCTCTCTTCGTATTGACTGAGTCAAATAATGTAATCACAGCCCATGGGGCTCTGCCGTCAGCGGGGTACCGTCCCCCGTTTGTTCAGAGTTGTGTATAATCATATTAGACTGAAGCTTTTCAGAGTAACTCAATTGGTTTGCCATAGAATATTGAATTAAGTAACTGATGTCAGAAAAGGGTGTTTTGCTACCTCTTACTCACGCTGCACTCCATGACCCAAGTATTTCTGTATTTGCACGCGCCCACGCCCGCCAGCGCACCAGCCAGCGCCCCAGCCGCATTCACCGGCACCGCAGTTTCTTCTTCCATGTGTTGCGTGAGTTTCTGCCTGCAGGCCGCGCGACCTCTCAGGGCTCCTGGGATCTGCAGGAGGACCCGTCCTTCCAGCCCGTGACAGTGGAAGGCAAAAAAAAACATCCACTCCGATCCATCGTTCCCAAACATCGCTCCTGCAGAGAAGTAGCAGCAGCCCTGGCGTGGCCACTTCTCGGTAAGCAAAACAACGGAAAACGGAGCACGACGCCGGCGGTGTCGGCTCCCAGGGCCGCTGGGGGCTCTGAAGTGCGGGTGTCGCAGGGCGCCCTTCTCCGGGGAGTCTCCCGGGACATGCTGATACCCAGGAGCCTGTGGGGGTGGGGGGTGGCCATGGCCCACCTGCAGCAAGATCGCTTCCGGAGGTGGGGCGAGGAGGCAGGAGCCTTTGGAGAAACATGACCACGGCCGAGCCACGGTCTGTGCAAACTCCCTGCAACGCGCGGCCAGGCGCCCACAGCCTCAGCCCTGCACGTCAGCAGAGCCGCGAAGGGCAAGAAGAGCATGTGCGCGTGAACGCGGAGCTGAGTCAGCAAGAGACAGCCCTGCTCCCCGAGCAACGTGCCCTGTGCCCTCGTGAGGGGACGTGGCACGTGCTGGGTCCCAGGCCCCACCTGGCGCGAGGGCAGGCGAGGTGGGAGGGCAGGACCTGCTTCTGCGTCTTCTCCGCACAGCGCTTGTGTGTGCACCTCCCGCTTGCAGCTGGCGCCAGGGACAGCAGAGCGAGATGCGAGCCCTTCCCTCCAGAGCGCAGATCTCTCCTGGATGTCGTGGCCTCTGGACCCGGGGTTTCTTTCTTTCAGTATTTGCACATTTCTTTCTGGAAAAGCGATTCTTGCCCGTGCCGGGAGCTCCCGTTTTCCGAGGTGACTCTAGGCACCACTAATATTCTCAGGATCCGGCGAGTGGAGTCCGAACCTGCTGGTCTTGGGGACTGCACTCAGGGGAGTGCCGGGAAGCTGCTGGGCGGTGACCTAGGGCCCCCCCACCCCTAGCACTCCACCAAGCAAAGTCAGGGAGAGCGTGAAGTCTCACAGGCCCGTCTCCGGGGCAGGCGGCTCCCGCCTGCAGTCACAGCGTGTCACAGGCCCGCCCGCTGCCAGTCGGGTGCTCAGCGAGGGCAGGGCCTGGAATTCAGCGCTGTACCACTCTGCCGGGCTGCAGGCAGATGGGGCGCACCAGAGGGCCAGGGCGGAGCGCATAGGCACCAGCACATGGGGGCGCGGACTGACACGGCACAGGAGGATGTCGACGCGGGACACGGCGGAGAAAGCCACAGCAGTCTCAGGACCTTGAGGGTGGATCACGTGCCCACGCCGGGTGCCTGCAACGCATGTGCACCGAGGCCGGCCGGGGCGCCCCTGCCACCACGGGGTCCAGCAGAAGAGCAGCCAGTGGTAACCTCCCTCTTGAGGCCAGGTGCGGGCACTCCTTCCCTCCGGTCTTGCTCGTTCTCAGGCAGAACCCGCAGTGGGGCTTCCCCTTTGGGGAGCCTGCCCACCCCAGCAGGCCTGGCCGTGCGCCTCCCTGGATAGCGCGGGCCTCGAGTCCTGCCCACCTGCAGCCAGGCAGGGGCTGCGTCTTCATTCCAGGAAGCCGAGGGGTTCACAGGGCCCGACCCCGGGAGCTCCGACAGCAGCTCGGTCCGGGGCAACGGCACATCTTTACCGGCCGCTAGAAAGGGGGTGTCCGCGACCAGCCTCCGCGCAGGCCCTGCCCCAGCGCCCCAGAACCTGCCGCTGCAGCAAGAGCCGACCCCACGCTCCGCCCGCAGCCCTGGGCTAAGCGGGGTCTCGCCCTGGCACTGATTTTTGGAAAGCGCTTGCCATTATGAACTTAAGACCTTTAAAACTATGTAATACTCCAAGAAAGGTAAAAATAACAATCCCCGTCCCAGGCTGACCCGCAGCAGCAGGCTGCGCTGCATCTTGCGTGTGGGGCCGGTTGTTTCTCCAGCGTTTTCCGTTCCCAGCCTCTGCCCCTCGCTCCCCGGGAGGCAGGTGGTATTTTCATCTCATTTTATACTCTCCAAAGAAGTTATGGTTTGGTGATTCTGGGTCGTTTCCATAAATTTTAAATAATTGAGTTAGAATTGACTTCACAGTCTCCCTGTTAACTACTCAGTACATCCACTTTATCCTAATTCATCCTAAAGGAATATTAGCTCGCCAGCCGGTAATCATGTTGGAGAGCAAAGCCAAGTGAGACGCAGCCTCGCCACCCAGGAGGCGACCACGTCGGTGCTTTCTTCGGAGCAGCTGCAGTCTTCACGCGCGATCTTTATACAGCAGCTACTAAAGGGGCCGCACGTGGACAGCGTTACCCGTCTGCTCTGAGGCCTGGACCGGTCTCTCTGGACTGACGTGTTGGGAGCAGTGGGAGCCGAGGGGAGTCCTGTGTTTGTGCTCACACAGACCAGAGCGATGGGTGAGAGCAGCCGCTGGCTCTGCCAAACCACCACACGCGCACACACACACAGTCTCCTGGCCGCTCCCTCCGCTGCCTTTGAGCCACACACCGCCTCGACCCCTTCCGCTCCCGCCCTTCAAGCCTTCTCTCTCCCACTCTGCATCCTCACGAGCGGCTGCCACTGAACCTGCACCCACTGGCAAACTCGGGGTCTTCTGGAGGAAAAGCATCGCTCGCTGCGGCGGCCATGCCTGGGACGTGCCTGGGAAGCCGTGCCGTGTCCTCCAGGCGGTCCTGTCTTACTCTGCTGTTCGCCACGAGGTACCACCCCGTGCCCCCCAAGTTCTGTGATTATTTGTGTAGTTTTGTGCAGCACCTGGTGTTCAGAAGAGCACGTGACGCCATCCAGCTGAAGGACATGGCGGTGCAGACACAGCCCCAGCCGCAGACCCGGTGACGCACGGGGGAAGCTGCTCCCAAGCACACAGCGAGCCTGTCGGTGTGAGATTCCTCCAAAACGTCACAGCCAGGGCGTTTCTGCTACTTCCTCCGGGCACAAATATTTCACTGTGATGCCAGTCTTTTCCTTCCTGTGTCAAGTTTGCATGGCTTTCATCCCACAGCACATTTTATCTTTTTAGATTTAAATTTAATAAATCATTGGGTTTTATTTAGATGTATTTACATTTATTAACTCGACATTTCACCAGTGCACCCTCACCGCAGTCCCTTGTTCTCATTCTGCCCTCATCCCGGTCTCCACCCCACTCGCCCCCACCCCCAATGATCCCTTCGGTTGGTCTTTGTCCTTTTGTTCTTGTTGTTTTTTTTGTTTGGTTTTGGCTGTAACTGTTCATTTCCTTGAGCTCTCTCTTTTTTTGTAGTTGGAGGCTCTAACTCTTAGGAGGAACGTAAAGGAACACAGGAACAACAGCCACAGCATGTTTTAAATAAAACAGCCTCTTGTTTTGTATTAAACATAAAGTGCTAAGTTAAAAAACACTGGTCCCTGTCCATAAATGTGAGAAGCAACCATCACACATTAATATTAGATGTTATAGAAGAAAATGATTCAGTTTGGGGGGATGGCTGAGCGTAGAAATGTGTGAGACTTTGGCTTATTATGTTACTTCTATGGGCTTATATTTGTTTGCTTAAAATTTTGCATTCTCAGTTATACCAGATTTCTGGTCTGATATCCTGAATCTCTGAGGATTGAGCCTTATTCAATATTTGTATCCTCTTAATTTATTACGAAGTTATCCTTCTGGAATGTTCTAACCTCACATACCTTGAAAAGCAATGTCAAATTTTCGTTTAAACAGTTCCAAACGGGGGTCCTTTTCTCTTTGCAGAGGTAATGGCCAGAGGTCAGGAAGCTGCTTAGAAACCAAATACCACGCGCTGTGACGTGAAATAAAGCTGAGCAGGCTCGCCCAGAGTTTTCACCTGCTAAGGACCCGGGGGCCGAGTGCAGCCGGGCGCTCTCCGTGGCACACCGCCACGACGGCCATGCGCGGCCTGCGTGGCCTCTCAGAGGCACTCAGAATGGGCGGCGCTGATGCGCGATGGGTTCAGCTAGAACTCCAAGCCCTCACTTCAGAACTTACTTCGGAAGATGAAGTGTCTCTGAAGAAGCAGCTGATTAAGTGCTGTGTCAGGAGGTTTCTAAAAGATCCATCTCCAGTGCCAGTTTCCTTATTTCTCAAATGATGCAAAAAACACCCCTCCTGCCACTTCCCCGGCTTCAGTTACAGGCGGTGTGCCCTTGAGCCAGGCTCCCTGGCTGACACGTGTCTGACGGCAGAAGGCAGACAGGATGGCTGGGGCCAGGCTTTGGTGATGCTCCCCGGGCGGAGCGTTGAGGGGTGCTCTTCGCCTTCCAAGCGCCACCGAGCGATGCCAAGTGGGGTCCCCCGCAGGGGCAGTCATCACGCACACCTGCTTGTCGCTGCCACTAGCCATGGAGCACAAACGCACGTCAAATATATTTAACAGAAATCAACGAGACTCAGATCAGTCTAAACTTAACTTTCTTGGGCTTTAAACACTCCCATAAAATGAAACAACTTCACGAAGTATGAGAGGAAAACAAAGTCAGAGTGCCTGTGAGGGTGGTTTGGGCAAGAATGACCACCGACCCGGACGCCGGGATGTGGGTGGGCTCCCCCGTCAGCCGAAGCACTGGGCAGAGTTTAGGGAGGGGAGCTCCTCTCTGCTGAGCGCCCTGAGCTGGGGTGTGGGTCCAGGAAATTCGGCTCTGTGGGCCCTGAGCCTGCTAGCTTCCAACAGGAACAACTGCGTCGGCTCTCCGGGCTCCGGCCTGCCAGCTGCAGACCTGGGCGTGCGCCAGCCCTCACAAAGGGCGAGCCAGTTCCTCCGGCCCCTCGCTCGCGCCCGCCAACTCTGTTCCTCTGAAGAATGCTGGCCAATTCATGCTGACCTCACAGAAATAAACACGAGTCACGGTAATTTCAAATGAAAAAATAACATCGGCCAAAAACACCACCCCAAACCTGAGTGTTCTGATGCTGGAACAACAAGGAGACCAAACACACACAGGGACCTCAGCCAAACACGAGCGTGCGGGACACGGCACACGCCGCGCTCCTGTCTCTGCGCGCAGCGAGTGGGCTTCAAGAGGGTGGAGGGCGGACGAGAGCCCAAGGGGCCGCGGGGACGGTGCGCTGAGCTGCAGAATACGTGGGGATCGCCACGGGTGTCAAATGCATATAAAGGGGGAAAGACAGAAAGCTTTAAGATAGATGGGGTCGCTTTCACTGTGTGGAGAGGGGTGGCCTCCTGTGAGAGGCTGTGCTCACTCTGTGTCTCTTGGGGGTAGCCTGGACTCAAGATTTCAGGGGAGCTGCTTACTTCAGGTCTCTCAGATGGGTTAACACCATCTCTTCTTGACCATATAGCTTTCTTCGTAGATCACGCCTGCAGTTGCAAGGGCCACAGCAACGTTTCATTCAGCTTTCTGCATTCAAGCAGAAGTCAGAATGGAATCTGTTTGCAAATAAAACATCTTTAATTTTCTAAATAAACATTTCGGTCCCTCTGACCAGAGACAGAAAACCTCCGGAAATTAAATTTTTTAAAAGTTCTTTTCAGAATTCACTCATCTTCAAAACAATGTTTTTAAAGTGTGCGCCGGTTCTGCTTTCGGAGCCGCTGGAACGTCAAGCTGTGCGAGAGCACTGGCCTGTGCAAGGTGTCGCTGCGGCGCCCACACGCGGCGCACACAGCCCACCCTCCCAGAGGCTGCCACGAGTGGGGCGTCTGACGCCGGCCCGGGCGGTAGCCACGCCTCCAAGCGCTGGGTGAGAGCTCTGGGTTGCACCGCCCCGGGGCGCAGGGCCTGCCCCCCCACAGCCGCTTCTCGTGCCCTCTCCTTAGAGGGCACTGGCCACAGAACCACGGGCCCTTCCCGCTCCAGAGACCGGAGGCTCTGCTGCTTCAGCCTCTCTGGCCAGCCCCGCTCTCCCTCGAAGATGAGCCAGGATGACAGGTAAAAGCAAAAGAGTAACAACTGCTGGTAAAAGGAAGCGAACCGGGAGCCCCAGCTCTGCCGGTGGGCGCAGGCTGGTGCGGCCGGCGTGGGGAGCAGAGCGGCCCCCACAGGCCACGGTCGGCGCGCACCTCGCTGCTTGGCCCTGCGCACCCAGTCTCAGCGAGGGCGCCCACGCTCGAACCGCCCGCGCCTCCAGGACGCTGATGCGCCGAGCCAGAGCCCCGCGGCACAGCCCGGACGGCAGCAGGGGCGCCTCCAGCGTGACGGCTCGTCCCGCCGCGTCCCCACAACTCTGTCACTCACAGAGCTCTGTCCCCGACAGGTTTCACGCATTAAAAATGCATGTAGGTGGGCTGCCCTGGCGGTGCAGTGGGGTGAGCGCCGCACGGTGAAGCATCCTCCGTACAGCAGCGCGAGAGTTCAATCCTCCTCGGCGAGGGGGGGTGGGGGCAGGGCGCAGCAGACCTCTCCTGCCTCCCGCTGCTCCCCCAGCAGTGGGTTTCAGTCCCTCCATCTGTTCTGCTCCCCACTCTGTCTCTGGTGACTCCTCTCACACACCCCCACCCACCTCTGGCCTGTACCCAGCTCTTGTGTGCATAATAAATCTTTAAAAAGGAAAAAAAGTTCACACTTTGAAAAAAACACTAGAGAACCCCTGCCCTACGTGACCGTCTCCTCTCCCCACGTGAAGCAAAGCTTAGCCCCAAACATGGACCAAACTGCTCTTGCTCTAGGGCTTAGAGAAAACAGATACTTCATGTGTGGTTAAATGAGATGGAGAGAGAATGTCGGAAGAAGATAAGCAGGAAGGAGAGACCTGCAGAACATAAGCCCGAGGAAACAAGGGGCCAGTGCAGAGGGGCCGCTCCGGCCGCGGGGCATCCAGCACCCACACAGCTGCACTCCGGCTTTGCCAAGTTACACAGGGAAAATGTGGGGTGCATCACCAAGTCAGAAACCACGCCTGATGGGCCAGGTCCAGGAGCCTGGGCTTCTCGTCAACCAGCTTCTTTCATTTCCAAGAAGCAGATCCCAACACGAGAGAAACTTGGGGGTCACGCATTTGTGGCTCCTTCTCCAAAACTAGCTGGCTCCTCCCGTTATTATAAACATGTGTGTGAAAAATGGAGCCGACGATGGTGTGATTCTGGGACGTTCCATGAAATAACGTGGCCTCTCAGCTAACTGTCCTCTTCCCAGCTGTGCTTCCTCCAGTTGGGGAGAGGGAAGCGAAGTCTCTGG
This sequence comes from Galemys pyrenaicus, assembly GCA_019455555.1. Lineage (NCBI taxonomy): Eukaryota > Metazoa > Chordata > Mammalia > Eulipotyphla > Talpidae > Galemys > Galemys pyrenaicus. The sequence goes on along the minus strand of JAGFMF010011648.1, from coordinate 640,168 downwards.
GCTCCTAGTGGTTACCCCAAGAACTGCCACACACCTCCGATACCTGAACACACCCCTCTTGAGAAGCTATGCTTTTCAAGGAAGAGAAAAATCATTATCTTATGAAAATGAGAGCATCTTGCAGAGATAATCGGTACCTCACAGGGTCAGAACGCAAGCCCTGCGAAGTGAGAGGTGCCGTCACGGTCTGGGTCCTAGCACTCAGCAGGCGTCACCCCAGACGGTGGCCGGCACCCCGTCATTGATGTGACTTCAGCAGGTTCTTGAGTGCAAGGAAGTTTGTACAGGAAATAATCTACCAGAGTCAGGGCCACACGGCAGAGACGTGGCTGCACCCCGTACCTCTGACTTGACATCCCAGGTCTCAGACAAAGGGTGTGTGGGCAGGACCCCAATGTGCTCCACGTCACGTCACCGAGCAGGAAGCCATGTGCCTGCTGCTCCGGGCTCTTTCTCTGCAGAAAAGCATCTCCCCTTTTTAACTGCTCAAGAGCCCCTCCTGATTTCCAGAAGATCATCTCCTGGGACATCAGTTGTGGAGCAGAGCAGAGACCGCGCAGCACGCACTGACCAGCAAAGGGCGCGGTAGTGGGAACCCCGCACCGGCCTGGGAAGGAGGAGAGGGGAGTGAGGGCATTTCCCGATGCGATTTGAACATCCACTTTGCAAATGCAAGTTGTGGAGCAGAGTATGTTAATCAAATAGGGAAGGAGAGCAGCAGAGATTTCCAGCAGCTTTGGTTTCGAGGCTTTCACATAGCCCTGGTCTATGCGTTGACTCAAGAATGACCCCGAGCTCAAGATTATTCAAAACATGATTTGCAGCTAGTCAAAATAAGGTAACAGTTTTTAAAACGTGTTTGCTTACTTTAATAACACCACGCCCACCGTATTATTGCCATGGAATCGAGCTCACTTTAGACAGAATTTCACAAGAATGCCGAAGTTTGTGTCAAACGTTTGATTAAAACAACTTATTCCTAATTCATCCATCACTGCCAATATGGAATAATGGCTACTGTTAACATTTGCAGACCCTTCAGAGCATAAATGTCTGCACACATTTAAAGTGTTCTCAATTTGTGTTGGAATCTATACTTTGAATTACATAGTTCTGTTTAAAAATGACATTTAAAAATTATTCTAATATGATAGCAGCAAAAATATATTTTTGCACGTATAAAGGAATTGAGCTGTAAAATATTATAATTAAGTCATTCTGTATTTTATTTTAAAAGCATGTCTAGTGTTCCAGGTTTACTTAAATGCACACATGGTACGGCTGGAGAGAGGCGCGTCATGACTTATGGTCCATACTTTTCTCCTGAAAGGGGTCAGAAAGGATTTTTTTTAAAAGATTTTATCTATTTATGCATAGAAGAGCTGGGTGCAGGCCAGAGGCACAGGGGTGAGAGGACTCCCCAGAGACAGAGCGGGGAGCAGAACAGGCAGATAGACCGGAACCCACTGCTGAGGGGACAGGACAGATCTGCCGCGCCTTGGGGGGTCCCCTCCCTGGCTGGGGATCCAACTCCCACTGCAGGGGCTTGGAAGCCCCACAGGGCGGCGCTCAACCCCTTGTGCCAGTGGGGAGGCCCCAGGAAGGATTCCTGATCAGTCAGCGCCAGGAAATGAGTGTTCAGAAGGCCGCAGAGAGACCAAGAAGTCAGCCCGAGGGGTGGGAACACAGCCCCTGAGCCTGGACACGCGGGCCCGGGCTGAGTCTCCAGCTGAGTCAGCACGTGGACATCTACTGTCCCTGAGCGCCCAGGCAGCCGCACCCTGACCAGAACCAGGGAGCTGCCAACCTGGAGTGGGCTGTACTCGGCACGCAGGGACTTCCACTTGGAGGGCCTGGTAGCCGTGGCCAACCGGATGTCCATCCTGGGGGCTACAGAATACTCGAGACTTGGACTTTCTTTCCTTTCAGAGGGCTGCACACACCAGGGCCAGTGGGGTGTCTGCGTCCCAGCGGTTGGCCCCCCCGCAGCCCCCAACTTTCACCTACCACAGCCTCGGTCCTCCTTCTGCGGTGCAGCTTCTGCCACAGGCAGGCCTGGCCTGGGTCAGCGCTGAGGGGCTGCCCGCAGGCGCCTGCATGGGCTGGGTCAGCGCTGAGGGGCTGCCCGCAGGGGCCTGCGTGGGCTGGGTCTGCGCTGAGGGGCTGCCCGCAGGGGCCTGCGTGGGCTGGGTCTGCGCTGAGGGGCTGCCCGCAGGGGCCTGCGTGGGCTGGGTCCGAGCACTGAGGTGGGGGGGGGCAGTCTGTGCTTTATCTGTGCGAAAGTGAGGGGTCTTCTTCGTGGGGTCGGCTGGGCCATGTGGGCGGTGAGTTGCTGTTTCAGCGACTCTCCCGGACCGGCCCTCCTGCCATCGCAGGCCGCTCCGGCTGGCCGGCCGCCCCTCCGCCCCCAGGCCCACTCACTGAGGGGCTCTCTTCTGCAAGCCCCGCCTCACTTCACTCTGCACCCCTGACCGAGCACGCTGGCTTAGCTGTTGTCCGCTCTGTGGTCCACGCTGTGTCTGGGGATCCCAGTTCATCCGTCCAGGTCAAATCCGTCTTATTCTCTGCTGTCCTCCAGCTGACACGTCTCTGACCTTTACGCTCCCAACTCTAACAATCCAGGTGTGTGTGGCAAAGAATGTTCTTCCACTGTTGCCCACTTTATGGTGAAAACGACAGCCAAGGTCCAGCACTAGGCAACGGCACCACGGGGAGACCCCTCCCCGCACCGCCGCCAGCTGTCTGGGGGCCGCAAACGCTCAGGCCACCGAGCCACGGCCGGAGCGCGGAGGCTTCGTGAGAGGCGGGTGTCGGGCGACTCATGTCAGTGCCTTTTATGGGAGACGTTTCTCCGAGTGCGCGTGTTAAGTGGTGGGCGTCACTTGACGTGGGGAGCGCCGCAGTCCCCACGCCGTCTGTGAGCCTCCGCGAGTGTCACGCGCAAGCACACACCCACGTGTGCAAGCCCAGCCCGATCACGCACACACGCCTGTATGACGTGCAGAAGTAGGGGACTGAAGATGTGGCAGTGAAGATGAGGTCCACGAATTCAAGCAGAGCAAAATCCAAGGACTGGCGTCCTTATAAGCAAAGGGAGTAGGGACACGAGGGGAGGTGCAGGTGCAGGCACAGGTAGAGGCGGACACCTGCCGGCCGGAAGGACAGGCACCTAGCGCCCCAGGAGCTGCACCGGAGGCAGGCTCCAGAGAGTCCGGAGCTGGGAAGCACCTTCTTTCAAACAGCTGGTGTCAGAGCAGAGAGGAGATACAGTTACATCATTTTAGACTGCCCAGCACAGAGTGCTTTGTCAGGAACTTCGGAGACTAACAGACCCTGCGTTCCAGGCAAAGGATTTCTCTGCTTCTACTGCGGCATCCGTGTCTCCCGCACAGTAATCCAGATTAAAAACCAAGGCTGGAGGAAGCTCCACCAGCTCAGCTCCATTCTGCCCCTGAACCAGGAAAGTCCAGTCCAGTAGATTATGATCTAAACTGTGTGTTTACTGAAAGTATTCATGCATCTCCCAGCAGAAGCTTCTCCTGAGGGTGCCCAATATCTCTCAGATCCCTCAAAGAGCAGCATACACGGCCACGCAGATTAGAAAACACCATAGGTGCGTCCTTTGGTAAGACAGCAGTCCTACACCCGTCTGCGGCCCAGACCGTGCGTTCAGACCGCAGGAAGCAGCACCGGATCCCGGTTTGCGGCTCAGAGGAAACACTTCACAGCCCCTCAATCCTGGGACCTGTTCCGTCTACCTACAGGAGCCACGTACCACGGGCCACACCCCGACACCGCAAGCACAGCTGTTTCCCCGGGGCTGGCAGGTGTTCGAGCCAGTGAATTCCATGTGTTTAGTTTTGTTTTTTTAAAGATTTATTTATTATGCATACAAGAACTGGGGCACAAGCCAGAGGTGTGGGGGGTGAGGGGATCCACCAGAGACAGAGTGGGGAGCAGAACAGGCAGATGGACTGAAACCCACTGCTGAGGGGAGCAGCGGGTGAGGCAGGAGAGGTCCGCTGCGCCCTGAGGGTCCCCTCACTAGCTGGCAGCAGGTATTGAGCTCGTGCTGCAGTGACTGCGGTTTGCTTCACAGTGTGTTGCTTAACCCACTGCACCACCAGGGAAGCCTCTTCTATGTGTTTTAACCACATCACACCTCAATTTTGTCTAAAAATGAGTTTTATGCCAAAGACTAATATTGTGTAGCATAATGCAGTGGGGAATTTTGTTTGTTTGCGTAGAGAAAGAAAAAAAATTGAAAACATTTATTAAGGAAAAAAGGGACAGAAATAAAGTGGGACTCCCAGGCCAGTGGAACCAGGCCAGGGAGAGGCAAGGGAGCGCCAATGGGGAGTTTTCTGTGAGTTGGTGAGTGGCTCTCCTGCTGTGCGTCTCTGAGCTGTCCACTGCACTGCAGTGACCTGCTGGCCCGCTCATGCTGATGCTCCACTGCGGAGACCAGTGAAGATGTGTAGCTTATCCCAAAACCGGGGGTGTTCTTCTATATCATCCTGGCTATTCTGGGTCTTTTGTCTCTCCACATACACTTCACAGTCATTCTGTCCATATTCACAAAGTAACTGGCTGAGATTTCAATTGGGATCACATTGAAACTATGGATTGAATTTGGAAAAAACTGACATCTTAAAATAGTGAGTTCTTCCTATCCATGAACATGGAATATCATTAGCTATTCTCTTATGTTGGGTCAACCGAGGTCAAATCTCTTGTTTTTTTTCATGTGAAAATATCTTGAATTCCCCCCTCATTCCTAAAGAATACTTTCACTGGGTATAAGATTCCAAGTTCATAGCCTTTTTTTAAAAAAAAATTCAGTCTCTAAAACAATTGTGTCACATCCATCCAGTCTCCTAGTTTGATAAAAATTGTATTGTCATTTGAATTGCTATTTCTCTCCACCTGTTTTTAGGATTTATTCTTAAATAAAATTTGAAATATGTAATAGTTAAGCAATAAAAAAATTTCTACTAAGAAATAAAAGATCTAAAATGGAATCAAGTAGAAAATTTGAGACTGAAAATATGAAATTTTACAAAATCTCAGAGGATAAGCTCACCAGCAGAACAGAGAGGGGATAGCAAAATTAACCAGAAAACTGAAAAGAATAAAGATTGCACAGTAAGATTAACAACAACAAAATAACTGGGTGAAAGCTTACAGAATCTTAAAGACCCCACAGACAACAACAAAGATTCCCTGTAACATAGGTGTTACCAGAAGTCAGGAAGGAAAGGAGAAGAGGAATAGTTTTGAAAAAAACACTCCTGAAATTGTGGTTGAAAACTTTCTAAACTTGGCAAAATGCATAAACTTACAGATTTAAAAAAAATGACCAAATTCTCAACAACATAACCCCAAAAGAATACATGTTACAATGTACCATGCCAAACTTTTGAAAAATATTATTCTTTAAAATCCACTTTGCATATCATCTTCTCTGGGATGACCCTAAGGTCCCTGCCTCACACATAGACTGAGAGATTAGAGCTAATTCCTCTGGACTTCCTTCTAACCGTCACACCCTTTAAGATGGTCTTTCTGACAATTAGACATTGCAGAGGTTCTATAAAGAAGCAGAATATATGACCAAGACTTGCTTAATATTTAACGACATTTTTTTCCTCGCATAAAAATACAGTTAAGCAATTTCAGTGTTGAAGCAAATCTCAGATTTGTTGTATCTGTGGTCCTTGTATCTTTAGATTATCATCTCAGACTTGCAGAAAGGACGGGCAGAAAAAGGAGAATTTCCTTTTATCCCAGGAAAACAAATATTTTCCAAGACAATCTTTCATCAGTTTTTGATCAGTAACTCATCTCACTTCCAGAAAGCTTGTGAAACAGTTTTTTCCCCTAACTTTATTATGGGTGGTGACAAAAGGGACAGACTTGAGAATGGCTTTCGCTCCCGAGTGAAGCATCAGACACGATTCTGAGGATGCTAGACTTGTATTTTTACTTAGCGGTTGTTCTCCGACAACTTTCTTAAAGCTTTGTTGTCCTTAGTTTGTAGTCTTTGAACGAAGTTATAATGAGGACCTGAACAATAAAATAGTTCTAATACTTGTGAAATATAAAGGATTAAAATACAATACTTTGCTTATCCTTGAGCGGTACGGATTATTTTTATTTTTGTAACTGAGGCTGAATGTTCATTAGCCTACCCAAGGTTGAAGGAAGCATTCGTTCTTTGTCTCTCTGTTTCAAAAGCGCTTTCATTGTGCACACTCATTTTGCCCCAAAGCCCAGCGCACCTACTGCTGCAGACAAGTCTGGTTGTGTTCATGACAGAAGTGGGAGTAAGTGAATGTCAGGTGTGCGTCTGGCTGGAAGCCCAGTGACAGCGTGAATACGGAGCATTTACCCTGCCTGTAGCCTGCCCTGTTTACTATGTCCATGTCATCATCAGTTTTACACTATTATTCTAAAATAGTTTTATGCTGTGGTCCGGCCAATTCAGCATGACCCTTCTTTTTCTGCTCTCCCCCTCGTCTGACAGTTAAAGAGCACAAAGGAAATCTGTAGAGCCTTCTTGGTTAGTGGGTTTAAGCTAGAGATAGAAAGGATCTAAATGTGTGTGTTTTCAGCCACAGTCCATTCTAACGTCTATCAGAACTGATTTTGTATTAAACTTGAGCGGTTTTAGTTCGAATTCGGACAGTTCCGCCAGCTGGCTGTGATGTAAAGCGCTGAAGCTAAAATGTACCTTCAGGAGAAGAACGGACGGCTTTGTACGCCGGTGCTTTCAGAAGCAGCGGGTACAGTTTAACCTTCCGGCACCACGACCACTCACCAGCCTTGAACCCCCACACGAGGGGCTGCGCGCACCACGGCCGCGCCAACGAGGGTCTCGAACTCGCCCTCAGTCCTCACCAGGGTCAAGCCCCTAGCCTCATCTCTGGGATAAGGCGAAGTCCCTGGAAGCCAGCCGCGGCGGCCCTCCGCACATCCCCTCCCTCCCCCGCGGGGAAGGCCTGCCCAGCCCCTCCGCAGGGAGACATCAGAGGCGTTTTGGAACTGCAGACCCCTCAGTGGTTCCTGCGGGGCGCAGGTGCAGCGGCCCCTGCGCGCTGCGCTCTCCCGCTTCTCGCTGACCTCGGAGTCCACCCTCTCGGCCGCGGCCGGCCCGGGCAGCCCCGGCTCGGCACAGACGCCCTCAGCAGCCCGTACGCCTCGCAGAGCAGGGTCCGGCGCCCTCCCAGACCGAGCGCCCGGGTCCCGGACGCACGGTCCGCGTCCCGGTCCTCCTGAGGCGGCCGCTGAGCCCCTGCCCTCAGCCCTGTGCGGGGACTGGCCACACGCCTCGTCCTCCTGCAGGCCTTCCTGCCTCCTCTCGGGTTCCTGCCCTTCCTCGCCCACGTTTGCTGCTCCTCCCCAGTCCATCTGGCCGTGGGGGGAGCCCCTCCCTACGCCGCTCGAGCAGCACTGGGCGCGGCCAGGGAGGCCATGGGAGCGCGTGGGGCTGCAGCGCCTGGCGTCCAGCGCAGTGAACCGCGCGCCCGGTGACCGCAGCTCTGGCGCTGACGCCGGCGCCAGGAGGGAAAGCTAAAGCTGCGTGAAGTAAAATATCCGCACCACAAAGGCGACGTGATCAATCTTTGGTTTTATAAAACCAAAATGTTCAAAAACAACTCCAGTGCAAGCAGGACTTACTGCGTTTATTAGTGAACCACTGAACTCCGCCAGAAACATAAAATGATGCTCGTACACAGTGCAGTAAAAGCCGAGTTTTAGGACTACAATGGCTTTGAAATGGATCCTGGAACAGCATCAATATTTGCCAGGAAATAAAGCATTTGCAGCAACCCTGGATTTTAGCCAGTGAAATTAGGCACTCGATAAAATCACGTTATGCTACTTTGAGACTGCACAAGTTTGGACAATTCATTGAACTTCAGGATCTTAATATTTATAAAGATGAGGATCTAAGAGGTAACCTCCCTTGTCCTTTTACTAAGTACATACCAAATATTTTATAATTTTAAAAATATACAATAAAACTACTTCTTTGCAAAGATACATATGCACGCTCTTAGATATGTAATAAATATATATGTATGTTCAATAATGTGGGATGACTATTATTTTGCATACATTCAGAAAACATTAGAATTGTCATCTGTATATTTTACTTTAAAAGAAGACTGTTGGGGCCTCCCTGGTGGCGCAGCAGGTTGAGCCTGCACTGTGAAGCATCCCTGGCACAGCAGCGCGAGTTCAATCCCCAGCCAGGGAGGGGACCACAGGGCGCAGCAGACCTCCCCTGCCTCCCGCTGCTCCCCTCAGCAGTGGGTTTCGGTCAGTCTGCCTGTTCTGCTCCCGCTCTGTCTCTGAGGAGTCCTCTCACCCCCACACACACCTGAGCTGCACCCCAGCTTTTGTATGCATAAATAAAAATAAGTCTTAAAAAAGAATTCTGTTGAAAGTAGCAGTCCAATAAAGCAAAACTTGATTGCTTTATTGATGCGGCCGCCCATCACCCAGAGAACAGGGTCACCCACGGCGCAGAGGCCGAGTAGGCAGCAGGGAGGCTCCCCGGGGAAGCCGGGTCGGCCCCTCTAGCTGGCCCTCGCTGCTCTCCAGGGCTGTTGATGCTCCTCCACTTTGCAGCAGCTCCTGGTGCCCACAAGCAAATGATGGATTTGGGTGGAAATGCAGCGCCAGTGTAATGAGGAAAAATGGCTCTAACAGAGAGGAGAGAAAGTGGGAAAGCCAGCAGGCGCGCTGATGCAAGCCGATACTGGCTGCAGAGGCGGCCTCGTCTGTCTGCATACTGAGCGCCTCCACGCAGCTCGGGCGGCGCCCCTGCTATTTCCACTCGACAGTCTGTTCCTCACGGCACACCTAGGGAATGGCTGTCTGCTCGCTGGCCGCATCTGCACAGGGCTTGCCGGATCTGACCGCGCCTGCTCGTGGGTTCTGGGTGCCGGGGGTGGGGGTCTGGCTGCAGGCCAGAGTGTGTGCATTGTCTCCATCGGAGGCAGACAGCCATTTCCTTCTCACACAGTAAATAAAATTCAACTTCAAAAATTGTTCTGGGATTTTTTTTTTGCTTTATTTTTTAGATTATTTATTAGTCTTACAATGTTTGCTTTCTTTTCGAGGTGTAGTCCCATAGAACCCACCACTAATACACCCGTGCACCGCCCCATCTGCCCTGGGCCCTTCCCGTCCCTGCCCTGCTCCTATTCCCTCCCTCTTCGGGGATATTTTTTGAGTAGAAGGTCTTTCTTTTTTATTTCTTAAGTCTCCTAAGTTTTGTCTTGGCCAAAAAACATGTATCTTTTCCTTGATGAACACAGGTTCAACCCAAGTTGGGTGACAAGTACGTCAGATTCAGTCACTGCCTGAAACTGGCCTGTGGAGCTAGGTCCAGTGCGTCGTAGTAAACGAGTGTTTTTAATCCAAGGGACACTCAGCAGTGATGCCTCTGTCCTCTGGAACTGAGAGTGATGGCCTCGCAGCGGCTCTAGAGACATGCCAGCTGCCAACCGTGCCTTCTGCTTGAGAGACTGCTGCTTTAGAGCACTGCACATGGCCTGGGGTACGGGCTCTCCCCACTGCTGTGCCTGCCGCCTCCACGCCCACATAATCACACCTTTGCCGTCTCTCCAGAAGCAGAATATGAGGCGAGGCCGCGGCTGCTTTAACTGGGCTGCCCTGGGGCCACCTCTCAGGTGACGGCGTGAGGACCACGGCCACACGGAAGGAGACGCGCCCGCAGCGGCTCTGCCCATGGCAGCGGGTCTGAGGCCGGCAGGCATCCGGCGGGAGCCGGCGGAGGCACCGCCTCCTTGATGCCAGGGACCGCACCAGCAGGAGGAACTAGCAACACTACCAGGAGAACTGGACCAACTGCCAACGAGAGACGCTCTGCAGACAAAAGCAAGTGAAGCCCACGGCCCACATGCTCTGGAATTCCACCTGCATGAGACGCCAGAATAGCAAAACCGTGACTACGGCACGGGTCCGGGCTGGGGGCCGGCAGGGCTGTGTGGGACCCCGAGGGCCCTGGGGTCTCCTCTCACCGGCCATGCCCGTTTCTGGCTCTGCCAGCATCCTTTGGGGGCCTGGCCAGGGGCTGACCGGAGGGATGTGGGTAAAGGATGTGGGTCTCTCTCGGGCGTTCCCTACAGCTGCATGTGGCTCCACAATTATGTGAGCCCCCAAAAATGAGTCTTGGGAAAGCTCTGGAAGTTTCCAAAAGTGGCCCTCTCACTCCAGCACAAAGGCAGAACGAAGAGGGCGGTGCGTGAGGCGCCGCCAAGCCGAGACGCCGTGCATTTAAGCAGCGTCAGGCAGCAGCCGCAGCGGCGCGGACCCCGACCGGAGCCAGCGGGCCCAAGCGGACGACGGCTCCTGGCCAGACAGCTAGCCCAGACACGCGGAGGGCCGAGGCAGAGAGAGACCGCGGGCGCTGCGGCCAGGGCCCGGCCTTGTCCACTGCCCGCCAGGGAGTCGAGCCCCTCCCCGCACTCGCGAGTCTGGCCGCCCGGTCCAAAGCCAAGACTCGGCGCACGCAGCGCTGGACGGTCTCCTGCTGCCTAAGGAGATGCGCGGCACCACTTCTTCCGTGGGTTCTCCGGTGCCGCTGGTTATGAGTCTGCACGCTGATGTTGGCCACGCGGCTCGGCCAAGGCCTCCGGCTCCGGAGGTGCAGCAAGGCGGGCCGAGCTGGCCGAGAGGCGGGCGGCTGAGAACCGGGGCAGGCAGCCTGGCCCCGAGGGCCATCCACCAATGCGAGGGCCGGAGAGGCCAGCAGACGGGACCGGGCAAAGGGACCAGTGGCCCAGCCTGCAGGCCCAGCCACCCTGGGGCCTCCTTGGCTGCGGGGTCTCGGGCTCGCTTTGCTCCCCTGAACACGAGGCTCTAAACCCTGCCGCCTGCCCGGGCTGCGAGAGGACGCGGCGAGAAGCTGCTCAGACACTGACCCTCTGAGGGCAGCTCTGGCTGTCAGTGCCCTGAGTCTTGTCCGCCTTCCCAGGGCGGAGCGAGTGTCCGTGCTGGGGGACATGCCTCAGACTGCTGCGACAGCTGCGTGGCACTTGCGTGCGGGGCGGGGCGGGCGGAACAGGCCGGGAGAAGTGCACGCTTGCGCCCTGTTTCCAGGGTAGACGTCACACGTGGGTGCCCTGGGCTGGGTCACTTCCGGCCAGCTGGGCACTTTGCAGATCCAAATGTGAGGCCCCGTCTGCCCCCACAATTAGAGTGGATTCTGGTGACAATCCAGTCGGTCCCCCGGAACCAGAACCTGCGCGCTGGCATGGGGGTGAGGACGCGGAGACCCCGGCCTCTGGCCTGGCCAAAGACCCAGCCTTGCCCTTGTCGTCCGGACACTCGCCAGGCCAGGCTGAGCTCCCGGCCACGTCGCTGCTCCACGGCCAGCTGCCAGGGCTCGGTGCCGCTCTGAGCCCGGCCGCTGAGCTGCCGGCGGCATCATCACGTGCTCGCCGTCCCTGGGGGCCCTCCACGCAGGTACCCTCGCTCGCGCTTCGGAGCAATGAAACGACGTCCACTGACCCGATGAAGGAAGGGTGCTTTTGGGAAACAGCTCTTAACGACAGGCCTCGCGCATCATGGTTGCTAGCTTTCCTCTTGAACACCTCGGCAGACTGCTCAGCGTGCAGCTGAGCTCCGTGACCTGCTGACATGCGTTCTAAGGTCCTTATCATTTCTTCGCCGTCTGTTTTGTCCGTTTATCTGCCTCTGTCCTGGGCCCTGGGGGGCAGGCAGAGCTGGGCTGTCAGCAGGGCGGTGAGGGAGAAGCAGGTGGTGCTGGCAGTGAGGTTTTCATAGAGACGGGATGGAGGAGTTTGCATGCATCGCCTCTATTACTACAAATTATTTTAATTTTCTGACGAATGATTTTGCTGCATTCATAAATTATCAGACCAGAGTTTCAAAGTGCAAAAGAGCCTCGTTCCTCGGAGGGAAACTTGAGCCCAGTTCCTCTCCTTGAGTCCTCTGCTCTGGAAACGTTCTCGGAACCACGTACCGGCCTCCGAGCCGCCACATTCTCGGCACACACCTGTCGAGGGCGTCCGGCCTTTGATGCTGCGGGCGTCCAGGCTGCAGCCGCCGCCCGTGCCCTTGACCGTCCGTGGCCCTGGCCCTCTGCAGTCTCCAGCTCACATTTCGCCGCGTCTGAAAGTCGGCGGCAGCTCCTGTCTGCTCCTGCCTGGTATTGATTTCTCCAGGCCTTTTCTGTCAGGCTGGAAAGAAAACCACCCACTCTCCACGTAGAGCGCACTGCTGCCCATTAGCCGAAGTCCACAGTGAGGTGCAGACGCTGCTGCCGCCAGCCCTGAGGCCCAGCCCCAAGGCAAGGCGAAGGCCCCCCAGGGCGAAGGTCCCAGACCGGAGTTTACTGCTTTGGTCTGTTGTCTGTTTCCTTTCGCTTGTCTCTTGCTGCCGCTCCCATTACAAGGTGTTTCGCGTTCACTTTGTTCCTTCTTTGCTTGTTTGACAATTCTGCTGCGCCTTCCCCTCTGTTAACGTCCGTCTCTCTCCCTCAGTCAGGTTCTCTCTGCCGCGTGGACAACAGCACGCCCTGCCTGGCTGGCCAGCCCGCCGCCCAGGCTCCGAGCCGCCCCGGCCCTCCTGAGGCGCCTCCGCACAGCTGACCCTGCAAGTCTCCGAGAGCCCTGGCGTGCCAAGAGCTTGCTGGAAATGCCAATCTGCGTGCACAGAGCGCACAGTCACACTCACCCCCATGTGTTCGTCAGTCTCTGCCAACCCACGCACCACAGCTCCACGGACTGTCACGCCGATCCTCTGAGGTCAGCCGGCATTAAGCGAACCCGGACAGCATCGCGGCCAGGCTGGGGTGTCCACATTACAGTGCAGGACACAGGCCAGGGCACCCTGACCGCCCCGACTCAGCACACAGGCCGTCCCTCCCCGGCCGGGGTGCGGGCTGCACAGAGCCCCATCCAGTCCCGTCCAAGCAATGCCCGTGGCTCTGCTTTGGCCCCACTCTCAGCCACGGGGCGCGCTGCCACCAGGTGACACCCCAGCCCGGCCCGAGTGCAGAGACGGGCACAAGGGACCAGAGCAGGGCCGGCGTGGCCCTGGGGTCCTATGGGGCTTGCGGAGCTTCGTGGCAGCCCCTCACAGTTCAGCGACACCAGCCGCCGTCCGGGTGTCTCTGGAGCAGCCTGGAGACCAGATACGACCGATGCCAGCGAGTCCCGGAGCACGACCGGGCGGCAGCTGCTGGCCCGGCGTTGGCCTCTGGCCTGCAGGGGATACTTGATGGTTCAGCAGGGCTGCGCGGGCGCTCGGACTCTGGGAGGACGGCGCCAAGTCCACGAGGGGCTCAGAGTCCAGAGTCTCGGGAGGAGACACTCGGAGGGCGTCCAGTGAGCGAGCCTGGCAGTGCAGGCGTCGGGCCGCGAGGGAGTGCAGGCCGGTGGCTCTGCGAGTCACGGAGCGGAGCTCTCAGGACTGGCCGCTGACCGCGGGAGGACGGCAGGGGACCCCGGCTGGGCCGTCCCGCCTGTCGGGCGAGGCGTGGGGACTGACACACAGCGGGGTGTGGCTGGAGGGGGGGCTCCCGTGCCCACGGGGTCAGGCTGTCAGGCCCAGGCGGCTTCCAGGGCGCTTGGCACATGGACACCCCAGGAAAGGACCCGGCCAGACAAGCGCAAATGGGGGTCTCTGCACAGACCACGCGATTCCGGGGAGACGGTGGCGGGGACAGCGCAGAGCCCTGAGAGAATGCGCAGAAAGCCACGTCTCAGCTGCCGTCAGGCGGAAGAGCCCCCAGCGAGGGGAGGCGAGAGAAGCGTGAGGCTGAGCGGCATCCTTCGAGACCCGGATGGGCGATGGAGCCGCTCAGGTCTCGGCGACCACAGGAGGCAGGATGGACCTCGGCGGGAGGTGGGTGCAGGGCCGCAGAGCGCGGGGCTGAGCCGGGTCAGCCAGCGCAGACGCCTTTGGGTGGGAGGGGAGGGGAGCAGGAAGCCGAGGGCCCGAAGCCTCACGCCTGCAGGGACAGAGTGGGGTGGGAGGTCACGGAGCAGCCCAGGCACGGGGCTTTCTAAGGAGCGCAGATGGGCAGCTGAGGTCCCCAGCCCAGCTGCCCAGGGAGGAACCCCACCGCAGGAAGAGGCCTGCGTCAGGCCCGGCCGCCGGAGCGGCAACGTGCAGAAGGCCCTTCCCTTGCTCTGCCAGGTCGGGGTGCAGGAGATGAAGATTCTGGCCCACAGAGAACCGAGGAGAGGTTCCAGCAGAGGTGACAGGTGGCGTGGGGCGGGCGCAGCGGGACAGGCGGCGTGTGGGCGGGGTCTGGCTGCGGGGTCTGTTCCAGGCATGGGCCACCAGCACTGAGGACAGGGGCTGGCCCCCTGGGACCGTGCCCCTTCGCGCCCTTCCCAAGATCACTGTGACCTTCTGAAAGTCACGCCCACTGGCCTGTCCACATCCTGACTGTCACAGAAGGCGTCAAGTTAGCCGACACCGGGCTTCTGTGATGTTCAGTGTGGCCACTGCAAACATTTAGCCATTAAACTTCACTTCAGAGACTTGATACTGAGAACTTAATCCAGTTATGTCCTGTGAATTTCAAGACTGACTGCAGGAGAACAGAAAACAAATTGATTTTTTTAATCATTGTCCTAAATGTTAAATTCCTAAAAGAAGCAATTCACAGAAGATGAACACAGTTTTACTCATGGCAATTTCACAGAAACACCTAAGTAAAAGTTATATCCTGCAGGTACAGAAAGGTTTTTGCAAAAATAAAAACAGAATCTGCTCTAATATCAAATTGTAGCAAATTAGATTTAACTGGGCTATCTTATTTTATAAATATATTCCTTTTTTCATAAAGGGAAAACTGAAGTGATTTCGCAGCATGCATGCAGGCAGAAGTCACAGCTGGCTGTTCTTGCTCTTAAAAATAGCGGTATAAACATAGAAACAAGGAACTGAGGGTGAAAGGGCAGACCACACAAGAGACGGGGAGTCCAGCTTTGGGGTACTCTCTGGGCTGTACTCTGTGATCGAGAAAAGAAACCTCACGTCCCTAATCTCCATTTTCTCAAATGTAAAACATAAAAAAATACCAATTAAAAATTGTTTGTTTTTAATTTCTTGGTTAACTAAATTAGATAACTATGTTCGTTTGATATTCAGAAATGTTATCTTTATAATCTATAAAATTAATGTGAACATGAATTTTGCTGTATTTTATAAATGGCACTAGAGATATAAGGATGATTGTTTTCCCTTTGGGTCTACAATAAATTGTTTTAAATATATATAATCATCATTGAGGACTTATTATAGTCCAGGTATCACGCTGGCTTTGTTCAAATGAATTACATCCCAAATCAAGTCTTCTTTTCCTGGAAACAATTAGTGTTGTAATGACTTTTCAAAGTTTAACACATTCACTGTTGTCTAAAACATCATTTGCTTTATAAAATAATCAGGTCCTCATTCTAGAGAAAACAAAAACGGTATCTATGAAGCCAGATGAGAACAGTCATATGGACGTGAACGTAATTTTAGAAGGCCCAGTTTCTTTAATATGATAGTGCTTTATTTAGGATTTTTTTAGAAGCTCTTCTAAGAATCTGAGGATTTAGAAATAAAGTTCTGTTTCCTAACGCACCAAGGCATGTTGGACTTTTGGAGACTTCCTTGTAACAGCAAACCAGCAAGAACAGGCCTTCGCAGTGATCTCCCGCTTTCCCGTGCCCCGGACGTGGGCTGACCAGCACAGCCGCCCTCAAGCGCGCCGGGCGACGGACACAGGTGTGCTCTGCCACCCGTCTGCTTTCTGAGGCGCTCGTGGCTCAAGCAGGTGAGAGCCTGTCTGACACAACGCCAGATCCTACCAGCACAGGAAGCTGCTGATGCGCAGCGGAGACTTTGTTGATCATTTTCGAAACAAATAAGCAAAAATGTCGTGTTCTTACATAGTCGTGTCGCCTTTCAAAAATCAGCATCTCAAAATTCCTTGATTAGAAAATGTACTTAGTTTACAGAAGATCTTCTCATTTTTATTCCCAAGAGCATGAAATCCTTCTATTTGATTTCATGAAATGCAGGCAGTCTGAGTATTTTTAAATAGCACATGCTTTGTGGATTCATACATATACATGAGGCCTCCTCGGGGCGTGGAGCAAGTAGATACCAGCCCCCCCAAAAGCACGGAGCCCAGACTGTGCACACAGCTCCACCATGATTAGAGATTTTGTCCCGTTTTAGCTGCTCAGTAAATATTATTAATTTATGAGGAGTCGGATGAATTAAAGACATCAGGAGTGCTTCCTATGATACGTGTTAGGATGTGAGACGTGTGAAGTCAAATTTATTCCACCTGCTTGCAACCCACAGGAAGAGGGGGTTTACTGCGTGTTCTGATCCAGAAGTCTTATTACTGGAAGACAGTGATCTGGGTCTCAGGTTTTATAAACAGAGAAGCAGGGTGCAAATCAGGGCTAGAAAACACGGGTTCGGGCTTTTCCTTATGAACTACTGGCAGGTGCTTCCATGCTGGGGTTTTCAGTTCAGAGGGCAAGCCCCACCCAGAGGGCAACGCCCCTAGGAGAGAGACTCCCCCAAGAGGGAGCACCCTCAGCAGGCAAACCCCCCAGGAGAGAGACACCCCCAGGAGGGAGAACCCGATGAGGCAAACCCCCCAGGAGGGAGGCCCCCACGGGCACGCCCACCCAGTGCGCTGCCTCTCTGTACTTAATCGAGGCGCACGTCTCTGCAGCCACATCTTGTTTCCGCTCGGGCTTGGGAGGCCGTTCAGCCGAGCGTCCTGGGCAGAGGGGACCCTGGCCCGCCCGGGCGCCGCAGGCAGCAGCAAGCCAGCGCAGCACACGCGCGCTGCTGATGTGGGAGGGGCCGCGCTTCGCTGTCTCCCTGACAAACACACCGTTATTGTAGGGGGATAAACACGTTAAAACAGCGCTACGATGGCGGCTGTGCCTCACCACTTCCGCAGTTGGCATGAAATTCAAACTCCGGGGGCAGGAGACGCGGGGACGCTCGCTTGGATCTGTGCCTGGACCCGGCAGCACCGCATGGCGTGGAGACTCAGGGCCTTTTCACCTGCGCCCGCAAACCCGGAAGAGCCGCGTCTTTGCAGGCACAGCCCTCCTCGGCGCGCACCTCCACTCCCCCCAGCGCCGCGCCTGGGCCGGCCGGGGCCTGCTAAGGATGCCCACACACCAGGCTGAGCCCGGCCCTCGCTGCGCCCTGCGGTATGACCCCGGAGCTGGAACCCCGGCCCGACGCCACACAGAACTCACGGACGCAGGCGAAACGGCTGAGAGGGTGTGGGGTTTCCAGCAGCGGGGCGGCCCACGTCCTGGTTTTCAAAAAGCAAAATGAAAACAATCACTGCCTGTGCACGTAAGAAAACTGAAGCAACTCGGAAAGGAGGCGCGCGCTTTGCTGCTCCTGCTGTGCGCTGGCCGCCAGCCCCCGTGGACACGCCAGGCGCGCCACCCTGGGCAGGGTCCAGGGGCTTTCCGCGTCTACACTGACGCACCAGTGCACACGTCCCGATGCCTCAGGCGCCAGCCAGCTGTCCGGCAGCCCGAGAGTCCGGCTGGTCGCCTGCAGAAGCGAGGCAGGCAGACCAGGAGCCCCCGCCCGGCCGCCTGCACCCGCGGTGCTGCGCCTGAGCACAGGAGTGCCCGCCGGCCCAGGGCTGCTCGCTGGCAGGAGCCGTCAGCCTTTCCCCGCACTGTCCGACGCTGAGGGCGCTCTCAGGCCCCTTCTCCAAAGCCACCTAAGCACGGCTTTTCCCTCCGTGGCCCCCTCCTGCCTCTCAGCTGTGTGCCGACGGCCTGGCCCGCGGGCAGCGGTCTGGGCGGCCCCGCCTCCCCGCACAGGCGCTCCAGGCCGCGGGGTCGCCACTATGCCCACTCCCAGCCTCTCGGACGCAGGTGTGGCCGCCTCCCGCGGCTGCAGGAGCAGATGTGTTTTAGGGCGAGAACCGGGTCAGTGACAGCTCTGGGGCTGTGGACGCCGGGAAAGCCCCGGGGATGCCCCCCAAGGCGCCGCCCGCCACGGTGGCCGAGCTCGGACTGGAGGGCAGGAGGGCGTCCACGCCACGCTGCCCCGGCCACCGACAGGGAGGCACGGCCCAGCCCTCTCCGAAACCACCTGTCACTCACAGGCCCGCGAGCGCCCCCACCAGCCAACGGCGCGGCCGCGGCGTCTTCGGACCTGGACGGAGGACTCGCTGCAGCGCACCTGGCCTGGCGGTCGGCGGTCCCCGCTGGGCTCTACCCGCTGCCCCGACGGGGTCTGGCGGTGCCTCCTGCCCTACTCGTGGGCGCGGGGCGGGCGTCCCCGCGGCTTGACAGAGGCTTTGCTGGCGGCGCACACAGGTGTGGGGGCGCGAACCTTTCCCCGCGGGAGGGCGGATCTCCGGACAGGACCTGCTCTCAGAGCGCGATAGGGACCGCCCATCAGGGAGGGGCCCCGCAGGACGGCCAGACCTCGCTGGGCACGGACAACGCAGCCGTGGCACGCCCGAGAACACTTGCCAGGGCCTTTCTCTCGGGGAACAAGTGACGTCTGGAGCACCCCAGTTGTGCTCAGTGGGACCTGGAGCCGCTGGGCTGTGTCTGCAGGTCTTATTTCAGGTGGCTTCTCTGGGTGACAGGAGGGGTAAGCGGGGGAATGTCCCTGGTTCTGCCTGGTCCAGCTCTCTCTACTGACATTCTGACTGGGGCCCAGCCTCGGGCGCTTTTCAGTGGGCTCAGGGAGTGTCCTGTCAGGTAAATGCAGAATACCTGCGGTGCTCAAGGATGAACAAAAACTTGCAAAAACACAAACTCGCATTTATAACAGTGTTTTCCTCACCGGGCCGGCAGCCAGTGTGCGTCCACCCGGCCCCACAGCACCTTCAGTCTGGCACAAAGCCTCATCTGGGTGCTGCTGTGGAGACCTGCTTGACATGACTAAGACTTCATTAAGTGGACACTGGAGAAGGCAGAGGACCCTCCATTAGGCAGGCCAGTATCACACCATGAATGAAGGTCTTACAACCCAAATGCCCCAAAATAGATGACTGGATCGAGAAGATGTGGCCCATGTACAGATGGAATACTATACAGCAGTCAAAAAGACAAACTAGAGTCATTTGTAGAAACATGGATGGAGCTAGAAAGGATGATGCTCAGTAAAATAAGTCAGAAGGCAACAGAGAAATATCATATAGTTTCACTTTTAGGAGTAATATAAAGGAACCCAAAAAGGGCTCAAGGAAAAGAACAATAGCAATAAAAATAATGACAACACGACAAGAACAAAAAGACAAAGACAAATCAGAGGCACTTTGGGGAGAGGGAGAGACTGGGATGAGGGCATTAAGAACACAAGGACTGAGGCGACGGTGCACTGGTGACATGGTGGTGGGAATCCATGGAGACCACATTGATGTCAAGCATATACATAACTAAAGAAAAAAGAGAGAAAACTTTCTCTGTAGAATAAGAAATTCTGCCTCCAGATGGGCCTGGGATTTAAATGCTTCTGGGATTTTCAGCCGTCAGGTCTCCTGCCAGGCCTGGGGCAGGCTGGCCCACCCACAGTTCCATGGTCTGTCTGCCTGTCTGTCTGTCTCTCTCTCTCATCTCCCTCTCACTGGCTTAAAAACCCTCATGAAGACAAGTCAGGTAAAAGTCTTGACATAAAAGCTGCAAGCTTC
This sequence comes from Galemys pyrenaicus, assembly GCA_019455555.1. Taxonomy (NCBI): domain Eukaryota; kingdom Metazoa; phylum Chordata; class Mammalia; order Eulipotyphla; family Talpidae; genus Galemys; species Galemys pyrenaicus. Next base: position 620,457 of record JAGFMF010011648.1, on the reverse strand, counting down.
TACTTGTATATATGGCGATACCTCCCTTAACATTCAAGCCACTTAAGTTCATACACACGCTTGTTTCTTCTAGAAAAGCAAACAATTCCCCTTTCTACAGCAAAATAACTTCGCCACGTCAGGTTCAAGTTGTAGTGAAGAACAGCAGAAGACAGAGATGGCTGCACCCAGTGAGCGTTTCCTCCCGAGCCCTGCCGGGCAGGCAGACAGGTGGAGATGTCTGCGGTCCCCACTGTCACGCCTTGCCCCGGGAGGAGTCGCCGGCGTGGGGTCACCTATGCTGGAGCTAGCGCTCGCCCCTGGAGGCCCAGCCAAGGCTCAGGCGAGCGGGGAGACGCGGCCTCCAGGGTGTACCTCTGAGTCAGGGCTCCAGGCCAGTGCACATGACACTCGATTTCTGGGCAGCTCCGGTTTTGTGAAAACAGAGACGCTGGCGTGAGACTCACCTGCCGCCAGAGGATGCGCGGGGGCAGAGGAGGCAGAGCCGGGGGCAGGCGAGGTCCCGCTGCTGAGTGTGGGCCCAGGAAGTCGCCCTGTGAGCCCGCGCCATCTCCCCGCAGGCACCACGAAGAGCCAACGTGGGTGTCTGAAAGACATTGAAAATACCTTTAAAGCGTGGGTTCAGGGCCTCCCAGGTGGCACAGCAGTTTGGGTACTGCACTGTGAAGCATCCGCAGCCACTGCAGCGCGAGTTTGATCCCCGGCCAGGGAGGGGCCCCGGGCGCAGCAGACTCTCCCGCTTCCCCGCTGCTCCCCTCAGCAGTGGGTTTCAGTCACTCTGCCTGTTCTGCTCCCCACCCTGTCTCTGGGGACTTCTCTCACCTCCTGTGCCTCTGGGCTGCACCCAGCTCTTGTGTGCAGACATAAGTAAACCTCTAAAATAAACGATCAATAAAACGTGGGTTCACAGCCAGCACCTGCTTCGACAAACTATAAAAAGGCGATGGGGACGCGCGCGCTGACGACGAAGACGGTGCAGCTGAGCTAGAGAACGCGGGAGCGCGGCTGGGCAGCGGCTGAGGCTGGTCGCCCTCGCGAAGGGGACACCTGCGAACAGCACGGGCCGGGCGCGGCCCGAGGCCCGAGGCCCGATGCCGGCGCGGCCACATAGCCGCGGAGATGCTGCTTTCAGCCTCGCCGCCAAGGGACGTGGCGCTTCCCGATCCGTGCGCCCGACGGTGGGATTCCAAGGACGGTCTCGGAAAAGTGGATGTGCCGCTGCTGTCCACGCCCTCGAGCGGCCCTGAGTGTCCGCGAGCCGGGGGCCGGGGGCCGGCAGGGCTGACCCCCGCTCCGAGCGCTCAGCCCCGCTCTGGGCCTCAGAGGACGCGGCCCTGGGGGGGTGGGGTGGGGGGCGCTGCAGCTGCTGGTCCATGAGAGAGAACGCTCGGCTCTGGCCACGCGCAGTCTTCACCCGGGACCCCACGCTGGCCCAGGGCTGGTCGGGCTGCCAGCGGCCCACCGACTCCTCGCTGAAGGCCAGCGCTGCCTCGGAACAAAGCACCGGCTCTCCCGACCGCGCGGGGTGTCGCTCGGAGCTTCCCTTTCCAGCACCGCAACCGACTCGTACCCGCGCTGAGCTTGCGGGGCACAGCTACTGAGAAGCGCTGTTCCAAATGTGCTTGCTTTTTTTTAATATATTTTTTATTTTTTTATAATGTTTGCTTTCTTTTCTGGGTGTAGTCCCCATGGAGTTTCCACCACCAGGTCACCCGCGCACCGGCACCGCAGCCCCTCGGGCTCTTCCCAGCCAGCTTCAGCCCAGCCCCTGCCTCTCCCTGCAGATGACTCTGCTTTCCAGTTGTCTACTTTTGTTCTGTTTTGTTATTTTTTTCCTCCCTTGATCCCCTATAACTCTCCTTAAGTGAGATCACCCTGTATTTTCCTTGTTCCTTCTGACTTATTTCATTGAGCATCATCCCTTCAAGTTCCATCCATGTTTCTGCGAACGCCTCTAGGTCATCTTTTTTGATTGCTGAATAATATTCTGCTGTGTTTATAAACCACATCTTCTTGATCCAGTCATCTGCTTTTGGGCATTTGGGTTGGTTCCAAGAATTACCTATTATAAGTGGTGCTGTGATAAACATGGGGTGTGTGTATTCCTTTGACTTGATGTTTCGTGCCCTGTGGGTAAATCCCTAGTCGCAGAGACCGCTGGGTCATAGGGTGTCTCCATCTTTAGCAGACGGAGGGACCTCCAGACAGCTTTCCATAGCGACTGGACCAACTAAATGTGTTTTCACCTAGAATTGCTATGAAAAGAAATACTAGCACTACGTGCATGTGTGCAGGATTTGGGGTTCCCTGCTCACTCGAGAGCAGAGCAGTTAGAACGCCCCCCTCATTTCAGTGGTGAAAGAATCTCTGCTACCAACTTGGTCAAGCAGCAAGATGACAGCTGCTGTGGTTGCATTTTCACCCAAGATGCTCAGACCCTGAAAAAACTTGTAAATTGTATCTGGCAGTGGGTTATACAATAATGTATTTTGACAACTTAGGGTTAATTACAGAAATAAAAAGGAAACCTTTTGTGCTGATTTTTCCAAGCTTGCAACTCTAGTTTTACTGCGGGGAGTAGGGTGCAACCTTGTGAAATTTGCTTTCTATACCAAAGTCTCAACTGTATGTGTGTGTACAGTGTACATACATTAAATGCATACATCTAGTATTGTAGCAATGTACACAAACACATAATCTCTGCTGTGTAGTGTGTTATTAGTATATATAAATCATTACTGCATACATATGTCATAATATTAAAAATAGTCATGTATTCAGCCTTTCATTTTATTTCAGACAATTCCCATGAACTGTCGGTCATCTTGGCAAAGGTGAATCAGAATATCTTAGCCACATTTCCCCCTGGATTCTCTTCCTCAAGACCATGCTAGGCACCTGCTATGTCTGTAGCAATCAAAATGCTGACGTTCAAAAACAGACAAGTGGATCAAGAAACCAGGCTATATACACAGTGGAATACTACTCAGCAATGACAAAGGCAAACACGTGCCGTTTGCAGCAACATGGATGGAGCTGGAAGGGATTATGCTCAGTGAAGTAAGTCAGAAGGAAAAAGAAAATCATGAGACAGTATTACTTATAGGAGGAATATAGGGAAATCAAACGAAGTGTCCGAGGGAAAAAAAGACAAAGCTTGTAGGCAAAATATGGAGCTGAGGCATACAGGAGAGGAGAGAGGTTGAGGGGGCCAGAGCAGGGGAGGGGAGAGCATAAGGGAATGTGGTGACAGTTCTCAAGTGATGTGGTGGGAGGTTTACAGGGATACACCTGAGGGGAGAAACCAAATACTGTACAAAACAACCATATAAGAAATGAAAAAGTTTAATAAAAAACAAAACATAACCTACACCACTGAAGTGTCTTACTATAATAAAATTAATAAAAACCATATTATAATTGCAAAAAACATAGTAACAGGAGGAGAACCCGGAACCATACAGAACGTAAAGTGCTGATGTGCTGTCTGACCCCTTCCCGTGGGCACCAGGCAGAGCTGGAATAAGGCAGCCCCGCGCGTGTGAAGAAGCAGCCGAGAAGGCAGCGCGGGGTGCAGACCTGGTTGTCTGCCCGCTTGCTATGTCAGATCTGCACCCCGTTATTCCTCCCCTCATCTGGGAGATGTTCTGTTGTAGTTTCTTTTGAGCCTTTGAGCACTGGCCCCGGCGATGCGGGCCCCTGCTTGTTGGACACAGGCACATTTTAAGTGATGACATCATGTGACTGCTCCTCTGTCCACATCATCATAGAAGATGATGATGTCATTAAAACACTTACCTAGCATTGCGCTCTCTCTTTTAATTTTATGTAAACTCAAGTTGTATAGAGGTATGGATTTAATTTGGGATTGTTCCTGGAGGAAATTGCCTAGCTTTTCAATTTAATATTTTTCAAATAAAACAGCATATGCAATTTCAAATTTGGGGCAATTATTGACCATGGAATCATTGTGTGAATGTCGGGGTCAATGCGTGCAAACTGTCCTTGGGTCTTTGAAAACATTGAATTTTCACCGCAGAGAAATCAGGCGCAATGTGTGCATATGTTTATGTATAGATACGTGGACACGCAGATATAGATTTTTACTCATTAATTATTTCAATGTGTTACCCCTAACTCAATGTTGGTAAGCAGTATAACAACATTCATTAGAAGGAAATTTTTCCAAATCAACAGACCATCATAGCAGGAATCAATCCAGAACATTTTTGCTTCAGGTATGAAGGTTTAATTCAAAGCAGTAGGGTGCAAGTCATTTCCTAGTCTTTCATTCCTTTAATCAAATTTCATTTAATCCAGTCCAGCAACTTCCCACTTAGATGCCAATTCAAACTCAGTCACTCATTTTTCTTTCATTGTGATAAAACAACAAGAAATCTACTTTTCAGCAATGTGGTAAGTGTGCAGCGAAACACCGTTAACTAGACACGTGACGCCTGGAAGGTCCCACGAATGCTCCCATCTTGCATGACGCAAGGTCTGCACCCCCAGACAGCAGCTCTGCAGCCTCGCCCCTGGGGGGCCTACTGTGTGCCATGGGCCCCTCTACACCAGGTGCTATCTGCTGTGGAAGCATGATGCGTCATATAATCAAGAGTCACTTCCTTGTCTAGTGCTGAATAATATTCCACTTTGTGTACATAGCACATGGGCATCTATTTTATTTATCCATTTGTCTGTTGAAAGGTAATTAGGTGACTTCCACTTCTTGGCTATTGTAAACACTGCTGCAATTAACAGGGGAGTATGGATATTACTTCAGAGCTGTTCTCCAAGTGCCCACCATTCCCCCCGCAACTGTACACACCCTCACCATCACCCCATGTGCCGGGACCACTGAGAAAAGCTGTCCTAACAGGTGTGAGGTGACAGACGCTGCAGCTTGCGTCTCCCTGGGGGTGAGTGATTGACATCTCAGCACCTGTGAGCCATTTATGTTTCTTCTCTGGAGAATCATGTTCAGAAGACCTTTGCTCCTTTCACAGCTCACTGTGTGCACGTATGTGTTTAGCTGCCTGAGCTGCAGGAGTTCCTTGCACACTTCTGACGTCAGCCCTGTCACATACACAGCTTGCAAATATCAAACTCTATCACTGCCTCCGTCCCCCTTCTCTGCTCCCCAAATTAGGCACCAGTTCTCAGGGACAAATAAGCAACAGTGCAGCAAACCCCCAAGTCGGGCCTGCTGGGCTCTGGAGCCACTGGCCACATGCACCCATCGGTCCGTCCGCCCGTGGAGGCCCCTGCTCCGACGCCGGCTGGCTTACTGCACCCCGAGGTCAGCAGGTGGCTCGAGCTACTCACTCTCTTCCCTCCACTTTGCGCCCCGACCCGCACGCATAGCCCGGCGGGGCTCTGTGTCCGCTCGAAGACGGCGCCGCGAGCTCACACCGGGCGGGCTTGGCGCAGGGGCTCCAGCTGCTCTCACCCTGGCACTGAGGCTCTGCAACGACCTGCTCGCTCGCGGCTTCACCCTTCTGCCAGACACGCTCTGCTGAGACACAGGCACAAGCCAATGTGCCCACAGGGTCAGAGCGAGACGCAGGAGGGCCGCGGGGCGCGGGGCGGCCAGCATGGTCGAAGCGCACTGAGCCTGGGGCACAGCCTGAGCCTCTGTGCTTCTGGCCCTCCTCTACTGCGTGGCCACTTCACGGAGGTGACCTGGCTGAGAGCGCTGCATGGGACGCGCGGGCAGGCGCCACGTCCACACCCCACGCCTGCCACCCAGCACGCTCCCCACCAGGATGAAGAAGTCCTTTGAGGCCTTTAGGCGGAGGGGACCGCCCATCACGCAGGGCAGAGTGCTCCCCGACTCTGCTGGCCGACGCCTTCATGACACCCCAAAACACCTGCACAGCAACGTCTGAACCGGCATTTGAGCTAAGATCTGGGCGCACGGCCTGGTGGGGCCGGTCTCTGAACGCGCAGGACACCCTCGCGCTCTCGCGTCCAAGCCTGCCTGCCCTCTTCTCAAGGCCCCTCTGCTGCCGCAGCGACATGCCGGAGCTTGCTTCTGCGACCGGCGACGGACCGCTGCGCTGCGTGCAGGCGCCACGGAGTCCCGACACGAGCTGGACGCAGCGGGGCCGGCACGCAGGGCCAGCGTCACCTCGGCGTGGGTGCCACAGAGCGGCTGGCGCGGGCAGGACGTGCACGCTCTGCTCTCTGGCGCGCCTTCCTCTTCGGAGCGACGCAAGTCACCAAAGCCCCGTCGAAGCGCACACGGCCTACGTCCTTCAGAGCTATCGAGGCCAGGAAAGATAAGAGCCAGGAGCTCTCTGGTCAAAGAAGACAAGTGACGCACAAACGAATGTGACACGTGGCCCCAGACTGGATTCGGGCCAGGTCAAGGACACAGATGGGGCGTGCGGCGACCTCTGAGTGCGTCCTGTGGTGTGTGTCTCTGTTAATCTGTACATTTAATACTTGTTCTGTGGTCACATAAGAAAATGTCTTTGTTTCTAGAAAATACAGAAGTATTTGAAAGAAAATGGACATAAGGCCTGCAACTGTCCAAGTTTTCAGAAAAGAATCACATACACAATTCAGACAGAGATAGGGAGGCAGGGGCATCCCTGGTGGCGCAGCGGGTTAAGCAGCCACTGCAGCACGAGTTCGATCCCTGCCGCTGGTCAGGGAGGGGACCCACGGGGCGCAGCAGACCTCTCGTGCCACCCGCTGCTGCCCTCGGCGGTGTGCTTCAGTTGATCTGCCTGTTCTGCTCCCACCCTGTCTGGTGAGCCCTCACCTCCCACAACTCTGGCCTGTACTGCAGCTCTTGTATGCATAAATAAATAAATCTTTAAAAACAACAACATCATGAACATAAAAAAAGAGAGAAGGTAGGTAGGCAGGCAGAGAGGTAGGTAAGTAGGTAGATAAGCAGGCAGGTAGATATGTAGGTAGGCAGGTAAGTAGACAGACAGATAAACAGGTGGACAGATGGACAAGAGAGAGAGCAGGAGACAGGATATTTGTAAGGGAATCAAAAATGTGGTAAACATGCTAATATTTGCACTGAGGCTATTTTTACGATGTTTTCACAACTGGATTTATTTAAAAAAAAAATGATAAGCAGAGGAACAAGGAATGAGAAAACTTCACAACTGGCCGATTTCATGGCATCTCTAGATTTATCTGGTCATGATAAACTCCATGAGGCCAAGCGGTTGTTCTGATGTTGGCATATACAGAACATGCCAGAAAAAAATCTGTTTATGGTCATAAAAACATCCACTCCCAAGTCCGTAGTTTTCTAAGTGACCACGTCCACCTCCTACCACCCGCCCCACTTTGTGGGAGGAAGTCTCTGTGCGCATCGATGCCCGGGACAGCGAGCGAGTGATCGCGCGAGGGACATGAGGAGGTTTTATGAGTGGCAACTTCCAGTGTTTTATGTGCATAGTTTTGACAGCTTCATAAGATATTCAAAATTGCATACATTTAAAATCCTCTCTAAAATTTAAATCACTATAAACGATAGGTAGAGGAAACTGCAGCCCCCATTATAACTTATTTGGAGATGACTGAAAGAAATATGATGTGGTTAAGATGAAAATTAGTACAAACAGCAGGTAGAGAGGGATTTTTAATAAAATCAAAGACACTGTACTTGATATTAACATGTAAATTATGTGGAGCACGATAACACTCAATTCATAGAGAGGATGATTAAAGGATGCAAGTGTGTCTCCAGCACTTGACAGTACATTAACCTAATGTTCTCAATACACTTGTTTCAGATTTCATCAAATAATAATTGTGTCGGTTCTCACTTTCAAACTCTTGCTCCCCAGAGAAAGAATGCCCACTGGAGAAAGACGGAAATGACTGCAAGCAAAATAACGCACAGTTTCAAGATCAACATTCAGGTTACAAGGTAATTTCATTCTTTTTCTAAATCAATAAAAATGCTGCATTTACATACCAAAATTTTCAAAGTGGTTTCAAGCACATGATCTCATTTGAAACCTCTCTCAAAGCAAACATGATTTGAAGGTCGATAAAAGCCTGTGATTCAAGCAGGAGACACTGTCATGGCATTATTACAGATGAGACGAGAGATGAAGACAAGGAGAAAAGTGGCTTCCTCAATTTAACACAGCTAGAGGCAGGGACCAGCCTCAAAATATGAGGAACATCAACATTGTTTATGACCTGTAGGTAATCTCAGAATTTTTAAAAAACAGCTAATATAAAATAATTGCCTGTTAGGTAAAACAGACAGATGGACAGGTACAGAGATAGACATGAGTAGTAATCTGCAGATACAAGTAGAGACCTGCGCATGGCCGTAAATGTGGATCGATGAGAAACTGTTTATGCAGAGACTCTCCTGCGGTCTATGTAGCAGGTTGAACCTGCCATTCTCCGATACCAGATCCCACACAGATACTGCAAGGAAACAAAGCAATAGGGCAATACCTCTGGTGAATACTGATGCGATAATCTTCAGCAAAATACTAGAAAACTGAATTCAACAGCATATTAAAAGGATGTGTACCATATCCAAGGAGGACATCCCTGGAATGGAAAAATGGTTAAGTACACGCAAATCAATCACTGAACACCACACAGGAATACAGCCAAGGACAAAAACTTATAGTCATCTCCGCTGCAAAAAAAAAAAGATTTGAAATAATCCAACATCCTTTTACGGTAAAAACAAACAAACTGAACAAAGTAGGAATGGAAGGAAACTGACTCATTATGAAGAACATACACAAAAATTCCACAGCTAATATGATATTAAATGATAAAAAACTATAAATGTTTCCTTTAAGGTCAAGAATCAAAGAGGGGATACTCACTTTCACAGATTCTGTTCAAAATGTAATAGTATAGGATGTCCTAACCACAGAAAATTAGGGAAGAAAAAGCAATAAACATTCCAACTGGACATTCAAATTGGAAAAGACATTCAAATTGGAAGAAAGAAGATCTCTGTTTATAGATGATGTGATCTCATATGTAGAAAACAGTGGAGGGGAAACAAACACTTGATAATGATCACTAGAACACTGTGCTAGGAAACATCCTGTCTCACCCTTGGCTACACTCAGGCTTAAGCTTACAATTAAAGCTGGGGCTGTGTTCTCACAGAGCTGTGGTTTAATGAAGGAGTGTCGTGTGCACAGGTTTGTCATGTGTTATTACAGGAGAATGTCTTTGAAATGGATTTTCGTTAATTATAAGTTTATTCATGTAGTTAGAAATCAGATCTAGAAACAGAGCTTTACTAGCACCTACAAAATCCCTCTTTCTGTCTTTTCCAATAAGTAGCCCTTCAAAGTCAACAACTATCTGAATTCTAGCTTGCAAAACTTTCTACCTTAATATAAATAGCATCATGCAATGTGCTTTCTCTCTTAACCCAATATTGCATTTGTGACGCCCATGCGTATTCTACATGAAATTGCTGTCCGTTAATTCTCATTGCTAGGTACATGCTATTGTGAAAACACATGACGATATATGTATCCAGTCCAATCTTAGTGGGCATTAATAATTTTAGAAATGCTAGACTATTAGAAAAATTCTGTTAGGAACATGTTATGTTCATATGTTTGGTGTACATCTCTACCCATGATTCTTGAATATATAGTAGTAAAATAATACTGTAGTAAAATAATAATAATAACAATATTTAGTGAGAAAGGAAGGCAGACTCAGATGTAAGTACTGAGAGCCCAAAACTCAAAATTCAGAGCTCTGGAAGGTTAATCCCAGACCTTGAAATTTAATGGGGCTTGCTTAGCTGGGACTCATATGTAGACTGGAACTGTGAGATTTAAAAACTGCTTTGGACCAGCAATGCCCTTTGACCTCCTATCTCCATGCTTTTGGGGCAAATTTGGCATAACTCTTCTCCCATGCCTGTTACATTATGGTTCATTTGGAGGCCAATGCTTTGTCAGTTTCACAGGTACAGAATAATTAGATCTCCAGAGATTTAATATTAAGTGGCTTCATCTGTATTTGGCTTTCATGATGAGCGTTTTGACACAGAACTAATGCTGTGAGAGAAATTATTTTTTGTGACCTTGGAAGGGAGTGAATGTATTTTGTATTTATGAGGCATATGAATATTTAGGGACAGAGGGTGTACTATAGGAGGAAATATTCTAAAATTATCCTTTCCTCCAATGTTCTTGCCTATTGGTTATTAAGTAAAACATCAATAGAAGTACAGCCATAAAGGATATTTTTCAGAAATAATTGTAATATGAAGTCTATTGACATTAAAATATGGAAATTACTGGCATGTCTGTCTTTAGTACCTCCATGATCCCTTTAAAAGCAGAGATAGTTTTCTCTGCTAGACTCTGACCTGGGACTGTGAGATTTTATGTGCTTTTTTAAGATGCTAAACTGGTAGTACTAGTGCGGCATTGGGCCTCCCTGGTGGCGCAGTGGGTTGAGTGCCACACTGTGATGTGTCTGCTGCACAGCAGTGTGAGTTCAATCCCCGGCCAGGGAGGGGACCCACGTGGGGCAGCAGACCTCTCCTGCCTCGCCCACTGCTCCCCTCAGCAGTGTGTTTCAGTTCATCTGCCTGTTCTGCTCCCTGCTCTGTCTCTGGTGAACCCTCTCATCTCCCGCGACTCTGGCTTGTACCCCAGCTTGTGTATGTATAAAAATAAAATAAAAATCTTAAAAAAAAACAAAAAACTTACGAGCCACATGATGACCAAAGCACAGTCAAATACGTGAGATGGGTGTATACTGTATTATTATTAAATTGAAACCTGGTGATCACATAGGGGAATTACAACAGACAAGAGTATGAGTACAAGTTATTTAAGTATTTTTACATAACTTAAAATATTTCAAACACCATGAGATTGACACTGAATGTTAACATCAAGACAATGAAAACTTTCTTGGTGCCCTTTCAACAACTTCATTTGGAAATCATTTTTGTTTTCCTGCATAATTAAATAGCTTTATAAAGATTTATTGCTGCAAAATGCATGTGCATTGATCTATTATCTCAAAAATTCCATCTTAGTTATAAATTATATCTAAAAGTAACCTTAATATAACATTTATCTGATTTCCCATTAGCTCTTTTTTGCTTTTAAATTTCTCTCCTTAGAAGTGCACATTAAAAGGATTTTTGCCTTTATTTTGTGTTTATGGCATTGCAGAGATTTTAAAACTAAACTTTCTTGGTTCCACTCACTTTCTTGTAAATACTTCTACTTAAAAGGAGATGTTTAATTGCCCAATGTCTGAGTAACTTTGTTGATGTCAAAATAGTCTCTGCCATTTGATTTGAAAGATTCCTATAACTTCATATTTAAAACTTGAACTTCAGCTAAAATTTTTGCTGAAAAGTTCACGTGAAGTAAAAGAAATAATCATAGTTTTATTTTGAGATAAAAATGATGCATTGCTTATTTATAAAATACTTATTCAAATTTAAGTACACAGGTGCTACCTACAGAATATATTGAATTTAAATATTATTCCAGGCTACCAGCTTATTTGAAGTAGGAAGAAAGATACATTATTTTTGTGACTTTGAATATGTGTTGTTTCATTTGATGACATCAGTCAGACATGTGAGTGAGATATACTGGGTTGTTGGAAAAGTTATGATAAATTTTTGTATTTTTTTTAAAAAGGTACATCTTGAGTATTTGGACAGCCTACCATTTTAAAGCAAATGCAATAATAAATTTAAAAATGTCTTATTTAAAATGCAATGGAACATTATATAAATATAATGTGACTATTATTAAGATTTAAAACTATGAAAAATGTTCTTGAAATAAAAGACTTCAGCTAAACTTAAAATTATAAATAATTGGTAACTGTGCATATTTTATATATTTTACACAGATAGGAATTTAGTATTAAAATGTATAGCTTTTTAATTTTTAATGTTGTGGACTGGAGTATTACTTTTCCAGAAAGTAATGTCATTTTAGCATTATTTTAATAACTTTTGAGTTGAAAATAACAATTCTGTACAATGTCTTTTAAAAGGTGAAGTAAACAAAGTCTGAAGAAGTAAAACAAATATCGGAACCAGATTTAGACATAAGAGAAACGTGACACCATCACACTGAGGGTTTAAGCCAAGCACGACGGACACATGAAGCACAGTAAAGGCGGGGCGGGGGGCTCGCACCCTGGCAGACAGACCCAAAACCAGGGGGGCTCCGGGCCAGGCTGGAAACCGAAGCACTGACACAGGCATGCAGGTGTCAGAATCAGCTCAAAGACGGTCAGCACACACTTTCCACACTGGAAGAGAAAGAAAATGCAGAAAAGAACAGAACATCCAGGAACGCTGACACACCCAAGAGAATTCAGACACCCGATCAGGACATCAGAGGATGAAGAGAAAAGAGAAGAAACAGTTGCAATAACGTGCTTGAGAATGGTCCTCAGTTAAGGCCAAGACACACAGCTGGTAAAGGCAGCTCACATCACCTGACAAAGAGTAAATGGGCCTCCCTGGTGGTGCAAGGGGTTGAGCCACTGCAGCACGAGTTCGATCCCCAGTCAGGGAGGGACCCCCAGGGCGCAGCAGACCGCTCCTGTCTCTCCGCTACTCTCTCAGCAGTGTGTTCCAGTAGATGTGCCTGTCCTGCTCCCCACTCGGTCTCTGGGGAGTCCCCTCACCCCTGCACCTCTGGCCTGCACCCCAGCTCCAGTATGCATAAATAAATAAATCTTAAAAAAAAAGAAACATGTATTAGAGGGAACCGGCTATGTGAATTGGTTTCCTTTCAAACGGGGTACAGGAAGGTTAAGTGTTGAAGTACTGTTTATCTGCATGGAACAAAATTAATGTACTTCAGAAATATTTTCAAAGTGGTCAGACTCAGCAGGAAGCACCATCTCACAGCCAGTGAAGTGTGCACCCTTGAGGCTGGTGCCAGGGATGGAGCCTCTGCTGTCCTCACTGCAAAAAAGCGCTGATGCCTGACAGCGCAGACCTGTGTGACCGCCCAGGTGTGAGTGTCGGAATAACGGTGCCAGTGTGAAGAGCATTCGCTCTTTCCAGAATAAGCCGCTCAAACTGCCAGGAGACTGCAACTTCCATGGGTCTCTAGGGCTGACTTCCCCCGTTAATGTTTAGGCATTTTTGAAGGTTTCTGCTGTAATGAGATCTCTCTATTTAAAAGGAATAAAGTGTCTGTGCCCCTAATTCCATGTGAAACTCTTCAAGAGATTTTGTAAAATAAAAATACCATTCAACAGATGTTTATTGATTATGTTGGGAATGTTGCTACTTTATCTTCACTTACTAAATAATAAATATGGTTATCCAAGCTACGTTTAAGCTTCTAACAAATGAGAAGCAACAATCGCTGCATCTACTAGCAGTCCACAAGTAAACATTTCGGGTTAGTCCAAGTTCTTCCCTAGGCTTCCTCAGGGCTGTTTGGAAGGGAATTGACAAACAAAGTTTAGAAACTGTTTACTGGATGGAAACAGCCAAATCCAGAATTAATTATTGTGAACAAACTCTTGTGCGGGAATGAGCACTGAGTCGCTGGGTGCAGAGGGCATGGGGCACTTGGAAGGCGTGGTGAGCGGGGCCTTGTGCACGTGGACAGGGCGAGGGGGTCCCGGCCCGTGCCCACAGGTGCAGGGCTCAGCTGAAAGAGAAGCGGGCACTGCATCTACCAAGCTGTGCCGGGATGAGAACGGTGAGCAGGGCGCTCCCGGCATTCTGTGGGTGCTAAGCAGTGACGCAAGACACCACGTTTAGAAATATTAAGGGAGATCAGATTTCTAAGTGAGATCTGTGAGGTGGTGATGAGCCCGAAGAAGCACGTTCTTTTTTACTTTCCTTTATTTAAAATACAGCCCGATGTGACCGTCCTCATGCAGGACGCTGAACAAAAGCACCCAAGAGTGTGGTCAGAGTTAGCAACAGGTGGTGCAGATGATGGCTACTGGAGGCAGATCCCAGAGGATTTGGGTCTGTGATTACAGGGGCGGGCCCAGGAAACGGCAGCAAGGCAGAGAGGGCACGCGTGGGGGGAGAACACAGGGTAGAGAATCGCCAGTTCTGAAGGGGGTCTCAGTCCCTTTAAATTATTTTTCAGGCGTATGTAAATGTTTAAAACTTCCAAAAATAGTTTTAATGGCTTTATGTAGCTTAATCAACTCTGGTTGACTTGCTCTAATTCCTCCAGAGCTGCTCTCCACAAAATCTGAGTTTGCGGAACTATATTTATTCATGGCATCTACTCTCCAGTTCTAGACAGTGTTCTAAAGCTAATGAATTTGTGTAAAGACAGACCTGTTAGAGATGAAAATGTAAAATTGGGCAAAGTCTAAAAATAGCAAATATATTGGGACTTATTTAAAAAATGTCAGTTTTTATCAAATAGATGGTCACTGAGAAAAAAGTCTATTTAAAAATGACACTCGTGACTGCCACAGCATGGAAGACATGGACTCGCACCAAGACTAAAAATAGCATTAAACTTATTTATTTGCAAGTGTCAGTTTGCATCTAGCTGGGCTATTCGTGCAAGGAAAATCACAATTTTCTGAGCAGACTGCACTGAAAACAATGCTGGGCACAGAGGCCATCTCGCCTGCACCAGCGCCCGCCGCCTCTCACGCCGCTGGCACACCCAAGTCTGCTCAAGCCCTGAGAGCCGAAGTGCGAGACAACGCAGAGAAAGAGGAGCCCAGTTTTCTGGCTACTGTTGCACAGGACAACACTAGTGAAGATGATGTGGGGCACAGTCGCCATCAGCAGAGGGAACAGTCACTCCTTTGTCGCCAGGGCTCGTCCCTGGACTCCAGGCACCATGTCCTGATTCTCCTGATCCTCCTGTCGTACATGTGTCGGGCAGGCGCTCGCTGTGTCTTCGCCTTAAAATGAGCCTTTAAACATACAGTCGGGGCCTCCCTGGAGGCGCAGGGGGCTGAGGCGCCAGCACGAGGGAGCTGCTCACAGCCCCTGCAGTGTGAGTTCGATCCCCGCCGGGGAGGGACCCACAGGGTGCTGTAGCCCTCTCCTGCCCCCGCTGCTCCCCTCCGCAGTGTGTTTCAGTCCATCTGCCTGTTCTGCTCCCCGCTCTGTCTCTGGGGAGTCCTCTCACCCCTGCACTTCTGGCCTGCACCCCAGCTCTTGTATGTGTGAGTGGATAAATCTTCCTAAAAAATAAATAAAAATAAAAACACAGTCTTTGCTTTGTTTTAAAAACAGACTGACAGCAGCTCTAGAATATACAAAATAACATCCTCCAAATAAAAAATGTATAACTTGTGAGACACTAATGCCAAAGAGAAAAAGAAATAAAGATAATTCAGAGGAAAAAAAATGAGAGCTCACAGCCAATATATTTCTGCTTGATAAACTTTTAAAGTAAGAATGGAGAGGGACAACGAAATATTGAGCAAAGGCAGGGTAAAATCTAATATGAGGGGATGAAAAACGGGGAAGCAAATCGTGGGAGAAAAATAACCTGATGGAAGTCAGCCTTGGTTAATACCTTCTAAATACCTAATATCGCGTGGCTTGGGATTATAACAGTGCATAATTTTGGACTTTACATTAGTCACTTGAAAATAACAAGAAACTTGAAAAGCAACGCAATGGCATCGGAAATAAACGCGCACAGGGGAGAGCAGAAGAACACGGTTTTGGGTCTGGCGCACTGCTGAGGATGTTCTGCTGCGTGCTGGAGTTTGTTCTGGCGGGGAATCAAGCGTGGGTCTGAATGCACAACGCGACGCTCCCGCGGGAGGCCGGCCTGGGCCGTCGTCTGTTTACTCCGCTCGCAAAGCGGGGGAGTCCTCCCGGCGGGGCGCACCCGGGCCAGGCTCAGGGCACTGCCCAAGCCAAGTGAACGCCGGCCAGCTCGGGTGAGACGCGCAGGCCCCACCCACAGGGCTAACCAGATGCCCAGAAACCTCAAATCACGGCTGATGTGCATAAACCATAACGCGACTCCCCTTAACGGGTTTGAAAATGCAAAGACTGACCGGACGACGCGGGTGTCCAGGGCTCGCCGGTCTCTGCGCGCAGCCAGCTGCAGCCGGGGCCCTCCCTGCGGGGCGCGTGCCAGGCCCGCCGGCGTTGGTCGCCTAGCCCAGGGCGCGCCCAAGGTCAGGGCCTCGCCCAGCAGCTGAGACCGGCTCAGAAGCCTGCGCGCCCCCGCGTTTGTGCTCCTTCGTCCAGACGCCTCCCCGCGCCTCGGCCAGCAGCGATGAGCTGTCCCTTGGCCCACCATGCCCAGGTCGCGGCTCAGCGCAGCGCTGCTGTGCCCAGCGCACCGCCTTGGGGCTCTGGCCCGCCTGCCGTGGAGCTGACAGCCCCGCTGGGGACGGCAGCCCCCGCACCCTTGTACCCCCGAGGAGTCCCCACCCCGCCCCGCCCTGCCGCAGGCCTCTGAGCCGCCCAGGAGGCCTCTCAGCAGCCCGGGCTGGCGGGACTTGCCCCTGCAGCGCGTCCAGCAGCGTCCGCGGGCGCCTCTGCTGCTGTGGGGACCCATCACCGGCCTGGTCAGCCCTGCAAGGCCAATGCCGGTGACTGGGGGGCTCCTCCTCCCGAAGAGCGCTCAGCCTGGCGAGGGCGGGAGTGGCGGGCGTCTGATGCGGCCTTTGCAGAGGCAGAGAAAGGCAAGGCATGGCCGCAGTGGCCGGCACGGCCGCAGTGGCCAGCCCGACCCGTGCCGGGCGCTCGCTGCCGCGCAGCCCGGCCACCTGAGAGCCGCGGGTTCTCGCACCGCCCCAGCCTGCAGCAGCTCCCAGCGGACCCAGTGCGGCCCGCGGCCGCGGCGGTTTTGATCTGACCCCAGCACACAAGCTCAGGTCAGGCAGAGCGACCGCTCGCGCGCACTCGACCGACAGCAGCCGCTGGGAACTCAGGCACACACGACAGCCGGTTTGTGCAGCAGAATCAGCGCAGGGAGGGGAGCGAACGGGAGAGAGCTGTGAGGCTGGGAATTCTCAAAAGAACCATCACTTGATCGTCAAACGAAGCTTATGAGGGAAATGGGGAATGGGCCACTAAAAACATTTTGGGTCTATATCCAGAAAAACAAGCACACAAAGCATGTCACTTCTCGAAAGTGTGGAAAACGAGAGGGACAAACGGTTTGGCACCGTTTTCTTGCCACATCAGCCTTGCCTGCCGAGCTCCTCCTTCCTGGGCATCGTCATTTTCCAGCTTGATGGCGGCTTAGATGGACTTAAGTTTGGAGAAGATGTTGCTGAGCTTTATTTATTTCTTTCAGCTTCACGTTTCATGTCTCTCCTTTTATGTTATGACTTGATCATACTGCAAAATCTATTGTCATGTTTTATGTGAAATAGGATTGTAGGGAGGTGAATCACTGAAGAAATTACAGTCTATTCCGTTGATTATTATATCCTTTCTAGAGCTCAGAAACTAATTCTAATGATCAAGACATGGAAAGGCATTAATTTCTGCTACACATCAGTCAAGGATTCATGTTTGATCCCAAGAATAATTATAAAAACACTGTCTGCGAGTACATACACAATAGTGGCAGAAGTTCCTGATAAACACAAAAGATGCCAAAAATGTGAATATAAGAGAAGCAGAGGGAGTAAATAAAAAAAAATGGGTGATGGATTTAAACTCAAACATATCAAAATTAGGACGTTTCTGGTGCTGCAGGGGTTAAGTCTCAGTGCTATCAAGCTATCACCAGCCAATGGGCCTGAGTTCGATCCCCGGACAGGGTGGGGACCCACAGGGCACAGGAGACCTCTCCTGCCTCCCCGCTGCTCCCCTCAGCAGTGGATTTCAATAGATCCACCTGTTCTGCCTCCCCCACTCTGTATCGCATGAGCCCTCTCACCCCCCACCTCTGGCCTGCACCCCAGCACTTGTATGCATAAGTAAATAAAAATAAATATTTAAATACATATATCAAAATTATATTAAAAGTAAATGAAGTGAACATATCACATAAATACTAAAGAACCTAATGCTGGTTTAATCAAAGGGAAGAAAATGGTTCAACTTAAAGTCATTTGAAAGTGACCCATGCTAAGTACAGGGGAACGGAAGTGTTGACAACAAAATATGCAAAAAGCACTTTCTTTCTAAGCTCCAGTCAAAATAAGGCTGGTGTAGCTATAATAATTTCACATATATTAGATTGTAAACCAAAGAAAAAGTGTCATCAGAAACACATAGGAACATTTTGTAACAATGACAGGGAGACACTGAATGTAATGTTTTTATATTTATGTGCAACTGTGATGCAGTATTTTTATATAGAAAGCAAAAAATGACAAACTAAAAGAAAAATACACAGAGTCATAATAGAGAGGGAGTAATACCCTCTCTTTGCAACATGTAGAAAAAAACAGGATAAAGTAAATAGACGTGGAAGATTAGAATAAATGGAATAATGGACCTGACTGGCTTACACGCGTCATACACCCACAAAAATGCCATTTGTTATAAATGAACATGAATCCTCTTCCAAAACAAATCACATGCTAGAAAATAAGTGAGAATTTGGAAGATTTCAAATATTGGGCTGAAACAGGAGGTGTTATTTGACCACCATGTAAATAAACTAGAAATCGGTGATGTAACTAGCAAATTGTCAAATGTCTGAAATTAAGATACATACCTCTAAATGACAGTGGTTAATGGACAAATCAAAGCAGAGATAGAGCATACTTAAAATAACAGAATACTGAGAGCATGCTCTAAATTTAATGGCAAAATGATGTTTAAAGGAGATGTTTATCCTTCAGTAGATATTTGAGATGACTGACATTTTCCCCAGGAATTTGTAAAAAAAAAAAAAAATACTTAAATTCACAGACTGTAGAATAAGGTAAGTATGAAATGGGAATAGAAATTAAGTAAATTGAAAGCAAATATAATAGAGCAAAATAACAATCAAGGTTATTTCTTGAAAAGTAACCATGCATATAGTGATTAGGGAAAAATAAGAAAACTAATGAAAAGACAGAAGGTAATGGGTTTATCTTAGTGTACCTTATAGTTATACAACATAAAATTGAGGAGAATATAAACTATATTTATGCCAGAAGACATTCCTAGAAAAAAAAAATCTAAGAAAACCAGACCTAAGAACAAATAAAAAAGCTGAGGAACCTGATAACCAATTAAATAGGCCTTCTGTGAAGCACGTGCCAGCTCTTTCTACAGGCCTAAGACTTCTCTGGCGAAGTCTTCCAAATGGGTAAGGAGGGCAGAACACCCTGCATATGCAGACTTCTCTAGAACACAGAATGGGAAGATCACTTTTCAGCTTACTTCATGAGAACAGCCTAATCCTGCTACCAAAATCTGACAATTAAATTGTAGAAATCAAAATGCTAAACAGAGCTTCCTGCTGATCACAGGTGTGAATGTCATCAACAAAATATGAGCAACACATTCCAGCCACACATAAAAATCAGCCCCTAATTCCACACGGCATCGTCACAGAGCAGCAGGCGGGGAAGGGGACGGGAAAGGGATGGGCCTAGGGGCAGACGGGCCCCTGCAGAGTAACAATGAGAGCAGCCTCCCAGTGGAACCGGACTGCAGGCTGGCGGGCAATGGAGGGAGTGTGCATGCACAGCAGGGAGCGTGTGTGTACACAGGAGGGAGCGTGCATGCACAGCAGGGAGCGTGTGTGTACACAGGAGGGAGCATGTGTGCACAGCAGGGAGCATGTGTATACACAGGAGGGAGCGTGTGTGCACAGCAGGGAGCGTGTGTGCACAGCAGGGAGCGTGTGTGTACACAGGAGGGAGTGTGTGTGCACAGCAGGGAGCGTGTGTGTACACAGGAGGGAGAGTGTGTGCACAGCAGGGAGCGTGTGTGTACACAGGAGGGAGAGTGTGTGCACTGCAGGGAGCGTGTGTGTACACAGGAGGGAGAGTGCATGTACAGCAGGGAGAGTGCATGCACAGCAGGGAGTGTGTGTGCACAGCAGGGAGTGTGTGTGCACAGCAGGGAGCGTGTGTGTACACAGGAGGGAGCGTGTGTGCACAGTAGGGAGTGTGCATGCACAGGAGGGAAGAACGTGCTTACAAAGGAGGGAGTGTGTGTGTGCATAGGAAGGAGCATGTGTGCACAGGAGAGAGGTGTGTGCACAGAAGTGAGGTGTGTGTGCTGGAGGGAACGTGCATGTGCACTGGAGGGATGTGCATGTACACAGGAGGGAGTGTGTGTGTGTGCACAGGAGGGAGCACGCACATGTGCAGGAGGGAGCATGTGTGTGCACTCACACACACAGGATGTCCAGACAGCAACCGAGATGTGGCAGAGTCTAAAATCACACGTCATCTGGCCAGCGTGATGAAAACCCAAAGTCAATGTCTCTGCGAACTCACAAACTTAGACACTGAAGCAGTGGTGACCCGGGCGGGAGGCATGCGGGCACGGCTGGGGCCGGACAGCATCAGCCATCAGCTGAACTGAGTCCATCAGACGCCCAGTAGAACCGCGTGAGGACGAGCACCGGAAGGCACTCCCGTGAACGCTCGAGTCGACGCATCCCAGAGAGCCCTGCTCCCGGGCTGGAAACAACCGTGGCACGGCCACCAGAACAGGGAGTCAAACCCCGGCACTGATAAAAGAAGCCAAATGCACACACAGCCACTCGAAGTGCAGGAGTGGTGTGGGAAGTCGGCCAAGGGCGGCCTGGGGAGGATGGGGTGGCCCTGGCGGGAGGGGTGGCTGGGGGAGGCCATTTTTCCGGGCTGGGTGTTGGCGATGGGGCACGCTCACCTCACACAAATGCATTAGCTACACACTTACAATTTATGAACTGTCCTCGGCTACTGTGTCTCCCGAGAGCACATACTTCACAGTAAGGACGGGCCTCTAGTGCAAGGCATAGCACTCAGCGCACAAGCTCCCTGTGCAGCTCCCACGCGCATTAGCAATCTTTTAACAAGCTTGTCTGCAGAGGCGCCTTCACCCTTGTATGAGTCACACACATATTTCCTAACTGCATCCTGTGTCACCATTCAAGGTAAGCTTTATAAAAGCAGCCTGGGGACAGGTCGCTGCTGGGCTGCCCACAGGTCAGCTGACCAGCAGCTCAGCGCCTGGGGGCTCGCCTGGCGCTTCGACCCGACCTGACTTTGATGAATATTTTAACACCCGGTCTGGGGTGAGTCTCACGCACGTGCACTGCCAGCCCCTGCGGCATCTGCCTGTGAGCGCCGTGGATGGAGAGCTCGCCCCGGCCTCTCGGAGGGAGGAGCGCTGAGACCAGCTGGGCATTGGATCTGAATGTTCTATTTCTTCTGCAGCTGCTGCGTTCCTTAGAAACCGGAGCACAGGAATTTTCCATCGCCTGTGAGCTGCACAGATGAGCAGGACGGCGACAACACCTGGCCTGAACGCCAGCCCAGCCACGCAGGGGGGATGTGCAGGTGCGTGCGGGCTGCCCCAGGGCTCCCCGCGCCCGGCCCAGGGCCAGCCGCCCGCTCCCTCACGTCAGTCCCCGTCTCTTTGGGCACAGCAGGTCCGACCTGCAGAAGAGGCTGCTGTGTTTCATTTGCGGTTTACGTCTGTTCTGGCTGGAGGGGGAGGGACTGCCCGAGCCGACCCTACAGGACCAGATCCACCAACAGGACTGCCCCGGCTCAGCTGGCACTTCAGAGGGAGGAAAGGCTAAATGAGGCGGCTCGAGCCCAGACCTGCCTCTTTATCGGCACACTCAGCGCGCAGGGACGAACCGGCTCTCGAGAACACACTCATGCGGCGCAGCATGAAGCCAGCGTGCACCTGCCGTCCCTCTGCTGAGACGCGAGCTTTGACACGGGCGCAGCTGGGCCCTCCCACACCCCGGCGGCAGCATCCGCGGCTGCGTCTAACAGGAAGGTGTGTCTGGTCTCCCAGCACATTTGAAAAATAAGGGGGGGCTCCCTGGTGGCACAAGGGGTTGAGCGCTGCCCTTTGGAACTTCTGGGGCCACTGCAGCGCCAGTTCGATCCCCGGCCAGGGAGGGACCCCCAGGCGCAGCAGACCTCTCCTGCCTCCCGCTGCCCCTCAGCAGCGTGTTTCAGTCCGTCTGCCTGTTCTGCTCCCCGCTCTGCCTTTGGAGAATCGTCTCACCTCCTGCCTCTGGCCTGTACCCCAGCTCCTGTACGCATAAATAGTCTTAAAAAATAAAGAAAGAAACATAAATGGGAACCGATACTGCCAGAACTGTCTTGTGAAGTTCTACTCACGCTATTTCTGTTGTTTGTAAAATGAAGTATTTTCAAAATCGCAGTGAATCAAGCCATGTGAAGCCCAATTCTTTTTATTAAAATATAAAATGAAAGTTGGCAAATCAGAAAGACCAGGCTGCTGGCTTCTCTGTAAAAAGCGATGTTTCTCTTGTTAAGGGGATGATATGAAGGTCACACACTCGTGTTAATTCTGCCTGCGCAAGTCAGATGTTACTAAGCACAATGGACAGTTCTCTGTAGATTTCAAGATGGGGTGTAGCACCTGCATCCTTGGGGTGCTGCGCAGAGACATTGGTGTGCCCACGTGTGCACCCCTAAACCACGGCCTGCTGACAGCGACTCCATCACCGTGCCCTGCAATTCAGGAAACACGGAAGAACCAAAATGTGCATTTCCAGCCCGCGCAAGTCACTAGAGCCCCTCACCACGTGGCTTCTGAAGCGAAGCGTCTGGAAGTGTCAGCCGCTCATTGAGAATTCCACCTTATCACAGTCTAACTGGCGACCCTTGAAAGGACCTGGACGGGCATGGCTCTCCGCCCAGCTGGCCGGGCTCGAGGCACGGCATCTGCCCGCAGGCCTGGGCTAAGCCCCCTCGGCTGCACCCACACTCACTGCACAGACGCCAGCCTCCTGTGGCCACACCCAGCCCAGTGCCTCGGCAGTGTGGTGGGAGGTGTGGCTGGTGGGGCTGGGGTTTGTTCTGTGCATCTTCCCAGCAGGTGGGAGCAGGCTGGGGCAGTCCACAGACTCCCCCCCATCTCACAGCCAGGCCCCAGACACAAGACGGGGGTAGCATCCAGCCACAAGAGGCAGGGGGTGATGGGAGAGCAAAGGGCACATGCACCCCAGCTCCTGCACGCAGACCCACTGTGCTC
Organism: Galemys pyrenaicus; assembly: GCA_019455555.1. Lineage (NCBI taxonomy): Eukaryota > Metazoa > Chordata > Mammalia > Eulipotyphla > Talpidae > Galemys > Galemys pyrenaicus. The sequence goes on along the minus strand of JAGFMF010011648.1, from coordinate 597,383 downwards.
CTGCCTGTGACCCACTGAGCTCCTGCATACAGACCCACTATGCTCCTGCCTGCAGACCCACTGAGCTCCTGCCTGCAGACCCACTGTGCTCCTGCCTGCAGACCCACTGTGCAACAGCGGGGACGGAGCAGAGCAGAGCTGGTCCTGGCGCGTATCACTGTTGGTCTTCCGGTGACACATTATAACGGTCTTTTGACAGGCTGAAAACAGTGGTAAGTCTTAGACATTCAAAACCAGTCATCTGTTAAAAGTTGAACATCTAACTTTGGGGAGAAAGAAAAAAATAGTTCTCAATGACTCCTGTCCTCACCCCGCTTCCCCTTTGCCATTTTCATGCATTTCTGTACTTTCATCCAGAGAGCCGGTCTGCAGGGCGAGCGGGGACGCCTGGAGGAGACAATGTCACACGTGGTGGCCGAAGCGCGCACCTGCCGTCAGTGGCCGGGGACCGTCGGGGAGGGTCTCCATTATTCTGGGAAAGCACCAGGGCCAGATCAGAGGCGGAGGAAGTAGGGAGAGGGAGAGTCTGATCTCCTTCGGCGCGGCAGCTGCAGGCCTGGCGTGCTTGCCTCATTGGGAGGAGGGCTCGAAGACTAATTAGGTCACGTGCCTTCTCCTAATAAGCATCGTAGCTCATGACAGGAAAGTTTTCTACAAAAATACCTCCAAATGTCAGGAAGCGTGTTTAGGGGCTCGAGAAGAATGGAGACACAGCATCCTTCTCTGCGTTTGGCCCCAGGACACCTCGTTAAATTTACATCTCAATGAAAAAAGATGCGTGTGCAGAATCCAGGTGGTATCTGGGACGCACCCACCTGCACGCGCAGGTGCTGGGGCGGGGCGGGGCGCGGGCGGTGGCGGGCAATGACCTAGCCGTGACTCCAGAAGCACGTGTGATGACGGCACAGACAGACCATGGGCAGGTCAGACGGCAGGCGCTGCAGGGAGGAACCGCGGATGAAAACCGGAGCGTGGGAGCGTGGAAAGGGGAAGGATGAGCGAAGCGCATCTGCTGTGCACAGGGGCGAAGATGCAGCGTAGCGGTCCTCCACGCCAAGAAAACAGCCTGACTCTAAGAATGGGCGAAGGACTTAAATAGCTATTTCTCCAAAGAAAACTCGCACGTGGCCAGCAGATCTGCAAAGGCCACTCGCCACCAGGCATCACCAGGGAAGGGCACCAGGACACATCACGTCACACCTGTGCTGGGAGGAGGCGGAACACAGGGACCCTGTGCACTTTTGGGGGGGAACCTGGTGCAGCCACATGGAAAATAATATGGAGATTTTTCAAAGAAAGAAAAAGAGTTGGGATGCCCCTGATGGCTCGGGAGTTAAGTCTCAGAGCTATCAAGCTGTCACCACCCACTGCAGCACGAGTTCGGTCCCCACCAGGGAGGGGCCCACAGGGCGCAGCAGACCTCTCCTGCCTCCCGCTGCTCCCCTCAGCAGGTGTTTCAGTCCATCTGCCTGTTCTGCTCCCCGCTCTGCCTCTGGTGAATCCTCTCATCGCCTCACCTCTGGCCTGTACCCCAGTTCTTGATGCATAAATAAATAAATATTTTTAAAAATACACAATAGTAGTCAAGCATACCTAGGACACTATGAACAATTAACTTCAGAATTCCACATTCTAACTAAATACCAAACCCAGGAAAAATCTCCTAAGTATGGCTAATCTGTCAGGAAGAAGAAAATCACTAGCCTATGATCATAATTAAATTGTCGATCTTAGTCAATTATTTTATGCGCACATAATCTCAGCGGAATCAAAGTGATGGCTAATAATGACCTCTGAGCTCACTGCAGCCTTTTTGTTCTATAAGGCCTTCAGTGTAAAATTTTCCCATCAGTGTTCACCTGGATTCTGTCATCTATACGAAAGAATCACAAACCACATACACACACCAGCATGCACACGTGCACACACACATATACACATGGACAGACTCACACACCTACACAAAGCCTTTTTATCAGAATTGAAATGTTACAGTTAATTTCCTGTCAAATTAAGGATAAACTAAAAAATTAACTTTGTTTTAAATATTTCGGCCAAAAGCATTTATTAAGTAAGCCAGCATAACCTGAACAGATATTTCATTTTCTTTTGGATGTGCTCACAGACCTTTCCTTTCTGCTGAGCCCCCAAATGCAAGCAGATTGTGTGAGCTGACTAAGGGATCTCTGTGGGATTTTCCACTTTGTGTTTCATTCCTCCTTATAGAATTTACCCCAAAGAAGCTAAAGGGGTGTGATTTCCCGCCACGCTGGGAGCAGCAGAAATGAAGGACAGGGCAGGCACTGACCCCCCTCGTGAGAGCTGCAGGCCCTGCCTGCCTGCCCGCCTTCGGGGCGCTCTGGGCTGCCGTGGGCTGGGCAGGCAGTGTGGGCGTTGTCTGCAGAGCGCAGAGAGCTGTGTCTTGAAGGGGAAGGACGACGGCGTGAACATTTCACCTCCATCTTACAGTTTATTGAAAAGAAAGACGGGTCAGGAGCTGGGGGACGTCGGGGACTGCCCCAGAGGAGGACACCCCCTGCTTCCCTCTGAGTGTGGACCAAGACGAGCCCACGGGCACCGGACGCAGAGGTCCTGGGACTGGGTGGCCAGAGTGTCTCCGTCACTGCGGACCAAGCAATGGCGAGGGGCGAACTCGCGCTGGAACACGGAGCGAGTCCGGACAGTTGGCACCCACAGCAGGGTGACACTGCTTGCTGCAGGCGTAACCATGGAGATGCAGCAAGAGTGCACGGTGGCCAGCCAGAGCCCCAGTGCGGAGGAGAGGAAGCTGAGGAAGGGGCGATGCACTCCACCCAGCTCCCCCAGAGCAGTGGGTACAGGACAGGAGGACGCCCTGGAGCTGCGTGGGAGCCCGGCCTGCTGGGGGCAGAGACAGATGCAGGCGTAAGCCTGGAGACAAGGCGAGTGTGGTGACACAGGCCCAGCGGTGCCCACCAAGGCCCAGCCAGCAGCAGAGTCCTCTGGGAGACCCCCTACTGATCAGAGCTCCCTGGCGCCCCTTCACTGCTGAGAGGCAGAGCTCCGCCCCTTAAGATTCAGACAGCAGATAATGGGGACATGAGACCTGCAACAGGCAGAGCCCGGTCCCTGGGGAAGTTCTACCACAAGGACAGAACACGTCTTCAAACCCAATCACGAAACACAGACCTTTTCTTCCTATCAGACAGAGCTCGCAACTACAGTGGTAAAGAAATTCAAAGAAACAGAAGAAAACAAAATCAAAGTATACAAAACTCTGAAAAACAAATGAATGTCCTGAGAAATAAATGAACTGAAGATCAAAATTGAAGGTTTAAATGAGAAAATAATGGAGACGCAGGATATAAAAAGATGGATAAGGGAGATTTTAAAAGCCTGGAGAAATCTGTGGTGGTAGCAGAATAGACCAGATGGAAGGGTGAGTCAGTGACTGAAATACTAATACAGAAAGGATCCAGATGGAAGGGAAAAGAACGACACAAAGGCAAAAAATGAAGAAACACTGAGAATTACCCGACTCCCTGAGGAAAGACCATATACAAATAATGGGTATCCCAGGACGGAAAGAAAGTAACAGAGACCATATTTAAACAAATGAGAGAGGAAAACTTACCAAACCTGATTCTTTGGGAGAAAAAGAAACAAGCCTCTAACAAGGGTCACAATGGGGAAAAAAAAGGGAGAAAACACAAATAAATAGAATCAGAGACTACAGAGGGGTCGTTACAACGAACATCTCAGAAATAAAGAGGCTCATAAGAGATCACCATGAACGTGTGTGCATGTTAGTAAGTTGAATAACCTAAGAGAGAGGGACAAACTCTTGGAAATATATTATCACCTGAGACTGAATCAGGAAGAAATAGAAAACCCAGACAGACAAATTACAATGGAATATTACTCAGCTGTTAAAAAGATAAACTGGCCACTTGTGATGGTTGGAGCTGGAGGGGCTAAGTGGACTAAGTCAGAAGGACAAGCACAAAGGCTGGATGGCACCGCTTCTTTGGGGAATACCGAGAGCCGAAACAGAGGGCCAGATGAAAGCAAACGGACAACGGACCCCATAAATATGACGCAGAACGCCAGGAGGCACCCAGAGGGGAGGTGGAGGAGGAGGAGCATGAAGATGGGAGAGGGCACAGTGGATGGTGGCGGAAAACCTGGGTGCCTGGGTGGGGGGTGTGGGGTGGCGACAGTTCCTGAATGTGAAGGTGTGGGAGACCCCACACCTCTCAACCACAAGCAGAGTTGTAAACCCAAGGTTACTCAATAAAATGCATACACGCATGCATGCACACACAGACACAAGTAAGCGAAAGACAGTGGGACAACCGGATGCATGTGCTCTTACATAGGCCGCGTGCACACCGTCCCGAGGTCCCATGCGGCAGGCACTGAGACAAGCAGGCCCCTACCTCCAAACAAAGCTCATTTAGAGCCATCCACCTATGGCCAGGTCAGCAGTGGGGAGGGGCCAGCCTGCTACCCCAGCCCTACAGCAGCCCTGCATCCTCTTGGGGCCGTCTCCCTGGGCAACAGCCATCAAGGGTGTGCGGGCTCTCAGTGGAGATGGCGCTGGCACGGGCTCTGCACGTGGGGCACTCCCACTGGCCTGGCTTTGCAGACACCTTCAGGGAAGCCGGATGGCTGCACCTTCCTATCATCACACTCACTGGCGGGAATTTTTAAAAATGGGGGCTGTTCATGCGGATGAGTATGGGCCACGATGCAGTGGGGTGGACTAGTGGAAGATAAAGACATTTTTTAAAAATTCTTAGAAGAAAGGAAAGGAGGGCCTCCCTGGTGGCACAAGGGTTTGAGTGCTACACTGTGGGGCTTCTGCAGCCACTGCAGCACAAGTTCCATCTCCAGTCAGGGAGGGACCCACAGGTGCAGCAGACCTCTCCTGCCTCCCGCTGCTCCCCTCAGTCAGTCCGCCTGTTCTGCTCCGCGCTCTGTCTCTGGGGAGTCCTCTCACCTCCCGCCACTCTGGCCTGTACCCCAGCTCTTGTGTGCAGAAATACAGAAAATCTTTCTTTAAAAAAAGGGAAAGTGAGTGTGTTGGTTTGGATACTCATCACCTACTCTAATTTACAATGGTGAATTTTTAAATAAAAAATACGTTTCAGAATAGAGAAAATCATCCAAATAAAAAATACGTAGGACATTTTGGAGAAAACTAAGTGGGTTATCAAATAAAATACATATATGCTTTATGGAGTAGAGAAGGAAAATTATAAGGGAGACAGTATTTAAACAGAAATCACTATGCGCACGTTGTTTATTTCCTCTGAAATTTTCTTGGAAACAGCAGCGATCACCTTCCCCCAGACCCAAGGAAGGACGCTCAGAGGCACAGACGCTGCATGTTTCAGTCAAAACGCCAGAGAGAGACGGAGCGACTTCGCAGCCATCTCCTTTGGAACCGAGTGTCCTTTCCACATGCTGTCTGACTGTCCTCGTTATAGAGAGGGCTATTAAAATTAAGTAAACTTATTAGGCTTATTTTTATTAAGTCTAATAGGGGTTATTTAAATTCAGATTTTTTTAATTGTCAAAGCTTCTGCGCATTTCAGTGATAACTTCCAAGACCCACATCTCGAATCTTCCCCAGCCAGCGCCAGTAAACGCAGGCGCAGCGGCGGCCCCGCGCCCTGCGCCCCGCCCGGCTCAGCTCCCGGCTCCTCCCGGGACACCTGCGCCAGCCCGGGGCGCGCCGGCCCGGAGAAGCAGGGCCTACAGCGCACAGGCGCGAGCCTGAGCCCCGCAGACGCTGGTTTCCCAGCAGGCGAGCCCAGCTCCCGAGCAGAGGACCGGGCTGCGGCAGGGGCCTGGGGGACGCGCGCACCTCCTCCCCTGTGAGAGCACGGCCGCGGTGGGGGCCCTGGGCTTCCTGTCCGAGCAGTGAAGGGACCAGCGGCCTGCAGGCCGCGGCCGGACAGACCACAGGCCGCGGGTGCAGGGGCTGCTGTAGGGAAAGCCCAGGAGCGCGCTGGGAGACTGCGTCAGTTGCGGTCAGGCGAGGGCCCCCGGCCTTCTGGAGCCCACCGCGGGGCTGTCTGCGCCCCCACTCAGTAACCGCAGAGGCTCTTCGGGTCTGAGGGCGCCGGTGCCACCTCCAGGTCCAGTTCCTACTCGAGAGACCGAGACTGACGCGGCCACCCCACGGCGAGGAGCGGAGGCTGAGCCAGAGGACAGGCTCTGGCAGCGCAGGAGGTCTGCGTGTTAACACAAGGCCAAAGGTGCCAGGAAAACAGCCTTGGGAGCGCGTAAGGGCATGAACGGCCACAAAACGTCAGAGCCTGATGGTCTAGCAGACGCCGGCCAGTTCATCCAGGCGGGACCTAGCGACCTGGGCGGGGAAGAACAGACTGCAGCGCACGGGGCGGGGGCAGGGCGGCTGGCACCCCTGAGCCACACGGAGGCCGACAGGAAGGACGCACGTCTTCCAGGGGACAGAGCTGCGCCAGAGGTGAGGCTGGGGCCGCCTGGGGTGAGGCTGGGAAGCTTCGGACACGTGTGAAAGGCAGAATCAATCAGCGCCATTCGGGGATGCAAGCACACCCACCTCCACGTTGGGTTTACCAATCCACCCACTTAGACGTCCAGTGACCCCGGCAGCTTCACGGCGAGATGTGCCTGGGAGGGTCGGAGGCCATGGGCTGCACACAGGCCCTCCGTGGCCAGCACCCCATTCCTGCACCTGCCGACTCCTGCGCACTGTACCTCCCTCCTCCCCCGACTGGCAGGCACGCACGCCCCCTGCACCTCCCAAGGCCCAGCACCTGCGCCCTGGGGCTGCCCACTATGGGCGAGTCCTTGGGGCCAGCCGGCTGGGCTTCTTCAAGCCCCGGGGGTCGTGCTGGAAATTCTTGCTAGTGAGTCACTGTCGCAGGAACCCTGTTTCAGCAGGAACAGACGGAACGAAAGCAAAACACAGCCCTGAGGTCTGACCCTGGGAAGCTGAGGCTCTGCAGTGGAGGGGGCGGGGGAGGGCCAAGGGCTGGGTGGACACTCTGGGCCCCGTGGCGGGGTCGGGTGTGGCATATGTCTAAGGAGGTGCACTCCTGCACCCCCAAACCTCACAGTGTGGCAAACCAGTGACTTCTCAATAGTAAAAGAAAAACACAACACCCAGGTCTTTATTCTCTACATCTGGGGAACACAACTGCGCACCTCCCCGGCGTTCATCTCGGAGGGAAGGGCCAGGGGAGGTGCGCGGCCCACACTGCCCCCTGCACTGGCTGTGCGGCCGCCATGGCCAGCTTTAGTGACCGCAGGGAGAGGGGCCACCGGGGCGGAGGGGAGACTGGCCTTCCAGTGCCGCGAGGGCCTCTCTCCCTGGGGCACCCCTTCTCCTGGCCCAGAGTCCATGTGGGGGGCTGAGGCTGAGCCTGGGGGGCTCCCTGAAGACCAAAGGAAATGGCCATGGGCAGAAAAGCAGCCCAGCCAGTGCGGCGCCTCGGAAAGGCCTCGGGAGCAGAGAGCCGCACCCCCGCCCCCACCCAGCCTCCTCTTCCAAAGCTGGGGGTGTCGTTCTAGGCAGCTAAATGCATCTCTAACTGATAGAGTGCTGATGTGAAACAGGAGCCCGGTGCTAAATTTTTTAATGGATGAAGATTATTCTAATGGGGGATGAAAGGCCCAGCCCTGGGCTGAGCCAGGGCAGGGCCCACCGCGGCCGCCTGGGAGTTGGCTGAAGCTCCAGCCTGGCCCGGCTCCCAATGGCTAACGACTCCCCCGGAACCAGCAGCCAAGGCCTGCTCCTGGCTCTGACGCCCTCCGCCCGGCGCACCAGGATGCTCGTCTCAGCCGCGCGTCCCGCTGACTGACCTCGGACAACTCGCTGCTTCATTTAGCAAGCATGGTGGGTCTGAGACGGGGAGCGCGGACGGAGTGAAACCGCTCGAACCTCCCGGACGGGTGCGGCGCGGACGGTGAGGACGGCCCTGAGCTAGACGGTGCCGTCGCTCCTGCCAGCGCTTGAGAGAGCAAGGTCATGAGTCACGGTGACAGCGTCTCTGCATGAAGTCAGAGGCGCTCAAATGGCAGGGGCGAGGCCAGGCAGCTAGAGTTACCCCGGCGTCTCACAGCTGGGCAAATCCAGCCCTGGAACCAGACGGAGGCTTCTGGAGAAGCGCACGCGTCTGCATCGCGCCCACATGGGGAGACAGTGGCCAGCACAGGGGCCAGGAGCACACGGGGGGAAGGAGCCGAGTGTGTCCTGGACGCACAGAGCCAGGAGCGGGCGGTCGGGGGACGCGGAGCTCACCCTACACCCACAGGCACGGCCCTCCTGGGGCACGTGGCGACGCTGCTGGGTGCAGTGTCCCCGGCCGGTGAGCCACCGCAGCGGCCAGGCGCGCTCCACACTGCAGACTCAGCAGGAGCCCCCGGGAGCGCAGAGCACAGCTGGCTGCGGGCGGTCGGACCCCATCAAGGAACAGCCTGGTGCGCGGCCCTGAAGCCCATCCGCCGCATCCAAGCCAAGTAAGGGATGGTCCAGGTGGGCGGGGCATCACGGGAAACTAGCCCCCAAACCGAAAAGCCAGAGCCCTCTGGAAGAGTCCCCGGGTGATGGAGACAGTTCTTGGAATGTGTTTGCCTCCTAAGGTAATGGCACCCCAACTGACGTCGGGTGGCCCTGCCCACGCCCATCCGGCTCAGTTTTGTTTGGTCAGACCTGTAGATGGAGGCACCTGCCAGGGACCGCGCCAGGGCCCCTGCCCGCGCCTGCCGCCCCTTCCTCTCCTGACTGGCAAGTCCCAGCTGCCCACCTGCAGGTCACCGCCCACAGCCTCCCCCACACTCCCTTCTGCAGAAGGCCGCCTCTGCCCACGTGGGGTCTCCTGCCGTCCATGCCCAGAGCAGAACATACATACGGGCCTCCCAAGGGGGCCCAGAAATCACCGGGCCTGGAGGAGCCCCAGGCAGAACTGAGCACGCTGGCAAAGACGCAGAAAGGAAGGTGGTTTAGTTCGCGCAGGCAGCGGGCTCGTCCGCGTCCCCGTCCTCCAGCGAGCGGCACAGCGGGACCCGCCGGCTCCTCGGGCGCAGGGCGCCGTCTGTCACGCGGTTCAACCCCACGATTTGGACACTCGGCAGCCGCAGAGCGGTGGCCGGAGGAAAAGGCCCCGCGCTCGCCTCGCAGCCGCTTTAGCGTGCTTTATCTCATCGGCCTCTCGCTCTCTGCAGGCTCTGACGGACCGTGAGGCTGTGCTCCATTAAAATTTGTATTTTAATTTTCACTGCAAAGACAAATAATTTCACTTCCGTTGCTGAACTTTTTAACTTAATTTATGATAGCACTTAGGATGTTTTCACATTCAACAGAAACAACCCCCAAAGCATTATTTTATTCAGTGAATTGAATGAAAAAGAGGCAAATCATTGGAATTAAATGACACAAAACTGGCACCAAGCAAATGTTTGGGAAGCTCCGCTAATGGAGTGAACATGGCGGCTGTGCCGGCGTCACCTCTGGCGCACGAGGAGCACGGCTCCGGAATACGCGGCCCTCCGCCGGGGCCGCCTCGACGGCCCAGCTCCCCAGGGGCGGCCGAGCCGGTCCGTGGCCCTGGGCCGGCATCCTCCACCAGCCCGAGGTAAGCAGAGCCTGAGCCGCAATCTGAAGCCCGATCTCAGGGCAGCCCCTCGGGTCTCACCGGCTGCTAAGGGGCTTCAGGGGAAGTGAGAAAACGGTTGTCATTTCTCATGGGGAAGCAGCCGGTGCTGATCCTCCGCGGGCCACCGTCAGCGCTGCGAGACGCCGCTGCTGTCTTTGAGTCACCTCAGGCCTTCATTTCCTCTGCTCTTCGTGTCCAGTGGTCCGGTTTATTCCAGAACCTTGCTAATGACCATGAACTGGACAGGTGACGTCCATAAGGGTGGGCGGTCAGGTGCGAGCCCTGTCCCCAAGCACGGACACCTCTCGAGAGGAAATGCGGGTGGGGTCGAGACTGAGCGAGAGCCCCCTGGAGGCCGGGGTTACTCTTGGGCTGCACCAACCGACCTGAGTTCAAGCCCGGCCAGGGAAGGGCCCCAGGCCCAGCAGACCGCTCCTGCCTCCCGCTGCCCCTCAGCAGTGTGTTTCAGCGGATCCCCCCCTCTGAGTCAGCTCCCCCCCACACCTCTGGCCAGAACCCCAGCTGTTCACAAAATAAAAAGACTGAGGAAGAAACGTTGACTCCACTGGCCTGAACCCCCGATTCTCCCTGCAACGCCAAGAACTTGAGACGTTTCTGCACCCCTCTTCTGCCTTTCCTTCTCGCACACTCCTCTCCCTCCTTCCCCGCACTCTCTTCTTGCCCCGGGACGGCTCACCATCTACTTCGTACGGCGTGCGTAGATCGAGCGACCAGCCTCCTGGAGAGCTGCTGTGGGTGGCGGGCTCCTTGGCCGTGCTCCTTGGGCCTCTGAGGAGAGGAAGGACGCCCCCTGCGTCCACGGCAGCCAGCAGAGGAAAGGCAGCTCCAGCCGCCGCCACTGCGCCGCTGCCGAGGAGGGCGGCCGGCAGGAACCGCCGAGAGCAAGGCGTCCTGGAGGTCAGATGGCCCAAGCTCGGCGCCCCGCGGCCGAGTCTGCAGTCGTGGCCCTGCACGGTCAGCGGCAGTGAATCCTAGACTCAGAAATCTGCTTATCGAAATACATCTGAGATGAGCCAGTGAAGACGGCTCCCTGCCCCCTCCCAATCGAACGTGACACGCAAGGGCGTTTTGTGGGTAAATCCGGCGGGGCCCCGCGGGAGAGGACGACTGCAGAAGCGCGGACCCCGGGCCCGCCGCGCGGAAGGCGGAGCTGGACGTGCGCAGGCCAGGCGCGGCCACCGCCGACCGCAGCCAGATGCCCGCAGCAGCCGCTCCAAGGGGTAAGACGCTCCTGCTGGCCGATGCGCCTCCCGCACGGAGCAACGCGACCCCGAAGGAGAGGCGTCGAACCTAGAGAGCTATTTCCAGGAGGCGTGGATTTGTTCAGAGAAATAGTTTGACAGGCAAATTGCCATGAGAGAAATAGAGTTCTTAAAAAGCGAGAACCCTTAATGCAAACGACCAAGGGGAAGTGGGGCTGAATGGCTGTAATTAGCGCCTCACGTGCAGCCCGCGCCTGACCTTCTCCTGCCCGCCTGTCGTCTCTGGCCTTTATTCGCGGCCTTGCCTCCTTAATACTCCAGCACTCACCGGCCGGCCTCCCCTCCTCTCTGCAGAGTGAAATTATAGGCGAGAACGCCCTGCACTGTGGGGATGCACGCACGGGCATCATAACAGCGCCACCCTCCCCGTGTGCCCTTCACCCTGCCCAGCCCCTGGACACTGACCTCGGTGGACCTGCACCCTGGACTCCTGGCCGGCAGGGGCAACACGGGCGCGTCCAGGCAGCGCCTCCTGCAGCTCCTCCCTCTGGCTCCGTGGTGCCCTGTCCCGTCTCGTGCGCAGCGGTCACCTACTCTGCCTCACGCTCCGCTCCAGGTGAGGACCAGGTGCGTCCAGGTGAGGACCGCTCCGTCGTCCAGGCCCGCTCCTCGCGCCCCGCCCGGGTCCTGGCATGCACCGAGCCCTGGGCTGGTGACCGTGGACGTTGCTGCTTCTCCGTGCTGGACCGTTCGCTCAGAGCCGCTCCCAAACAGCTCTCCGAACTGCCCCAGTTGGAAAGAGCGCCCCACTGCGTGCCAGCACAGGGCAGCCCTGCCCCCTGCGGGGGACGCCTGCCTTCGTGGGGCACCGCCTGCCCAGCCGCGCTGCTGGGGAGGGTCAGCCCTACGTTGTGCTGTGATGCTTGTGCTGTGCCACTTCTGCGGTTTATTTGCTCGTGCTTTTCTTTACACAAATAGCTGCATTCTGTATTAATTCTTCTGCAACGTGACTTTGCCCACTCGGCTTCACATCCGGGTGTCCTGCTTCTCCCCCTGGAGGACGCCATCTCCATTGTGTCCAGCCGAAATCCCAGAAGCAGCAGCTGTCCCGGGAGTCTGCACTTCGCAGCCGCCGGGGCTTGGACGCGCGTGTCCCTCAGTGGACGCCGGCCCCCCGACGCTTCCAGACAGCCAGTGAGAGTAGGTGGACGCCCCAATTTATAGAGTGGCAGAGTTTTCCAAAGCAGCTATGCCGCTTTTAAACCACCAGAAGGACAGAGCAACCCTAAGAACTCTTTGCCAACACTTGATATTGTCCAACTTTGAAATTTCCACAAGTTGAGTCCAAGCAAAAGTGTGTGGTTACAGACTCGACTTGCAATTCCCTCAAGGACTCATTAGACCGCAAATCCTTTCATCCGGTTATGACTTTTCCTTGTGTCCTCTGCCCACTTTTTTCTACTGAGTTGACTATTTTTCCTGAATTTTAAGATTGCTATAAAAACGTCCCCCATGTAAATCCTTTTGTAAGTTATATGCTCACATTTGTCCCAAGTATGTGATTTCAGTTGCTTTTTATGGAAGATTTTGATAAAGAGGTCGTAATCTCAACACGAATTCATAGCGCGAGCGCAGAGCCTTGCTGCCTGTGGCTTACAGGCAGACTGAGAGGAAACGCGGTCTGCAGCCCCCGTGTGATGAGCGCACACACCCTCAACCTGGAGGGAGCCCGGATGCTGCACGGCCCAGCTCTCAGCTAACGCTGCTTGTTGTGCGGGGGCGGCGACGCCCCTGCCCTGTGATGCCCTCTGCGGCAGGCCAGTGGTCACCAAGCTCGGGGAGCACGTGCATGGGGGCCCAGGAAACAGCAGCTTCTCCGCACCTCGCCGGCAGAGGCTGTGACGGCTGCAGGAACAGGGCGGTGCTGGGGTACAGCTTTCTCCCCGCCTGCTGAGGAAGTCAGGCTTGCTCTGGAGACGTGGAGGCATGACCCGGGAGGCCCCGGAGGGACAGGGCATGCGGGCTGGACACAGACGCAGGGCAGGCGGGAAGAAGGGGCTTGGCAAACAGGAGAAGCAGGTGGCGGGGCCCCGGGGCTGGGGTGCAGGTCCCCCCTACTGGACGAGGTGACAGCAGTCGTCACTCTTTACTCCTGCCCCCACCTGCTTTCTCTTGCCCCCTCCCTGTTTCCACGCACGCTTCAGCCATGATCTGCCCCCCCCGCCCAGCCAGGTCCCCCAGGATCATCTTCTGTATGTTTACATCTGTGATCATCTTCTCAACATAAGGTGAAAACTCATTCTTTCAACAACCCCCACCCCTACATTCTCCAGACCCTGGTCAAGCAGCCTCGCCCATGAAGCCCCCCGAATCTTCACTGCACTTTTTATGAGGCACCTCATAATACTCTATAGCTTAGGGCATTTTTCACTTATACAGACACACAGTGTGGCAGAAACAAAGGTTCTTACTTCATAGTAACTTGAGATCCTCTTGACCATAATCTATAACCACGAGTTCTCAGGGGCAAGGAGATGTGAGTTCCCCTTCCTGTGTGCCCCTGAGCTGCTTGGCCCTTTCCTGGTTTACACGTCGTTAACTGCAGCACCGCCAGAACTGAGCATTGCCATTCTTTCCTCACACACAGAGCCGGGCACGCGCCACCTAGCACACGGGCAGGCCTGGGATGCAGATGCAGAGCCAAAGCCCCCGACCTCACGCACAGACAGGCCGCAGAGAGCAGAACCTGTGCTTCCTGGGCCAGGAAGCAGGAGAGGCAGAAGCCTGCGTGCTAGGGGGCCGCCCTGCTGGCTGTGTACACACCTGTTCCCGGGCCCCTGCTCAGGGCGGAAGGCAGCCTTCAAGAGGCTGAGCCAGTAGTGACCCACCACAAAACTGCAACTTAATGGATCCCTGGCACTTGCTGAAAACAAAGGGACATGCTAACACCGAGGTCCTACCTGGAGTGAAAGAGCAGACGCTGAATGACACTGTATGATCAGAAACTCAAGTTTCTTTTCTGAAGTTATTGTATTGTAACATCCATCTTAGGAAGTTAGTAGGTTTATAGCGTATATCAAAACATACAGAAAACCAAACCTAATTTGAAGGTAAGTTAGTAAATGAGAAAATTTCATAAAAATATAAAGAAGCCCAGGGCCTCCCTGGTGGAGCAAGGGGGCAATAAGCACGGTGCTATGAAGCACCCGCAGCCACTGCAGCGCGAGATCTGTCCCTGGCCGGCCAGGGAGGGACCCCCAGGGCGCAGGCCTCTCCTGTCTCCCCGCTGCTCCCCTCAGCAGCGGATTTCAACAGATCTGCCTGTTCTGCTCCCCACTCTGTCTCTGGTGACTCCCTTCTGGTCTGTACCCCAGTTCTTGTATGCATAAATATTTTAAAATATATATAAAGAAACTCTTAAGCCGTTTTACTTCTTGCACCTCAAACTGGCTCTAGCTGAGCAGCTCAGAGCTGGCTCCAGTCAGCACAGTGCGACAGCTGTATCAGTCTAAAGAAAATCCCCTTCTTCACACGAGCAATACCCGGGCTTCCTCCTGAAGTAAAAGGGGTGTAGATCCCCAGAGAACACTGACACTTCCCGTGGGCAGTCGGTGTGGCCTACAAAGATCACACCTGGTTCCTGACTTGATTCTCCACGCTAAGGATACCAAGGCCTCGTCTGCTTGACAATTACACCATTCCTGCTAAGTGTGACAACACTTTCCCAAAGTTCTACGGCCTTTTACTGCTCAACACATACTACTTGGAACACACAACTCTGTCTGGAGTAGATGGAGGTGACCATACTACTTTTCGACCAAAGCAAACCTACCAAAAATATAACTGACACAGAAGAGAAAACAGTACTAAGTTTATTGAGTGGTAGACAAATGCCATAATTTCAGGCATTATTCTTCATCACCTGTATTATTTAACTTTCAAATCTAAAGCAGCTCTCTTATGCACTGGTTCTGTTTTCATATTGTAGAAAAGGAAGTGTGAAAGAATTATAATAAGATGTAATGACTTCCCGATAACCAGTTAGTAAGTAACAAAAGAAAATTTTGGAATTTTTCTATCTACTGCTGATCTTCTTTCTATGACTTACCCATTATACTCATGCCAAAAAAGTATAAACACAATTTATAACACATTTTTAGAAAATGCAAGAAAACAATTATCTTCGCTTTCTTAATGATTCTTTCATTACTTCAGAAAACTTGAAGTATTTATATTGATGATTCATCTTTGTAACCCTGCAGTCAGCTAGAACAAATTCCTAGATTTCAAGTCTGATTTTCATTGTATCATGCTGCATTTGGCATGAGTAAACTAGTTGTACTTTTTAAATTTGTTCATCACTTTAAGAGGAGCTCAAAAAGCTATTGGAACAATAGCCAAGGTTTATAAAATCCCCAGACTTAACTTGGGGCTTGGAGAGAGAATTTCTCAGTATTAGTACTTCCTACCACACTGCGGAGGTTTTGAGTAGAATGTAAATGTTCAGGAAGAAGTAAAAGTACCTGCCTCCATCTTTTCTCTCCCCACCAGAACTATAATGGTCAGCACCTCGGAGAGCTCACCTCCTCCCCTCCCCTCCTGTCTGGTGACTGTTACTACAGGTCTCAACCCAGGCCACTCATCACTGCCAGTGCCCCAGACCTTCCTGTGTGTCTTCCCCGCCCACCCGTGGCATGCCCCCCCAGCCGCTGCTGCTTCTTGAGACAATTCACTTCTTGTCCCCTTAGGGAAGGGTTTGGCGGGTCCACTGTAAGTGGCTTAGAGCCAGGCTCAGAATCGACCGTGAGAACTGCAATTTCCTATTGATTTTATGCAGTGTGTAATATGGACGTAAGTGATTATATTTTCCAAGCTAAAATTGAAGATTCATTGTTTTAGCCAAGAAACTGTTCCCAAGCTGCAAACTCAATAGTATGATCTTGTAAAGGTGTAAAATCTCAAATCACATTTCCCTACATGCATAATATATTCTGTTTCCAAGCATTTGTATTATTATTTTGCCAGCTTTTTTTTTTAAGATTTATTTATTTATGCATACAAGCACTGGGGTACAGGTCAGAGGTGTGGGGGGGTGAGAGGATTCACCACAGACAGAGCGGGGAGC